>NJDC01000037.1:372242-425696 GCA_002245475.1 Calephelis virginiensis | reverse complement strand
TAGTATAGTTTATTTACTAAATCACATTTACACACAACTAAGTAACATTTACACTTTAATTAATTTACAAATTATACATTTTTACATTATATTACACATTTTTAGCTTAATGATTGGAGGGAACACTCGAAAAGCGCGCCTTCCCCCTCCGACCGTTCCCGCCAACCTCACCTTTTTTTTTACTTTACTCTTTGGTGAATACAGACCAATTAGAGTACCTACTACGTACAGTCTTAACTGCCATCTGGGGAACAAATATTTTTGCCATTACGGGTCAAAGCTGACAATACACAACAGTTACTTTTTTTATGCAATGGGAATTTCTAAAGACAAGAAAGCATGGCACGTTATGCCTCATTTCGAATTTTGTAGCATACACATCCACCATACTTTAATTTTTTTTGTTTTGGAAACAAACAGTTAATTTCGTAATGAATAAAACGAAGTAGATGTTTGTTCAGACGTTTGTTTTTAAGCATTTTTAAAGTTTTCAAATGTTTCACTTTTGCACATTAGGTAATACACGATTTTGTAGACGGAAAACATCTGTGTTCTTTACAATTTTCTTATTACACTGCAACAATTTATTATTTAGAACCTTATCAAATAGAAAGAAAATTGGGAATGGTCGAATTGTTCTTCTTTATTTTTGTCACAGTTAATAAATTTAAATTAATACTTAGAAATTACAGCACATTTTATCGAAGAGAAAAGATTATTTTTATGTGCATTATATTCCAAGTATTCATTTGTATCGTTAACAATTGTACTGAAATACCTAACTATACCTTAGGATGGGTAGTTTAGTTGGTTCTTGCCATCAGTATATTCTTATTAAACTATCCCGCATCGCTGTCGCGTCGCTGTCGCATCGCTGTCGCGTCGCTGTCGCATCGCAGTCGCGTCGCTGTCGCATCGCAGTCGCATCGCTGTCGCGTCGCTGACGCATCGCTGTCGCGTCACTGTCGCATCGCAGTCGCGTCGCTGTCGCATTGCAGTCGCGTCGCTGTCGCATCGCAGTCGCGTCGCTGTCGCATCGCAGTCGCGACGCTGTCGCATCGCAGTCGCGTCGCTGTCACATCGCTGTCGCACCGCTGTTGCATCGCAGTCGCATCGCTGTCGCATCGCTGTCGCATCGCTGTCGCATCGCAGTCGCGTCGCTGTCGCATCGCTGTCGCGTCGCTGTCGCATTGCTGTCGCATCGCTGTCGCGTCGCTGTCGCATCGCTGTCGCGTCGCTGTCGCATCGCTGTCGCATCGCTGTCGCATCGCTGTCGCGTCGCTGTCGCGTCGCTGTCGCATCGCTGTCGCGTCGCTGTCGCATGGCTATCGCATCGCTATTGCAAAGGCTTATCATCATCAGAGTAAGATTAGTTTTCCGTGTTATTACCACACCATCTCTGAGCATCGATCAAGTTTATATCAAAAAGAAAGTGTGCGACACCGCATCCAGTTCAGAAAATACCATGTTCACGTGAACGTGTTAAGTACTTTTATAGAATCTTAGGAGTCTTCATTCAAGGTGCATATGAAACTCTGTAATATTGATGTATATATATAAAGCAAAGAATATACAAATATCTACTGATATTTTCTTGGGATGGGTATCAATAGACATCTCATTCCCCGTAGAAAGAGAAGGATATGCCTTTGCTAAAGGACGTGAGTTAGTAGTGATGAACATTATTTTAAAGTGATTTTGACACTTAAACACACGAGAAAGTCGTTTTGAAGTAAAGCACTTTAAATCATAAAGATTTGTATACTTTAGCCAATTATTAAGCCTTTTCTTGTTACAAATAAATCAATCAAATTAGTAATGTTAGGTGGCCAATAGTTCAATTTTGTTCAGTTAAAGTGCCAAAGTAAAATATTTGTGAATAAATTAGTGTATTTCTTCGTTGCCGCCAAATGTCACTTAATATGTTTGAGTATCGAGGCCACCACTTTACTCAAGACATAACTTTGTACAACGACTTATAACTATTTTAAAAATCATTTATTATTTCAAAAGACGTAGCAGCATGGGCTAAAGATCTTTGCCGGCCCATGAAAGGGGCAAATTATCTTTAAAAAAAGTGTTACGGAAGATGTTGCAGCATGGTCTAAAGGTCAAAGCCAGCGCCAGAAAGGGGCAAATTAACCTGAAAAAAATGTGTCACCATGGTGTCTCTCAGAGTCATCATTCAAAATGGCGCTACAACCAACGTTTCATTACATGTAGATTTTCTGGACTGATTGAATGGTCAACCGTCAAGATGGTCAATTTGTAGTCAATGGCCATTGTCCAGTTCACAATTGACAGCTGAAAAGTAAAGATAAAGAAAAATAAAGGTTTTTTGGTGCCATTGTGAATGAAGATGGTAGTATGGTTTTCTTAATTATTGAATTTCGTGTTTATGTTGAGTGAAATTAATCAATTTTGGTGGCTTTTTTAACAATTTTGTTTAGTGAAAGTGCACAAACGAAATAATCATGATGAAATTAGTGTATTGTGTATTACCTCACTGCTGCCAAATGTCACTAGATGAGCTTGAATAACGAAGCCACCGCTTTACTCAAGACCCTGACATGACTTTGTATATAGTGACTTATGACTCTTAAAAAAAAATTCGGAAGACATGGCAGCCTGGCTTAAAACTAGTCTTAGCCGCCCGCAGAAAGAGGCAAATTAACTAATAATAGAGAAAAAAAAGTTTCAATCATGTGTCAGTCAGGGTCATCGTTCAAAATGGCGCTACGACCAACGTTTCGTTATACCTAGATTTTCAAGCGTGTCTGTGAATAACAATCTTTTTTAAATACTTTTTTTTAGTTAGTAGTTAATTTGCTCTTGGGACCAGCTACGGCAACTTTTAAGTCATTCTGCCATGTCTTAAGGATTTATTAAGTCTTTATTTCAGTCATTAGTCACCCTTTACAAAGTCATGTCAAGTTCTTAGCCGGCCCCAGAAAGGCGCAAATAAACCTACAAAAAAATAGAGTTATGGCGCCATTGTATGCTCGGAATTTTTTCATAATTATTGAATTTAGTGTAAATTATGAGCAAAATTAGTTATTTTTGGTAGGAAATAGTTTTATTTTGTTTATTGAAAGTGCACAAATGAAATAATCGTGAAGAAATTAGTGTATCGTGAATTTCCTCGCTGCTGCCAAATCTCGCTAAACGAGCTAGAGTAACGAAGCCACCGCTTTACTGAAGACCCAGACATGATATTTTTAAAGAAAGAAACACTTGTACTGTTTTACTTATCACTTATAATTTATTACGTTGTAATTAGTAGCCTACCGGTTACTTAAACTTTAAGTTTTAGCCCTGATGATGCTGTATAAGCGAAACCGGTAGGCTACTAATTACTATTACTTAAAGTTTAAGTTTTAGCCCTGATGATGCTGTATAAGCGAAACCGGTAGGCTACTAATTACGACGTAATAAATTATACGTGATAAGTAAAACAGTAGAAGTGTTTCTTTCTTTAAAAATATGAATATTTGGAAGTTTTACCAAGTGCCGACGATGGAAAATATCAAATATACCCAGACATGACTTTGTAAATAGTTACTAATGATTGAAATAAAGACTTAATAAATACCGAAGACATGGCAGAATGGCCTAAAAGTCGCCGTAACCGGTCCCAGAAAGAGGCAAATTAACTACTAACTAACAAAAGTTAAAGTGGAGTTTTGGCGTTATCGTGAATGAAGATGGTCGTAATTTTTTCACAAGTATTGAATTTAGTGTAAATTATAAGTAAAATAAGTTAATTTAGGTGGAAATTAGTTTAATTTTGTCCAGTAAAAGTGCACAAATGAAATAATCATGAAAAAATTATTAGTGTATCTTGAATTTCCTCGCTGCCGCCAAACCTCCCAAAGTGAGCTTATGTAAAGTGAACATCGCTTTACTCAAGACCCTTACGTGACTTTGTAAATAGTGACTAATGACTGTATAAGAATAATTAATACGGAAGACATGTGACTAATGACTGTATAAGAAATAATACGGAAGACGTGGCAGCATGGCTTAAAGGTCTTAGCCGGCCCCAGAAAGGGGCTAATTAACTTAAAAAAAATAAAGTTAAAGTGACATTGACACATTATTTTCGAAATTGCCAATAGGTTGGTAATCATTGGAAACACAGATTGGAAATAATTAGTGTCCGACCGAAACCGAAACCGAAACTTTCTTACAAGGATCATTTTTTGAGGGAAAAATAAAGAAAAATGTTATTATAATCAATCAGTATATTGTTTACTCTTTTAATCACATAGATAATCACTTTTCTACATTTTCGTTTATTAATAAACAACATAGCAAGCATTCCTTATTTAGGAATAAAATTTCAGTTGCGTTCACTTCAGTTGAATAGACTATATTATACTATAAATTAAGTATAAACTATAATCGTAATCACAAGAATGCAGAACAAGAGGCGACAAAACAAAATGAACTGCAAACACAAGCAAATCACGACATTGTTTAGGACATAAAGTATATTAATAAATAGGAATAGAGTCTGCAGTCTTTGCAATTGTCAAATCAAATGTCAACGAAAATGAGACAGTGGCGGGGTGCCACGGAGCGGTGAAGAACTAAATATTCAATATATAGATGCATAAATATACATGTCATGGTATAGCCACTATATGGGCCCTTTTCAGGAAAACTTCAGATTTCATTTTTGTGACAATAAAAATAAGACTGTAATTTGTTTCATCTATTATAAAAAATGAGTCATTATCAAATTACAATCATTTTTATTGTCACTGAAAGGGCTGAATGGGGGTTAAAATAAAACAAGTTTTGTTGTAATTTATTTAATCTTGTGTTTATTTCTAGATCTAGAGTATTTGCTTCTTGTACCAAGTTTAATTTTTTAATTTGTATTTTATTCACTCCAGCACTATTTTGTCCTTTAGCCACATTTTTGCATGAATCAAATCAAATGAGGCCTCGAAGAACCCAGCAAAGATTGTTTGGCATTATTTTAAGTAATTGTAAAACATCGAAGTCTGACAAACTCTGAAATGGAAAGAAATTTATTTAATTGCAATGAACATTATATTTAATATTGTAGATGATAAAATACAAAAAAGAGCACTTTGAGACGTTTTTTTTTTTATTTTTAATTGCTTTCACATAATATTTGATAAATAATTCTATCTAAATTTTCCAGTTCTGTATGTGCTCTCACTTCTCATGTTTGTGCCATACAACATTAATATGATGGCAAATTGTGAAGTATTTATAATCAATTAGAATGTACATTTATTCTTATTTTAATGTATTGCATATAAACGCATGTAAATTATAGAATAAGAACTGACTGCTTAGTATGATTAAAACTTTATATGTATTTAAAAGATACAAAAAATGAGAATTCACTATAAACTTTGTTTTGTAATACGTTTTTTGACAAAGTATGTAAGTGATTTTAAATTTGGCTTATATTTATATCTATTGTTAGACATATTTATAACAAAATAGCAAAACTAGCATATAATTTTTCGATTGACATTTTAAGTGTGAACTTGAACATTTCCATTGAAACAATTGTACCTATTTATCTAGCTGTAAATGAATTTACCTTTTAACTTATGATTTTAAACCCCTACAAGGCTCTAAATTCAAGGAACTGAATTAACATATACGACTCAAAAATACAGAACTGTCCGGTCTTATCATAATAATTGTATAGTAAGTTTTAACAATGATTTATACTCACGAGTTTTATTGAAGACATCATATTAATCATATTCTCATTGTAGTAACAAGCACATTTTCTGTAAATACGAGTCCATGTCGAAATGCGATATACCAAATACGGGTGTAGGTCAAATCGTGAAGAACAGAAACAGCAATCCTGTGTGGTAAGCGGTATTAATTGTCTCAATCCACAAATTCATATCCGGATATAAAACAAAAAGTAAACAAAATTTTAACTGAATTTAACAAGAAAAACATGTTTTATTTTTACAAAGTGATTTTATAACATGGCGGCTAGGCTGCCAACGTTTTTGTTAAGGGATCGTACAACATAAGTGCTGCCAGTTAAAAAAAAGTGGCCTTTTAATTAAGGTAAAAAAACGTATTCAGAGGAAATAAGATTACGAGCCTACCATGTCATGGATTATAAAATTGGAAGATGTCTTTGTTTAAAAAAATAACAGCAATTACTTATGTAATAGTGACACATCTTTTAGTTTATTTTTAAATTTAATTCGTACTGGTGTCAAAATATTAGTTTTTTTGTTAAGCTACAAATCTAATGACTGAACTCTTTTACGCTCGGTCAGTACAATTTTTTTTATCCCTAAATGGAAGTGATGGGTTCGGATTTTCTTTAATCGTTTTTTGTGTTACTTTCCGTGCATTATTTTTTTTAAACCTAAACGAGGGACGTTATTTGTCGTGTCTGTGTTTGAGTGTGTATGTGTGTCTGTCTGTCTGTCTGTGGCATCACAAATTTTGAACGTAGGAACTGATCGCAATTTTGATCAAGGTGGTTGTTAGCTACATAATGTGAAGGTATTGTCCGGGATTTACTAATTTGCTATTATTACATTTTTTGTGCTAACTATTATAATATTGTATTTTGTTTTTAGACAGATAGCTTAAAATGATAAAATTGATTTACTGCTTAAACAGTACTAAATAAGAATTTTAAAATAATCGGCTGAATACTTTCAGAAATATGAAGACTATTTATTTTTTTAAATGAAGAAACACTTGTACTGTTTCACATATCACTCATAATTTATTGTTTACCTACCGGTTTCGCATAAAACAGCATAATCATGGCTAAAACTTAAATTAGTTAAAGATGAATTTAGTTTAAGTTAAGTGTTTCTTCATTTAAAAAAATATATACCTATTTGGAAATTTCACCAAGCGCCGGCGAAGGTAAATATAAAATAAATATTTTCCTTCTTTTTGCACTTCTGTGAAGGTGCAGGTAGGTGGAGGCAGAACCAGGGAACCCACGACTAGCCGAAGTCCCATAATATGATTGGTGGCAAGCCTATCGGCAATCCGGCACATGTCTAATCTCGGCAACTTTACTTTTATTAGGAAATTGAAAATACAAATTTTCAATTGAATTGAATTGAATTACCCTGTACTTGTTACTAATCTTTTATGTTATACGTTTAATTTTCATAAATTTATTTTGTTGATTATTGAGAAAGGGCACCATTACCAGTCATACAATCAGCTAAAAGCCGTCGAATTTGCCACAGATTGAATTCATAATTTTTTTAACATTGTGATTGACGTAGCATTGATGACACTACATTGGAAAATCGTATTTCATCAATAATTTTATGAAGAGAATAATAGCCCTCGAATTTTTTATTAAAACTTCTATAAGAGCAAGGTGCCTCCCACCTTGCTTTTGTAGAAGTTTCAATAAAAATTCTATGTACGCGCCAATTTATGATCGAATTTACCAACGTACAGGCAGCGAATCAAAGATAGCACAAACAGGTGCGATTAAATTTTATGGTTGGCAACCCTCTTACTAAAATGTTGCCGTATATCAATTGTGAAATTTTAAGAAATGGCACTAAGGACTACAGAGCTACCTATAGGATAAATTGTGAACTAAAATGATCAATTTCTACTGCTGAGAACTGTCAAATTCACTGACTGAAAAGCCCATGGTTTAGGATGGGATTCATTAAGTCAACGCGCCGAATATAACCGATCACAGCACTAAAACTCCAGAATGCGCATTCGGTTTCGGTCATTGTTTCGGCAGGTATGCTGCCGAAAACTAAATTAAACCGAAACTCGTGTTTATGCCGGAACTCAACCGAAAACGAATCCGAAACCGAACATTCGGTCGGACACTACAATCACAGACTACAATTTACAAATAATACGTAAAAATAAAAACCCCAAAATGTTGCTTTGAATTCAATATTTACGTAATATCTTTACATGTATACTATTAAACGACAATAGAATACATAGTGAAGTAATTAAAAATACTGGAATAAGAATCATTATCAGTTTCTGAGAATTAATATTTGAAGGTTATGTAACTACATATTTTTGTATTTTGGTTTTCTCAAATCAGAAATGCGAATTGGGTGGATTCATAAAGTAGTCAACAAATGGCCCGGGAAAAAGACGTTTGGTGTTTATAGATTTTTACCGATGTTCTTTGTGCTTGGAGGAGCATTAGAATATTCAATGATCAATTGGAAAGTTGGCCAAGTTAACTTCTACACTACTTTTAAACGAAGACAGGCAAAATCTATTGTTGAAGAAAAAATTAAGAAATACAGCCAGCCAGTATTTTAAAATGCCGGCAGGAGTTACTTGGGGTCAATATATATCGTTTTCAGTCGCTGCTATGTTAACTATGTTGGCCGGATCTCAGGTTGTACATCTTCACTATAAACCTTTAGTTGATCTACATAAGTTTATAAATAAGGAGTTAGAAAATCTTCCTGAAAGTATTCAAGAAAATATAAGAAAAGAATTGCAAGAGGAAGGTATTTTAAAAAAGTAATATTTGTTGGAAAGTAGCAAATAGTGTAATTAAAATTAAATAAATCAAAATTTAATAGATGTTTTCTTATTATTTTAGCAAGCACTGGCTTAATGTAGGTCTTGCCATTTACCATCCAAAAGAATTTCTCAAGAGGCGGTAAATTGTATCTTTTTTTTATACCTTGTAAAAAAACTGTAATCCTTACCTGTAACACATTGTCAAGAAAGACAAATACACCTTTTGTAGCTGTTTTCCTGGTGGCAGTTAATGTCATGATTTTAGCTGTCAGAACTTTCTTAATGTGGTAGAATATGTTGTATTCTCAAATATCTTTATAACAACTTTTTAACACACATATTCCGCAAATAAATAATTTTCATTTCATTTCATTCATTTCATTTCATAATGGTAAAAGACAACCTTTGCCTACGGACACCGCTGATGTTATAGATTAATTGATCTCCTATGCCTGGGAGTTAAGCTTAACATACAAGTCCACTGGCTATCCTACACTCTTTACCACAATATGATAGTGCCAAATACCCATCATGGTAGCAGGAATAGGTAAGGTGATACATTCATACCTGGCATGTTCATGCACAACATGCTACCACTAGTGGTCTTGGTGGTAATTTTACCTAAGCTTTAAAATACACGTCGTATGAGCTGTCAAGCAGCAATTAGATGGTCCAGAAGTATACATAGGTGACCTGAGCCAACAAGAGAATAACACTGTTTGAGAAGTGATAATAATTATTCATTTAAATTACTAGTCCAGGGGCAGTATGAAAAGCTAAGTGGTTTTAGTAATAATGATAAATATTCAATTAAACAATCAAATTGTTTTGGGTACCTCTAGTTAATGAGGAACATTTACTGTGCTAATAATAAAAACAAAGTAAAGTACTCCAAGGTTCATCCTTGTCTTATAGTCCTTATTACGTTGTGATACAGACTATAATATCAACACAATTTTAGTCCCAGTTAGTCCATGTTTATTAATAAGATGGTTAATGTTTATTCAACAAAATTTTCAATTACTGAGTGCAAAAACTGCCAGAGCAGGGTTTCACACAAGCATATAGACTGTCTACGTATAGTGCAACCAACTTTTCCATTCAGTAAATTGCAATGCTAGTGTGAAGTTTAATTTAGAAAATAGTGCTATTATTATTATTATTTTTTATGATATTTGAAGGCAAACAAGCAGATGGATTTTCTGATAGTAAGATTTACGTCACCTAGAGACACCAAAGGTGGTAATGGTGCGTTGCCTACCTGAGGCTGGGATGTTAGGCCCCGAGCAAAAGTAAGTTTACCGGCTACCTTAACCTCGTAACGTCAACGGCAAGTGCTTGCATTATGAGGGCAGTATTAGGTGGTACCAATCTGGGTGAGTCGCTGTGAAACTCTACCACCTAGTCAGATGTCACGGTGTTAGTGACGTTAAGCCTATGCTCGCCTTTTACGAGCTGCTTGGCACAGGAAGGTAGAAGGTCCATTTTGCAAAGGAGCCTGAACAAACTACTATTGACTAATATTATTATTAGATACAATATTATTATTGGAGAACTATTATTGACTAAATAGTAAGAAAATATGATTTGCGGAAATTTAATTTCAATTCAAGACAAAAATAGTGTGCCCAGACTTAAAAAATGTATTCGGTTATAAGCAGTAAAATATTTATTAAATATTTAAAAATGTATTTAATTAATTAAATCAAAATCCCATTTTAGACAAATATTCTACAAAAAGGTAAAGCTAACAGTTTTTAGTTCTGATTTTAAATTTAATTTTTTTTGTAAGAATTTAGCAAATAAGCACACAACTGTCCTGATGGCAAGAGTTATAGTTTTTACATTCTCCTGTAAAAATTGTCACTTCTAAGTTATGAGGTTGTTATTGACGCGATATTGCAATATCAACAAAAATATGTTACAGGTGAGTTGCTTTTTTTGTGGCTGGGATGTTAAGCTTGTTTTGCAAGTCTACCAGCTACTCCACTCCGAGATTGGAACATGACAGATTCACTGTCTGTCATGACTGTATCTGTCTTTTTCCAATAATAAAGAGATTAGTCAAAACAAAGACTGAAAATAAAAACAAAAAAATTTTCATTGTTTATTTTAAATAATTTAACAATTATTTGGTATTTTACTTAATTTCATAATATATACAATTTGTGGAGACATTCAATTTCATAATCGCTTAAATTACTAAATAATTTACATTAAAAAAATTAATATTATACGTCTACATTATATTACAAGATCAATAAAAATAATATGGGTACTCTACTGTACTTTGTTTCTTAAACATTCATGAAACAGCACTTATGAAAGATATCTAAAAAAAGGTTAGGAAATAGCATCTGTAACAATTATTAAACTGCACTACTATTATTGTTTTTACCATATAAATGTGTAACCAGTAGTTAAACCACTCAATTGGCCAATAGAGTTAGGGCCTGTCCACATTAGTAAGTCTCAGGGTTGTCAACGTGAACAGCGGGAAAAGCGTGGGACGTACGTTGAAGTAATAGGTATGCATATTTACGTTATTGTATCATGAAATGCACGTTGCGATTTCTTAACGACATGCTTTGTAAAATTTTGGAACATTTTTGTTTCTAAACAGTCTTGAGATACGGATAAAACACAACAAATTAATGGACAACAGAATCAGTTTCTGATTTTTATAAGATAATACAAGGAACATCAACTGAAACAGCGGCCAGCTATTATAGCTACTTTCGGCTTTGGCATTCGACGACGCACTTCAGACACGGCGTGCCGCTGTTAACGTTGCCGTAGGTATTGCACGACCTTCACAAGGCAACGAGCTGCGCCGTAACGTAACGTGCCGATGTGGACAAGCCCTTTTGTAAGACAATCTGATAAGTAAATAGCCATATTCTTGAGTAAACTAAATAGTTGGATTTGACAACTCGTCATCCTTTTTCATGTGACTGTGCCAAACCTATTACCTACTGTTGAACAGTCAGTCAGAGCTTCTAAGCCAACTCCTGAAAATGCGGCCTTTAAATTGGTATTCCCACCAAAATGAAGCCCAAGGCATAACATTGAATATCCTAGGTTATAACTGGACAAAACATCTTTGGTATCAAAGGCGACGCTTATTATGTCTGTACCTTATGTCTGGTGATTCTTATTATTACTCAACGGGCCAAGTATTTTACACATTATACAATTTTTGTTTAATAACTATTCACAATAATCCATTTCTCATATTTTCTTCTGATTCACAAAATAACAGCTAGTTCTTGATATATTAATCTAGAAAATTTTGCCTGTATCCTAGCCTGCCGGTTTGCCTTAACAATTAAAAGATATCTCTCATATGAGCCATCTATCACGTTATAACTACCTACAGCAATAACAAAATATATTTGCACTTTCCAGTCTTTCGTTATGTTATCCATTAATTTGGTCACCTTGCCGAGTTGGCAATGGTTCTGCGGATCCAGTCTGTATGTTTCGTCACAGCATCATATATACGAGGCCGCCCGAGTCCTATCTTAGAACAAGCGATTCTCCAGCCACTGACTCCTAGTACAGACCACCGTTTTATTTTATCGTCGAAGCACATCATCGAACTGCCAGCGTATTCTTCTTCCTAAAATTATGAAAATATGATTAGATATTAAACAAACTATGTTAGTGTTGGCTGTGTGTGAGTGCGACAAAAGCGCCCCCTCGCATTTAAGAGCTGCTAGCTTGATTTTTAAATAAATCTGGGACCTATAAGAGGATGGATGGGGTGAGGACGTTGTAGTGCTTATAGGTAATTTTAAAAATATAATTCGAGTTAGGTAACTACGAATATAGTCTGTAGCGCATTTTACCCCGTGTTAGGCAAGGTCTGTTATGTAAAATAGACCATCTTGCCTCTGCCAGGCAGCTCGTAAGAGGCAAGCAAAGGTTCATTGGGTCTTACCGGCCGGTGGTGGAGTGCCGTGCTGCCACATGTCCGACTATTCCTTAGTCATTACTGAATACTGCCGCCATAATGACGTTTTCATGTTATGGACCTCTTTGTTATGGACCGAAGGCGATTTAGCCGGTAGCCCTGCAAAATTGGCTTAACACCTCGGCCACAACTTTGCAATGCACCTACATCAACAATAGTGTCTTTAGGCCGCGGCCACATATCTCAGCCGTGAAAGATTATAAACAGACAGCCTTTCGTATAATGTTAGTGTGGATATATACTCTGTCTAATGCCATTTCTACTTAGAAACCAATGAACTGTGACAGTAAAGCATAACGGATCTCCTAATATTTGTTAATACCTTCTGCAAATCGCAGTATTACAAGTGGCGCGGCTAGCTGACACCAGCATTAATAAATCATTTCGCAGTTCCCAATATTCATTTCCACAATACGGGCAGTGCACTGCATACCTGTTACTAACTTCCCCAAAAATTACATAAAATACTTACGTCACAGTCGTCTTGATCATACAGAGGCTCAGCACAAATTCCATTGCCTGTGGCTATACTGACGTTCTCACAAGTATTCATAGAGGTGGCTACAATGTGAATCCTCTGCAACTGATCCCTATTCCTGGTCCAACCCAAGGTATTGCATATAACATGGTTATCGAATTTGAAGCCCTCGTCAGGTAAACAGACAGGACGCACGAAGTCGGTCATTTCTACTGGCTCTTCTAAACGCACTAGCGCCATCATGCTGCCTTCTACTGGAGACCGCACCATTCCAATGATACGTTGCTCCTGTTGCCACGGCGTAGTGCTTTGTATCCGAACTGTGCCTAATCTTGCCGTCCACTCTGCTTTTGGTTGACCCTATAGGATAACAGTATTACATATTTTATACTTTCAGTAGTAGTACAAGTACAAGTGTTTCTTCATTTAAAAATATGAACATTTATGTATATTATTTATTTATATTATTTTTTATTTATGTTTATTCTATTATCTTTCTATACTACAGGAGAAATGTAGGTAAGTATGACGTAGATAAATGTATTTTTAATTTGAATTTGCAATAGATAAAGTTGCTTAGGTAAATTAAATTAATTAAGAATCGTGTCACTGTAATAATAGTGACTAGAAGCAATGTTGTATATCATGAAAATAGATCGCTCAGTATCAGTGACAGTTAATGGTTTCTTATTTGACGAAGATGATGTTGATTATTGTTAATACTGCATAATCATACGTGAATTATATATTGAATCTAAGGATTAGTACTGAACCTCCATATCAAACTCCTAAGTTGTGTGTATAGAAAGTCGGTCGCATGTTTGGGGTTGTGTCAGGACCCAGGAATGTGTAGACCGCAGCAGCTAGTACAGAGAGCAAGAGACCTGGAAGCAGGAAGCGGCAGTGAGCAGCCAGGCAGGGTGCACTAGCACGGCGTCGCAGGCGTGCACGTGAGCCCGCAGCAGCGCCGCCGCCCAAGGCCAGTCGCCCGCGCGGCCTGACCGCGGCAAACCCGACACGCCCGCACCCGCACGCTCGCCGCGCGCCGATGACACGCCACAATCTGGGGGGCACAACTCTTGCTGAACTTCTATATTAGGTATGTAACAGAGAGGCGGGGCTACCAGTGCTTACTGCTGATGATGATCGGCAGGTTATACCTATCTATTCCAAAGCCTCTACTATCGCGATTTTGCTAATTAACACACTTAACCGACGATAACATAATAACTAATAAGTATACTAGAGGTGCGTAAATCGGCTCTGAGCCAATTCACATAATATTTAAGTTATAGCTGCAGCTCAAGTCAAATTTCCCAGTTCACGGTTTAATTGAAATGTTTCAAACTGATGACTACCTATATAAACCTATACCTATCTGTGACCAACAAGTATCTTCACGCCCGTATCCCAGAAGAGGCGGGAAAAGGTACCAGATCATCCACGACTAGCCGAAGAAACTAAATCTCACAATGTGATAGGTGGCAAGCCTATCGCTGACTGGGTACATACCTAATCCAAATGTTTTTATTAGAAAATTGAAAAAAATAAACACATTTTCTTTTAATTGCTGGCCCGGGTACCAAATCTGTGACCTCACGAATTTGAGTCCTACACCGGAGCGCTAGACCACAGAGGCGCTCACAGACCAATGACTTAAAATACTGTAATCATTGGCTGAATGACTCGGCTCGAGCGACAGTTCCTTAACATGATTTCCATAGATAAGTTGAGCTGAACAGTTGTGGCTTAACTTTGTAATTACTCAGCTACTCTGCGGCTGACGCATTTTAGTTTAGTTACCTACCTACCTATGTTTTTTATGATAATGGAAGGCAAACAAGCAGACGGATTTCCTGATCCACATACAACAACCTGTGCCACAGACAAGAGGTCACTCTTTTAGTTCTGTGCTAGCATTAAAGTTACCTCGAACATAGTGCGTCGGCGCTGGTGGCTACATATCCGTCCATAAGATTAAGTTTATTATATGTACGAGACGTAAGTCGAAATAACCTCACTATTCGTTTTAAAAATACAGATATTAATACACAAACAGAAGAGGGCGCATTTTCATAAGTCTCATGATAACTAGCGTGATGCATACTTAAACCTGACGTCTGGGAACTGACTTAAAATTTAAAGTGGTTAGTTACGCGTAGGATTAGAAATTTATTCAGCAATTTAGAGATGAGGCTTATGTCATTAAAAACCAGGTATTTATGCCTAGTAGGTACCTATATATAAATTGCATCATATTAGACAAATTTACTTACCTAATTGGTCACACACAACCTTGATGACTTTTCTTTGTGGGCAATTACTTTTCGTGAATGCAATTTCTGAGGCCACTGGATCCACAATCTCCACGTATTCAGGAGCCTCCGAAGATGATGCTATTTGCTGCAAGGTATCTTCTGTGGTATCTCCCTCTACTTCAGCTTCGTTGTCAAGCACAGCTTCTGCAGAGATGGCAGTCCTGTCGAAAAGATTTGTTTATTTGTTATTGTACAATTACGTATTTTTATAACGTACTTACAACATTATCACCGCTCAATCATCATTGGTGACATGAAATTCTTACCACCACAAAATTCGTTGGTAGTTTGACTTCCAATAAAATATAATAAAGTAGAAAAATGTCTTGACGCCCGTATCCCCTAAGAGGTAGGCAGGGACAACTAGGGCATCCACGACTATCCGAAGACACTAAGTGGCACAATGAAGGTGGCTAAGTATTTCGCCAACTGAGTACTTAGGTATATCCAGTTCCGGGCAACGTTTTTTTTTATTAGAGAATTGAAAATACATATCTATTCTTTATTTTTGTTTGTTGTCCGACCCCAAGTCGACTCTGGACCGCTAGTATGCAGAGGATATTTAAATGAAATAAATAATACTTGATAAACACTTTTAATACTTTTGACAAAAAATCAAAAAATGAACAACAATTATTACAAAATGAGAAACATTCAATATAATGATAATATATAACTACATCGACAAACCACGAGGCTCGGGTTCGATTCCCGACGGGGGCAGGCATTTGTGTGATGAACATTTAGATGTTTGCATTTCCGGGTCTGAATGTTTATTCAATTTATTCTGGTATCTATTTAAGTATTTCTATGTATTAATATCGTTGACTAACAACCATAACACAAGCACATAATTTGCTTACTTTGGGGTTAGATTCAATTTGTGTAACTTGTCCAGGGATATTTCCCGACTTCAAACTTATTAATAAATGGCACATATAAATATAATTTTACTTTTGAAGTCGGTTTTTATTACCTATGCGTTCTTTCACCTCATACTACGTACGTATACAAAATAATGTATAAAAACTGACTTGTATGTGAGAGTAGTACACAAGGAGTTGGCGACGCTCATGAGGGCCCGTTTGTCGGTATCGTAAGGTGCGGCGCAGATCTTGCCGGCCCGCCCGCGCTCCGCCCACACCGCGTACCCCGCGCGGCTGCGGACCGCGCCAAGTGTACTCTCTCTTGTTTCTCGTTTCCAACTCGCCAAAGATCGAGATATCCACACTGTAAACACGAGTTTTAACCAGAATTTTAGTTACAAATAAAAATAAGAGTAAAGAATGCTTCCATTTGATACATCTATCATAGGATCTCAACATCTTCATCAGAATCAGAAAAATAATCTTTATTCACTTGAACCATATATGTGGTGTTTGTGCGCGTCGACATTTTTATAAACTACCACCGGATCGGATAGTCCTGTGACCTCACGGAAATCGTACAATGATAGGCAGTGGGGACACTTAGTAACACCGTCTTGATATCGCAATAGACTTCTTAACAGAGAAAATGAACAAAAAAAGAAATGATCTAATTTTATCCTACTAATTACTATTATAAATGCCCAAGTTTGTGAGAATGGATGGATGTTGGTTACTCTTTTACGTAAGATCCACTCAACGGATTTAGATTAAACTTTACAGGAATTTGACCGCCTCGTTGGTCGAGTGGCTAGCGTACAAACCTAACTACGCCGACCAACCGCGAGGCTCGGGTTCGATTCCCGACGGGGGCAGGCATTTGTGTGATGAACATTTAGATTTTAGATGTTTGCATTTCCGGGTCTGGGTGTTTATTAAATTTATTCTTGTATCTATTTAAATATTTCTATGTATTAGAATCGTTGACTAGCACCCATAACACAAGCATATAATTTGCTTACTGGGTTAGATTCAATTTGTGTTACTTGTCCAGAGATATGTATTTATTTATTATCCAGTTTATACACATCAGGACATATTATAGAACAGGTACAATTTACACAAAAATATGGTTTGGTATGCAGGCGAAGCCGCAAGTGTAAGCTAGTACCTATGCAATAACAATCTGTGTTGTTGGGGGCGTTGTCTCAGAGCTTGTTAAAAATAGATCAACTACGATCTCCTTGTTACAAGTTATAAGAAAAAATAGTTTTTTTTTTAAAGTAACACTGTAAACTCTCTTCAGATGGGACAGCTCTCATTCTCATTCGGCAGATTGGTCTCTAATATTTACCACTTTACTTATTCCTTTTTATATTATATCTTAATCAAGTCTTCTGATAATAGAAAAGAATCGTCGCCTACGCGTGCGTAGCGCGTGCACTATCATGTAGCCAGAATTTCAAGATAGAAAATGTTATTATGACTTACAGCAGCCAATTTCATCGCTGCCATCCAAGCAGTCAGGGGTACCGTCACAGCGGAGATGTGCGGGGATGCACCGCGGCTCCAGAGCGCACCGCAGCCCGCTCCGGCCGGCCGCAGCGCAGTACGCACAGCTACGCTCGTCCGTCGCGTCCGCGCAGTCCGGGCTCCCGTCGCAAGCGCGCCGTGACAGTGCCAGCCGCTGAAGGTTGCTCAGGCAACCTTATTGGAAACAAGAAAGAACATTTTTAGCTACACCAATAAGATTTTTATAAAGTAATTACCCCTTATGGCCGTATCAAATCGATTGTACCTAAAATTATTAATTTAACACTTTGTTATTTAATAAAGTTTTCTAGTGCGACTGCTTTGAACATAATAAAAAAGTTAAGAAACAAATAAAAACGAAGTTGACTGGACATGTGGCTAGAATTATTTAGGTATGACAGACGGTGACATTGTGGTCAAGACCGGCAGGGAGTAGAAAAAGAAGAAAATAGGTACTCGTACTAATCTAGATAATTGCTTCAAAATTAGTGTGCAGCACAGGTGTGCAGGGACTAGGTAAGGGTAGCAAAAGATAAAGACGTATCTAAATGTCAAGCTCTGAAATACGCAAACTAGAGGTTCATTCTAATACAAAAATAGAACTGTACCTACTAAGTAATTTTAAAAAGTACTTGTTTCTTAGTGCCTGATTTAGTGGCACAAGAGGTGAGGCCAGTATACGAGCTGGAACAGAATAGGTAAATTACTTACCAAAACTTAACTGGAATTATGTCTAGATGTTTGTAGCTCACATATTTACGAGGGTGGATCCAAAAGTTCGTGGCCTAACCTACATGGAGCTATGATATCTTTTTAAAATCTACCGTCATTTGTTAGTATGTGTCATATTGATTTATTGTGCGCAGCTTCATTCCGATACTGCACAATATAAATTTTCTGTGGTTATTTGTTTGAAGAAATCTGACGCAATTTTCAATAATGGAAAAAATTAACACCGTGCAGTCATTAAGTACCACAATAAAAAAGCCTATCACCAAAAGACATCCATCAAGATATGGTGAGCACTTTGGGGGAGTCTCCTCCATCGTATTCCAGTGTCAAGAAGTGGGTAGCTGAGATTAAGCGCGGTCGTGAGAGCATTAAAGATGATCCTAGGAGTGGAAGGCCTACATCCTCTACCACGAAAGAAAACATCGATAAAATTTGTGATCTCGTACTGGGTGACCGACGTTTGACCATTGGTAAGACGTTTATGGTCGGGTGCAACACATAATAACGGAAGAGTTGGGGTTCCATAAGGTTTCTGCTCGCTGGGTCCCGAGGTTACTTTCAGCTGCACAAAAACGAGTTCGATACACAATTTCGCGAGATTGTTTGGAACTTTTTGAGACTGATCCCGAGAACTTTTTGTCTAGATTTTTTACCATGGATGAAAGCTGGGTTCACCACCATACTCCTGAATCAAAGCAACAATCCAAACAGTGGAAAAGATCAGACTCTCCTACACCGAAAAAGGCTAAGTCGTTTTGTCGACTAGCAAAGTCATGACTTCTGTTTTTTGGGATGCGAAGGGCATTATTTTTGTAGATTATTTACCGAAAGGTCAAACCATAAATTCTAGTTATTATTGTAACCTTTTACGAAGACTCCGGGAAGAAATAAAAGAAAAAAGGCCGGGAATGTTGCGTAAGAAAGTTTTGTTTCATCAAGACAATACACGTGTTCACACTTCGGTTGAAACAATGTCTGTATGCCATGATTGTGGCTACGAATTGCTGACCCACCCACCTTATTCGCCGGATTTAGCCCCCTCGGATTATCATTTATTTCCGAATTTAAGAAAACACTTGGGTGGCTCGAAATTTTCGACCAAAGATGAGGTGAACGCAGTAAACAACTATTTCGCCGACCTTCCGGAATCTTTTTTTTTAGGGGGGATAAACAAGTTGCAGGTCAGGTGGAAGAAGTGTGTTGAGCTAGATGGAGACTATGTCGAAAAATAAAAATAAATTTAGACCCACTTTTCTTTCATTTTCTTGGTCGGGCTTAGAACTTTTGGATCCACCCTCGTACGTTACAATGTCATTAGGGGTTCGGAGGTTACAATTAAGTTATCCTGTCTTAATATATTATATAAGTTTCTTTTTATTAAATAACTAAAATAATATTTCACACTAGATAATACTGTTTATACGTATAATGAACATACGTATGTTATTAAAAACATTCGCGCCGTATAATCACGTGCTGTTGCAGTTAGCTTAGGTATTGGGATTAGTTTCGGGACCTGCTTGGGATTAGTTTTGGACACTTAAAACATACCTGGTTCCGTAGCGCAAGAGTCAGGACCGAAGTACTCCGGGAACCTCGCACAATCGAAGTGTGGCTTGAGCCGCTCGGGCAGGCGCGAGCCACACCCGGCGTGGAAGGCGCGGCAGTAGGAGCGGCACGGGTACACCAGCCGCTCACCGTCACATCGCGGTTGTAACATTTGGCACACGAAGTCCTGCCATAAAGGTTTAACATTTTAAAGCTACATCTAGAATATCCTACTAAGCTTTTCTTCAAATTAATGTTAATTAAAAGATAAATGTGTTTTATGTCTGGTAACCCTAAGAAAATTATTTACACTAAGAAGTAAGAACTCACGGAGCGGGTCTACCCGTGTCCGCGGCGGTCGCTGAACTGCGGTTTTATCACCAAACTCACGGGACCGGTAATTTGTGCGGTCACATAGCTGTCGCGGTTGAAATGATCGCTCGCAAACTTGTACGATTCTACGGGCGGGCAACCGTTGCCGCGGGAACCGCAAACAACCGCGGGTGCTGCGAGTGTATAAAGCGTCGCAAAATGTGCTCTTACTTTTTGCATCTACATACCTGCCGCGAGCGCGGGTAAAAACCGCTCCGTGAGTTCTTAGTCTAAATATTTTTCATTTGTATGCATTAGGTAATTTAAAAATTGTTATAAAGCTATTTCATTTTAATATAAAAGTTACAATACAGTTAAGCATCGGAAATAGGAATAGTATTACTCCTGACATTGAATTTATTTCCTTATGTTAAATAAAAATAATGATGCTTTTTTTTAATTTATGAAGGCAAACATGCAGATGAATTTCTTGATGCCCAGAAACACATTTCAGCACATATTTTTTTTATGGTACGTTGCTAATCTGCTAAAATCTCAAGCCTTTTCCGTTAGTTTAAAAGTGTACCGTAACACCAGAAGGTGTCAAAGGTGCGAACTGATACTATTTGTTGGCAGAGAATGTAACGCGATCTAGGCAATAGTTCACTTTCTGTCAAAGATACCGATGATACTTAGATCAATTTCAGATTATATGTAAATATTTTTTATAAATAAGTTAATATTGATAAGATAATCAATTATTTTAGATTCTGATTTTCACAGTAAATTATAAATGAATAAAACAGCGCACTGTCGGCCGATGGGGTCATAATTTTGTCTAGATAAATTTAATACGCGTAAAGATTTTTTCCATTCAATGTTTAATGTTTTTTAAAGTTTCAAGTCATCGCTATTAGTGTTATATAAAACTTCATACACGTTTTCTTAGTTCCATTGCACCAAACATTATGCAACTACCGCGTGTAGCCCCAACGGCTTACCTACTGGCTGATTGATTGTTAACACGGTGAATTGAAAAATTACTTACATTTTATTATCAATTCAAAACGTACTAATGCAATGCTGCGCAACTCGTAGGTACTATCATACGTAACACACACGGAAAAATGACAAACACAAAGTACGTTACGTGCGTAAGTATGTATAAATATAACATTTTCTCATATACCTAAATATTTATTAACTAGTGGCCCGCCCTTCGCACGGTTATGAAACATACATATAAACCTTCCTCTTCAATCGCTTTATCTATTAAGAAAAACCGCATCAAAATCCGTTGCGTAGTTTTAAAGATTTAAGCATACAAAGTGACATGGGGACAGACGAAGCGACTATGTAGTGAAACTGTAATTCGAATTAACTGAAAAATTTTTCATATTATAGTTGCTGTTACGGAACCCTTCATGGGCGAATTTATCACGCATTTGGGCGCTTTATTTGAACTACAAACTGTAAGTTTATCGCACATATTGAAACGAAAGTGAAAAAACAAAACGAAATATTTCTCCCGCTGCACTAAACGAAGTCTTACATTTATGAGGAGTAGGTCTAGGTATGTAATATACGAATAGAATTATGTGTTATAAAGGCGGTATGTTTACTTAATAAGTTATAGAAAATAACGAAATAAGTGAATCACCTTTAAATTATTATTCTGCTAAAATTGCGATTTATCCTTGGAAAATGTATTTTCGCAACGCAACGCAGATTCAATAGAAATCAATTTTAGCACTGATTTTTCAGAACATCACATAAATTAAGACTGTAATCTGTGCCCACCCCCACCCACAGGTACCCTACGATTGATCTGCAAAACATCGAAATCGGTCCAGTCTTTCTTGCGTAATTAAGAGATGAGTGTACTTTCAAAATTATATGACTGCAAGTTTGACTCAACAGTATATATAGGTATAATAGTTCTATTTAAATTATGCGCTTCGGCTATATTCGTCAAGCTTCGGAAATCCGAATGTATTTTAAAGATATCTATATAGAGTTGTTATTACACATAATTAATCATTTCGCTTAAATTTAGATTAACTTAGCTTAACCAATTTAAAAATTAAAGTATAAAGTGTAGAAAGAGTAAAAAAGTATAAAGCCGAAGCGTATAATTTAAATAGTAGTACATCACACGTAACACCTATAGTATCTGTTAAAACCGGTTGTCTCTTATTTATCATCATGAGAACTGAGTCTTTTAGCATCATGTTTGTTGTCTTCTTCAATTAAAAAATACAACCAATCAGAATCAGAATCAGAAAATTCATGACACAATATTCATGTGTCTTACATACCTGAGCTAAATGAGAACATTCTGCATCTAATAATTCTCTGTACGCCACTAAATCTTTGAGCAGAGTTTCCCTGGAATTGTGTCCGACGAGATTTGGGTAGGATGTCATGTTATAGGGCAGTTGGTTACAGAGTTTTAGTGTGACTGGGGAGCACTCTCTTATGTCTTCTGCTACTTCGGAAGCTACAGCTTCAGTAGTCGGTATTTCAGTCGCTGTAGCGTCACTCTCTTTAAGTGCCTGTGAGGATATGATTGAGCTTTCCTAAAAATATAAAAAACACCTTACTAAATTTTTATACAGGCGTTTGTTGTAGAGCCGCCTCTTTGGTTTTGGGGTTACTTATCGTCACCGACCAGCCACGGGCTCATTTATGTGACAAACATCAGTATTTCTGGGACGGGGTATTTAATTTATTCCTGTGTTTATTTAATTAATATCTTCAACTTCAGGTTATTTTTTCGTAAGGTACTGGTAGATTTCCGAGATGAGGAAATTATGGTATAATTTTTATGTTCGGAGATTTTTAGAGGCACTTGAGTGACATAGACTACTTTAAATCCCAATATATAATTAGGTTCCTGCTAGAGATCTACATAGTTTTAATATGCAGCCCTAATCACGGGTGACATATAGTTAGTTATATCAGTTTCTGATCACCTTTTTGTAGTACTTTATTGACGACTTATTCTGTTTTTACAAGGAAAAATTTATACTGCATAATCAGTATCAAAATGTATTAACTACATAGTTTAAATGTTGTAGTAGACAAAAGACAATTTTAACTATACTACCTCTATATGTAAGGTCGGAGGCACCGCGCCAATACTTTTAAAATAGGCTGATTCCAGTTCTTGCGACAGTATCGCAGTCACTTCAGTCGTGGTTACTGCCGTAAATATTGGTTCGAACGATACTTCGAAGTGAACCCGAGTTCCATCTTCAACGCTGCAAAAAAAAGTTGTTTAAATAAAAAGAGAAAAGGCACCTTCACTTATCGATGATAATAAAGACACTTACAAGGTAAGGTAAGTTACCTTACCCTCCAAACTGGATTGGAAATTTTTCTTTCAAAATAGGGAACAAGCAGACGGAGCTCCCGATGGTAAGAACCATTGCATATAGAATAGACAACACATATTAGGTTTTAGGTCACGAGGGCAAGTCTACCAGCTACCCTATCCTTCAACAAGAAAATCGTTGATGGTGAGCACTGGCACTATGGCGTGTGGAATTCGGGCGAGTTAAGGGGCCATGTATGCTAAAATACGTCAGCAATATACTGTTTTTTTCATACAAAGAAATTATGAATCTTGGCGACAAAAATACACAAGATTAACATTGATATGCTTTATAAGACTAGTGTTTCCAAAACACGATTCATTTCACTTTGCTCGATAAATAAAAATCAAAAAGTTAACCTTTTTTTGGAAGCAAAACCCATCTGTCTACTTCAATTATGAAAATATCGACACCAGATTTAACATAAACATAGATAAGTATGAAAGATAACTGTTTCAGTTTTAATATTTTTTTTCAAATTACTTTTATTGTGTCAAAAATAGTGATTTGGCGCTTATGACATTTACTTTAGAGCGCAATATTTCATAGTAATCATGGAACGTGGGAGTGCGCTGATTGGCTCTTCTGGCTGACTAAGTATGGGGCCTTAAGTTTAAAAAAATAGCTAGCACTGAAGTTACATTCGGCCACTTTGCTAGTCGGCGAATAATCGGCTAAAAATCCGGCTTCTTATTTTGTAGGTATTTATCTCGAAATAAAATATGCACAGCTGAATTAAATTAAAATTGATCTTTAATTATTAATTTTATTATAGAATCAGTCTTAAATCAATTTAATTTTCCTTTGGTAATCTAATAAAAATAAATTATTTTTATCCCAATAAACAGTATTTTTTTTATGAAATTGGAAGGCAAACAAGCAGACGGATTTCCTGATGGGAAGAAATTCACGACGCCTAGAGACACCAAAGGTGGTAATGGTGCGTTGCCAACCTGAGGGCGGCTTAGGCCTCGAGCAAAAGTAAGTTTACCGGCTACCTTACCCTCCCAACCGGACCACGTCATGACGTTATGGCGGCAGGAATAGGTAAGGCGGTTGGTACCACCGGGTGAGTCACTGCGAAACTCTACCACCTAGTCAGATGTCACGGTGCTAGTGACGGTAAGCCTATGCTCGCCTTTTACGAGCTGCCTGGCAGGAAGGCAGATGGTCTATTCTGCAAAAGAGCCCGGACCAACACGGGGTGATGTGGTCCAAATTTAGTGTTTAGTCAATTAAAAAGTAGTTCACGAATGGGGATATTTCTCGGGTTGTAATCGCTGTTTTATCTATCCGTGGCGTATCCGTGAATACCCGAGAAAGTCAAAACGTGCTGAAATTATTGAATGAATACTTTCTAGACGAATTTATTGATAAGCACATTCAAGGTTGTTTTACCTTTTTATGGCACGGTGTGAATTTCAATAGGCTGACTGCTCCAACTTTATAGAAAGTGTACCAAGAAAGTGGGACGGTAAATCATTGTTTCTTGGGCTTTCTTACTTGGAAGGCTTCGTTGCATTTGCATATTAAAACACAATCAAAATGGATCGTGCATTAATTACGAACTAATTTACATGCTTGTATGTCTGTCTGGCTTTATTATGTTCTCATGAATTTGGGATTTGAAGTTATTGAATGGCCAATAAACATACATTTCCTGCCGCCATAACGTCAGTGCATACCATTAACGTGTTCCGGTTCTGAGGGAAAGGGACCCGGTAAACTTACTTTTGGTCGAGGCCTAACGTCCCGGCCTCAGGTTGACAACGCATTACCACCTTTGGTGTCTCTAGGCGGCGTGAATTTCTTACAGGAAAACAGGAATTTCTTGCTTTTCTTGTTTGCCTTCCAATATCATAAGGAAGTTAAGAAAATATAAATACACAGCTCTCCTGTTAAGACAACCGTATATGTACGTATATATGCGTTATTATAGGTGCGTCGCTGTCTTGTGGCCGGGGAGCAGGGCAGTTGTACGAATCCACAGAGCAGCGTTACCATATGCTCCGCGCAGACAGGGCCAGACATTGTTATTATGGCAGCAGGATTCAATAAGGCAGTGTATCCACACCTGTACCACCAGTTAGTGTTGTTGGTGATGACTCATTAAACCTATGTTTGGTTGTTACGAGACGTCATGCAGATGAAGTATCCGTCTCAGGAAATCAGATCAAGACGGGATGAAATAATCTAATTATTTTTTTAGGGCTAGAAGATAGATTCTTGCAACAATTTAGAATCAAAATTGTAACAAACTTTTAAAATTACGTCTACAAATTTTAAAGATGGGTTAGCAGATCAACTTACAATAGGGGCTAAACATACCTACCAGATTCGCGTTGAAGATTGCCGTCATCATGTTTAGTGTATATAAGCGTGTATGTCTTCTCCTTATTTGTATTTCTTTCACTTTTCTTTTATTTAGCAAAAGGGCTAAAATTGTCACGGCTACTTTTAGCGAAAAGGAGCGAAAAGTGCAAATATTGCAACGACGAATGGTGAACAATATTAGTTCCAATAATAGGTCAATAAATTGAAATCTTTATGCCGAATTCTAAACCAGTTTTGTTTGTTTAAAAATAAAGACATATGAGTCTTATCTAAAAGTTCAGTCCTGAGAACGAGCAGCTGCAGGTAATGTCTACATAACTCACAATGACCTTGATGAGATTTTTCATAAAACGTGTCTGGTTTTGAATATGATAGTCACTTCAGAGTATACCGTTTTTATGCCCTTGCCATGAGCTTACGGCGCTAAATTATTCATATGTAGAGAGGAGAGTGAGTGCAGGGAATAGTGTGAATGGAGCTTTGGGTAGGTTTTGAGTCAAAGCGAGGTTATGAGTCTAAAAGCTAGACCCGCTTTGCATAATTCTGTGCTTATCCCAACATTATTGTGTGGAAGCGAGAGTTGGGTATGTCAGAAAGAGTATGAAAGTGGGATAAATGCGATCGAAGTGAGAGCAATACAAATGCGAATGTGGATGGATGTAGGTACCCGGGGAGATCAAGGCTGACATTCCACGATCAGATCACTCGGATATTATCCGAGAGTGGTGTCAAGAGTCTCCGAAACCGGCATGTTTGTATGAAAAGGGTAATGAATGTGAAGAAAGGTAGACAGGTTTGTCAGGATCGTGAGGTCTAGCACTAAATTCCACAATGTGATAGGCGGCAATCCTATCGCCAATTGGGCACATTAGATAATTGAAAATAAACATTTTCTAATTCTTTTTGTTGCCTGATCCGAGGATCGAACCCGGGACCTCAAGAAGTCAAGTCCGACGCCGGACCGCTAGAATACAAAGGCGATTAAGTAGGTTGTAACATCCATAGCTAAATAAACATAACTCTGTAGACAGGATGTTTTTTACGGTCTAAAAAAATAAAATACCAAAATAGAAAGTAAACTGCCAGAAAATCTGTCCGCTTGTTTGTCTTCAAATATCTACACGAAAAAACTTGTAAAACGTTGTATGATTTATAATAATCGTGTTAAGTTATAATTAGCAACATATAGCATAAAAAAGAATCGCCATTATAATAGAGGTGTCAACTATTCTACATATTAATGAAATCTTGTGTTTTATTGTTAACTGCCCTGTAGCACGCTTGATCTGAACTCGTGAGACATCGAGAAAGCAAACTTTCTCCATTTAAGTTGTTATGTACTGTGCAATAAAGTTTCTTACGCCTAAGTTCATTGTACGAACAAAAACATGGATTGATATCAGATTATGTGTACCTATATGTTAACCGAGTACAACAATGGCGAATGAATTATGCTGCATAATCTGTTAAGATAACAGCCGTAACAAAACCAGCTTCAAATGACGTTACGCTAATGGACTTTTTGTTACTTTAAAGTCATTTGAATTTATAAAAAGTAGTTTTTATCTAAAAAAGATACTAAAAGTTACAATCTCGTTTTTTTCTAGTTAATTCCAAAAGTTAGATTAATTTAAATTTTACACAATCTTTGTACTATCCCAGGACAAGCGAACGGACGCATTCATAAACACGAAAATTTAAAATTTTCAATGACCTCTTACTTAACCTAAATGTAATGACCATAACCATCAGTGTCATGTCAGCTTTCCAACAAAAAATCTACATCTAAATCGGTCCATCCGTTAAAAAGTTATACCTAATGCCACAGACACATACAGGCCCTCCAAATTTATCACACCTACTTTTTCCGTTAAAAAAATTCAAAAGTAAATATTTTTGAAAAACATTTAAGAGGAGAATGTGTGCAGTACTTACTACATTTTTTAATTTATTTGATGTTGACCTACCTAAATAAAACCAATCAAACAGGAATTAATACTAATAGTAATCAAAGAAGCTTCTGCTTTTAGGTTAATTTATTCTATAATTTAGTGCTAGATGCATTTTTATAGGTTTAAGAGCATCATTATACAGTATCTCGCTAAATTTTGTTCCATGCCAATGGCGTCGCTAAGGAGTCGCAAGGGGAGTAGCTACCCTCCCCTAGAGATTCTAAAAAAGTTGACAATTACAAAGCAAATAGCCTTATGTCTTTACCTAGACTTTCTTGGTCAAATATTCTCGTACTTTTACTACTACTTTGCTACTATTTAAACGGGAAATGAAAGACAAGAAAAAAAATCAACGGAATGAGGCTTACAATTAATATTTTTCTCAATTTCCGTATCAACTTGACTTTAGACGTAGAGGGGGACTCTAGGCCATCGGCAGGCCACGCTCCTGTTCCCTAAGGTTGCCTGGAAGAGATCGTTGACTTGGCGATAAGGCCGGATTTGTATATATTATAAATAAATAAATAAATAAATATCCCTGGACAGGTTACACAAATTGAATCTAACCCCAAAGTAAGCAAATTATATGCTTGTGTTATGGGTGTTAGTCAACGATACTATTACATAGAAATACTTAAATAGATACCAGGATGCATTTAATAAACACCCAGACCCGGAAATGCAGACATCTAAATGTTCATCACACAAATGCCTGCCCCCGTCGGGAATCGAACCCAAGCCTCGCAGTTCGTCGATGTTATACATAGTTTATTTTGTTTGGTGTATTTGTAATTTCATGTACTGTATTGCAATGTATTTAACTTTCATGACATTTTTAATGGTATTTGGTCAAGTTGCAGCTGAAAACAAGTAGTTTATTAACTATTAGCTGTTACCCGGGCTTCGCTCTATTTTTATGATTGTTGTACAAATTTATTGTTATTTTGTTCTGCAAAAACCGCTGTAACATCAGATTATATATGTACATAGAAATATTCAGATTAAGAAATGTGAACTTACTTATCTAAAGCTAGAACATCAGCAGACACGAAGCACGACCGCAGTTCCGAGTTTCTATAAGTATCGTATATCGCCGTTTTCATCTCCAATTCTCGAGTCTTGTTCTCCTTGACCTCTAGACCACTATCTTTCTCTAGGTCCCACGATGACACAACGAACGACCCACGGAACGTTTGTCGATTCAGAGGATCGCCGAATAAATACATGTCTGTAAAAGAAAAATAGTTTAAAATATTTAAGTGATTATGTTTGTTATTTATTTCGATGTCCTTATTTAATGTTATAAACGTGATAGTCTGTCTGTTACTCTTTCACGATTAAATAGCTGAACCGATTTTCATGAAATTTCATATTAATATAGCTAACGATCCGAGTTTAAACTAATTAATTAATAAGTTTAAACTCTATAAGGGACTATAATAGGAAACTATTCTACGCTGATGAAGTCGCGAGCAAACAGATAGCTGAGAGTAAATATGATCTTTGTCGTATTAGATAAGTCAAAACACTAGTACATTTTTTTTATTTGATTCTAGTTTTTTTTTAAAAATCTTATCATTTATGTATTAGTTATGATGACTAAAGCGTAAACCTTCTTCCTTTGGAAAACTTTTTCTATTTTTAACTAAATGAAATAACCTTACAACATCGCATATTTTTAGAAATATACCTTTGTATTTTTTTATAGTTCGAATTTAAAACCTATTGTCTGAACTTCGTTTATATTGTTATCTATTATACAAGTTAAATAATAAAATATTGTATATTCATGTAAGTGTAGGGCGTAGCTTAAAGTTAGAAGTGAAATGAGGTCAAGATTTAAACATAACCTTCATACGGATGTATTGAAATCTTGACTTTTATAACCTTCTTTTATCAGTTTTTATCTTTACTGTTTACTTTAACACTAAAATAAAAAAAAATCAATATTCCTCTACAAAATCTACATATTATAATGTACTTTTCTTCAATGGAAACTTCTAGACTCTAGACTAAATAGAATGATAGCACTATT
Source organism: Calephelis virginiensis (assembly GCA_002245475.1). Classification (NCBI taxonomy): domain Eukaryota; kingdom Metazoa; phylum Arthropoda; class Insecta; order Lepidoptera; family Riodinidae; genus Calephelis; species Calephelis virginiensis. Next base: position 395,718 of record NJDC01000037.1, on the reverse strand, counting down.
AATTAAAAAAATCATAAACCGCTGACAAGATAGCCAAGAACTGTCTCGATTAAGTCAGCTTTCAAACAAAATATACGCGTTAACATCGGCCCACCCTATCTAAAGTTATTATGTCACAGACATACGCTTACAGACAATTTAAACTTATAACACACCTCTTTTTTCGTCGGGGGTCAAAACTAACTTAGTCAAAACGGAAAAGGATGAGAGGTATCACGCGCAATATGAGTTGTGTTATTCAGAGGAATTTTAACACGCAAGGCACATTCTTCGCAAGCGAAGCTTATTTAATGTACTTAGAGCAAATCTTGTGTTGCCAAGTTTTTTGTCTATAAACTCCACAGTTGTTTAATAAATTGTTTGAATTAATTTGCGGGTAAATTATTGTTATTATTATTGTTGCGATTTTTTAAGAAACTTTGTGAAACTCATTTTTATTTTAAAATGAATTTCTTAGTCGATGGCAATCACTAGACCGCAAAACTTAACCAAACCCAACCTAACATCTATTATAAAAATGAATAGCAAAATGTTTAGCTACAGGTTATTGTTGTTGTTAGTTGCAGGAGCAGGTTCTTATGAAAAGAAAACCCCTGGAAAGTTGCACGGAAAATACCTATACAAAAACAATACTTTATTTTTTCCTATACAAATTTAACGGCTAAAACAAAGTTGCAAAAAATATTATCTTCTCTCCTAATGCCCTTTGTAAAGACCGTTCTTGTCTCTCCCAAATCTATGCTTCTGTCATTCTTAAAATGCCCTTATTTTGTCGTAATTATTTTAGATTTTAAAATCTGCATTTACTACTGAATAGGTATCTTATCTTATTTGCATACTTAAAATATTTTTTGTTTATTGACTGATTGCATGAATGCTTTGAATCATATCATTTGAATTTTAATTGGGGAGTATCGTTAATTATTTAGATAAAAGGTATTAAACCAATTTTAAAATAATAGACATAAACTTTAAATAAAGCCAAAAGTATTTGAATAACCTTTTTTTTCGTTCAAAAATTAATTTTCCGCATTGATTTAAATCTGTATCCTGGAATATATTCAAAAGAATGTATTTGTAGTGAAGTAACAAACTGCTAGTTCGAAATTATACGAAATGGGCGGACAATATACACAGCAAATAGAACTTAGTTCGCTTGGCACTTGTTCGAGCGAAGGCAAGGCCACAGAGCTATCGGCCTTTTGTGGTGACGGGTCTGGGCTAAATGTCATCAACTGCTTGTAGTACGTGATTTGTTTACGTAACTAGAGTAAACTAAGGGGTAACCATCTATATTACTCATTCTACATAGTTCGGGTTGGCAACACACCGTTACTACATCTGCAGTCCTTTTAATAAACATAGACTAAAGTACTTCAAGGTTCAACCTGGCATTCTAGTCTTTAACTGTGATACATACTAATTCAATTAAATTTTACTATTTTTAGTAGTAGTTGTAGTAGTAGTAGTAGTAGTAGTAGTCTTTGTTTATTAATAAAACTGTTGGTACGAATATACTATAGGAAACGTGCATTTCTTACCATTACGAAATCCGATTTTTTATGATAAGGCAAACAAGTAGACGACTTTTCTGATGGTAAGAAATTTACGCCACCGAGTGACACCGAAGGTGTTAATGGTGCATTGCCAACCTGAGGCTAGGATATTAGGCCTCGAGCAAATGTAAATTTACCGGCTATCTATCTTCCGAACTGGAACACATCAACGGTAAGCGCTGACGTTATGGCAGCAGCAATAGGTAAGGCGATGATAGTCGCTGCAAAACTCTACCACCTAGCCAAAAGTCACGGTGTAAATGACAGTAAATCTATGCTCGACTTTTACGAAGCAGGAAGCCAGATGGTCTAATCTGCAAAGGAGCTCGGATTTATACCGAGGAACACGTCTGTTTATTTTTCAATCCTAATAAAAAACATTGCAAAGCCCTTTACTAATGAGAACGAATGTTACATACCACTTCGTCATTTTCCGCGTGAAAGTAGGCATATGTTTACTAATCTGAAAGTGGCTTATGATCGCTCGGGTACAAGCCGTCAGAAATAAACTGTTGTATAAGGTTTTAAGGCTACTTAAGGTATTTTTACAAACAAACTAGCTGACAAGACAGAAGTTACTTAATTATGAACATTGAATTCAAATGTCAAATGAACTGACAGTTATGTGAAAATAGATAAGTTTGTACTTAACGTACAGATTGATTTCGTTATGTGCAAACTAAAAAAATAATTACCTACTTCGTTTTTTCATATTCTCTTAACAGTTACACACAAAATGAGTAAAATCGTTCCATTCGTTCAGGTATTCAATAAATGAAGGGGAATAGGTATTCATTTTCATAAATAAAGAAAAAACAATTGTATGAATTAGGTACTCAATTACCCTAATTCCGTAAAATTAAAATAGAGCAATGTTAAAATGTACAATACAGCCTTCTATTTAGTTTGCCGATTGCAGGACTCACTTTCTATCAGTTATTCAAGGAATAAATAATCACGTACAGTAGTACTATTTAAATTATGCGCTTCAGCTAAATGCGTCAAGCTTCGTTTACTGAACCTATTTTAAAGATATCTATAAAGAGTTGTCATTACAAAATTAATCATTTCGCTTAAATTTAGACTAGATCAGCCAATTTAACAATAAAAGTATAAAGTGTAAAAAGAGTAAAAAGTGTACTAAAGCCGAAGCGCGTAATTGAAATAGTAGAACTGTATATATTTCCGAAAAGGAAGAGTTTGTGATTAGTTTCATACGCTATCCCCGACTCAACTTGGCATACCAAAGTCCAAAGATAAAAAAAAATATGTAGTGTTATTCAAAATCGGTGTTATCACAGAGCGAGTAAGTTGCTGAAATAGCAAGAAACAAGGAATGGTACCTACGGCCGAGGTATAAGGCGACGGCAGCGAGCAACAACAGCACAAGCAACGCCGCGAGCGCCGCGCAGCAACCGCGGCACGGGCGGCTTAATTTCCGCCGAGTGAATCGGATGTCGCTGCTCACGGACATCGTCGACTCCGGCGGACGGTGGATGCGGCACCGTCGTTCTCCGCTCCGGGACCAGCCATATCCCAACTGGAAATATAGACAGCGGTTAGGATGCTTGCAGAGAAGTCATCTTAAATAGCAACTAAAATAGGTGCGACTAATAAGTTTATAAATAGCAAAATAGATATAGAGATAAGTTTATGTGTGTGTCGTATTGCATGCATGCCACGGTGAAATATTTGACATAATATTTCATGTAGGTATGTACTTACTATATTCGAAGCAATAAATCAATGTTACGTGAGTGATAAGCGAGGAATCACACGGTTCTCCTGATGGAAAGAGACAACCGTGGCTATAGACGACATATATGTTGCAGATGTGTCGTTGTCCTGTGGCCTGTATGTTAGGTCAATTAGACAGGCCAGGCAGCTCGTAACACCGCGACATCTAACAAGGTAGCCGTAGTAGAGTTTCGCAGCGACTCTCACTGCACATCACTCTACGACCAGTAGTGTTGTTGGTAATAACCTATTTAACCGTACTGGTCTTTTACGAACTGCCTGACAGAGAGATGGTCTTTTTTGTATTACTCGAACCAACACGGGGGAAAATATTAATGAATATGGATTTCGCTAATTAGTTTTTATTGTAATTTTGACAAGTTTTGTCAATCTTGTCAAAAAATCTGTTAACAGCAGAATCTGTTAACAGTAGATGAAGTGAATGATTCTACTACAGTCGACAATTAAGGAGACCTTTTCATTAAACAAAATTCTCGATTTAACAAATACTTTCCCCATATCTTTTTCCCCGTGTTAGTCTGGGCTCCTTTGCAGAATAGACCATCTGCCTTCCTGCCAGGCAGCTCGTGAAAGGCGGGAATAGGCTTACCATCACTAGCACCGTGACTTCATACTAGGTGGTAGAGTTTCGCAACGACTCGCCCGGATTGGTACCACCGCCTTACCTATTTATAACGTCCAATGCTTGCCGTTGACGTTTTCCGGTTCGGAGGGTAAGGTAGCCGGTATACTTACTTTTGATCGAGGCCTAACATCCCCGCCTCAGGTTGGCACCATTACCACCTTTGGTGTCTCTAGGCGGCGTGAATTTCTAACCATCAGGAAATCCGTCCGCTTGTTTGCCTTCTATTATCATAAAAAAAATACTACAATTATTTAAGAAACATAAAATACTGTTATTATTTTCAGTAATTGGATCTTCGATAACTTTCTAAGCGGATTTGAAATAAGCCTTGGTGGGATCAAAAATATATTGTAACAGCTGTTATGATTGGTGAAATAAAAAAAAAAGTATCTTCACGCCCATATCCCCGCAGAGGTAGGCAGAGGTACAACCAAGGCACCCACGACTAGCCGAAGACACTTAGTCCCACAATGTGACAGGTGGCAAGCCCATCGCCAACCGGGCACATATCCTATCCCGAGCAACATTTTTTTTTAATTAGAAAATTGGAAAAATCCAATTTTCTTTATGTTGGCCGACCCGGGATTCGAACCCAGGACCTCATGCAGTCAAGTCCAACACCCGGACCGCTAGACCCGATTCCGAGGGTAAACTAGCTATTAGACTTGCGCAATAGGCCTAGTATCCTGGCCATAGGACAGCAACGCAGCTGAAGCATCTAGAATTTCTCTATTAGCCACCGTTATCTCTTATCATCAGGAAAGCCGAGTGATTGTTCGCTGTCTTATCACATATATGTAAAAATATATAAAGTATCTTCACGCCCATATCCCTGAAGAGGTACAGGTAGAGGCACATATCCTATCCCGAGCAACATTTTTTTAATTAGAAAACTGGAAAAATCCAATTTTCTTTATGTTGGCCGACCCGGGATTCGAACCCAGGACCTCATGCAGTCAAGTCCAACACCCGGACCGCTAGACCACAGAGGCGACATTGGTGAAATCTTGATCTCATAATATTTTATAACCTGAGGTCCTCTTTTTCTCTTATTTCTGGCAAAGCTGTGGTAACCATTATTTATAAAGTCTCCTAATTTATTTTGTTTTATGATTAGATGTAGGTACATACTATTTTCATTAGGGACTTATAGCTACTAAGTACTAACACCGCGTTTCCCTTCACTTCGCACTTAAAGCTACACAAATTAAGCGAAGTAACTCGTTTATCTAGTTCCACTTATTTGCAGAGCCATTCTTACTTTTATTGACTTTACCTGGATAGAAATAACGGTGCCAGCAACGAGTGCAGTTAGCTAATCATTGAACTATTTACATTTAACACTAATTCGACTTCATGATTTATTTAATACCTTCTAGGTTTATAGGTTAACGATGTGCCTACATCCGCGTTTAGTCGTTCCCGCTTTATGAGATTTTCTTGACAAAGATTTGATTTACAGATATGTATATATATATATATATATATATATATATATATACCTACTTTACTTGCCCTTTTTTAACCGACTCCAAAAAGGAGAAGGTTTTCGATTCGACTGTATGTTTTTAATTTTTGTTACGCGATTATTCGTCCAATTTTGATGGTTCTTATGTAGAAAGATAGGATTCCAAAGTGACCCTTTAGTCTAATTAGTTTTAGCGCGATCTGAATAGTAATTTTTGATTCCAATTTAACAGTGCATAATTTTTAAAGTGAAAAATGTATGAACTATTAAGCATTACTCAAAAATTGCTAGAAGAATGTTAATAAAAATGTATGTAGGACCACTTCAGAACCGTTTGCTACCTTTCGAAAAAAGAACTGTCAAATCGCGACGTGGTACCCAGTAAAATAGTTGGAGTCGGTTTTTGCAGATTTACTGCGCTTAATTGTTTTATAATAGCTGCTTGAAAGTGACTTCGTCAGCGAAGAATGTTTATGGTTTCCATACAAACTCTCATGGGCTTGATTTTAAAAAAAAAATCTATGTTTGAACTCGGATCTGTAACTACGCATATACCAAATTTCATCAAAATTGGTTAAGCGTTTTAGTCGTGAATGAGCGACAGACAGACTTTCGCATTTATACTTAATAAAGTATTAATGTGATTATTTATGTAGGATCCCTTGAAGAATAGACCACCGGTTCCCCTATCTTGCAGCTAGTAAGAGGCGTTCTTGGCTAAATGGGTCGTTACCAACAAGTCGTTACCCAGGAATGGATAAGTACCCTCTTGACGATCGATTAGCCATCTATCATATTGCGGAACCAAAGTACCTTCGGCTTATCGTGGGTGCCATTACAAGATTACCAAGCTGCTACCATAATGACAGTGTGTTCCGATCTGCAGAGTAAGGAGTAGGAGGTATATCACCAAAAGTCCATAGGTCGCGGTTGTGTCTTACTTCAAGAGAGTTGGGTGCTTGTTCAACCAGAGTTATCACATAAAATAAATGTTTTACTAGACTAAAAATTACAAAAACAATAGATGTTACAGTAGGCGTGTAGTTGACAATAAAATCGTATAATGACCAATATAAATAACCTATCTAAAATAAGAGATCGTGCTATTTTAGATCAGTTGCCAGGTAACCGCTGTTATTTCTAATAATTATAAAAAAATATCTTAGCAACAAAACTATAAAAGGCCTATTTTTATCTGTAATAGGTTAATACTATTGGACGAAAATCGTTTTCGGAGACGTTTATTCAACATTAGGCTAGAATCACCAACTATACGAAAACAGCAATATTTTTACAGCTAATACTTAATTAAATAAAACGTATAACAAATTAAAAATTATATGGGAATCAATGTTATACGATCCAATAGTTTCTTTGTTTACATAATTGTCCGTAAGAAAAAGTTTATTGAACTTGCATTGTTAGGAACTCCTTACCTTGGTTAAATCTCAGTTAAAACAAAACAGCGTTGAGTAATAAAGATAATATTTTTACAAATGTAGTATTCAATACATTTTTAAACAAAAATCTCGTATCACAATATACAATCGGGATTAAATCCGATACTACTGATCTGGTTTTGAAAAAAATTGGTAACTGCAATTTAGACCAAATTAAGAGATTTTCATCTCGACATTTTAACGCCTAACAGACCTTCGCGGGAGAGCTGTCTTTAACATTGCAAAACCAGGGGGAACAGTTAGCAAAACTTTAAGAAATAACATGAAAAAGACAAGTGTTGAAATTAGTTATAGAATTATACAAGTAATCAATCTTGTTTTCAATGTAAAGTAACGAGCGATATGCTTCATCACTTTTTTCTCCTTACATGATCACTTGTAATCTGCTACAAAGCTACCTATTACACGCTATTACATTACCTAATGTGGTAATAATTTAAACGCAGTAAAACTGCAAAAAACCTGACTTCGATTTCAATGTAATGTCGTTTTAGTACACAATTAAATATTTTTCAGAGAGATTCCATTTTCAGGTGCCAAACTTTGTGGCAATGGGACTCTCGAAAATAAAACGTTCTCCTCAGTGGTCGAGGGTTTTTTCGTATATTACGTACGTATTCCCGACGAGGGCAAGCAAATGGGTGATGAATATTTAGATATGAATTTCCAGCTCTGGGGTTTTATTAGATTTGTATTAGAATCGTTAACTGGCAACCATAACAGAAGCATATGGTTTGAATACTTTAGGATTAAATTCAATGTATGTAAAAAAGTCAAAAGTTGGCATTTGCAATATATGTTGAATTTTAAATAAAAAATTCTTTATCAGCACTTTTTGTGTTAAGTGAACAATGATAAACTCTCGTCAGGACACGTGACCGAAAATTTGTAAGACTGAGGGACAATAAAACTACTGTATGTTGTCGCCTCATTTCATACCCTGATTTTTGTTTCTCCGACTGGTAAATCACTTGCACTGTACAATGTTTTTTTCTGTTTTCGAATAAAATCAATTAAATAAATATTGTATTTTGCCACATAAATGATAGAAACTTTTAATACTGATAATAAATTAAAGCAATACGTGCAAAAAATATGCCCTGACCATTCCAAAACATCAAAAATGCACAAATTACTACACTTGTTCAAAATTTAAAAAATATTTAGGACACAGTCGATTATACCTGCTTCACAAGCGCATTACAAATATTCGATCAGAATTGGCTATGTAGACTGTAAAAAAACCAATTACCTAGGTACCTATCCGTTTATTGTTAACACCAAAATGTAAAAATATGCTTACGTTACCACTTTGTATCCACAGACAGATGTACAGTTAATAAAACAACTCCTTTAAAAATATTTTTATATTGAAAAAAGTGTGTACTGATTGCAGATTTAAAAAAACAATATGTGTTTGTCCCATACCTAGTAAAATAAAAATATTTTTTATGTAAAACTTTCTAGTTAATCCGGCAATTTAATCACTTTAAGAAGTCGGGTAAGGATCATTTTAGAAAGAAATGAATGTTACGACACCTCAAACATCAGAATCATTATCATTATTTAATGTTTGTTTATCATCTTTGCAGTTGTAGAATAAACTTCTACATTTCTGGAAGAAATATGTTGTAGAGCTCACCTTTTGTAAGTTTTTACATCTTTATATGTGTGTGTACTGTTTTGTGTAGACTATAGATAAAATATATTTTTTACATATATGTGATAAGACAGCGAACAATCACTTGGCTTTCCTTATGATAAGAGATAACGGTGGCTAATAGAGAAATTCTAGATGCTTCAGCTGCGTTGCTGTCCTATGGCCGGGATACTAGGCCTGTTGCGCAAGTCTAATAGCTAGCCTACCCTCAGAATCAGAAGGGTCATTATGAGGGCAAGAATAGGTAAGGTGGTGGATCCCTTCCAGGGCAAATCGCTGTATAAAACTTTACCACCAATATATCTACAGTACTTAGTCAAATTTGTACTTATTTATCTATGTGAACTGGATTCAAAGGAATGACCATATTTGTTCTAACATTCTGCACTGTACTTAAACCGGCTTCAAATCGAGTTTAGAGTACAAGTCGATGTGCAGTAAAGCAATACATGTTTATTTTATATAAAAAAGCTTTAGACAAGAATTGATACGCGTAAGAAAAAGCAATGTTTTGCACCTGAAAATACTATTTAAGTATAATAACATACAGCTGTTGGTGAGCACGTTAAGCAATTTTATGACTGACTGCCGACGTAAGTGTTGGTTACGCCTTCACGTCTTTGGGTTATAAAATATATGCATTAAAAACTTAAATTAACAGTAGTTTTAAATGTTCATTATGCAATGTTTCATAGAGATGCAACACAAAGTATAACACTACGCTCGTAACAGCGAAACGTACGCGTGATGTAACTTTGGTAAGAATGTTTATCGTGCTATTGAAAATATATTTATGAATTGTTGCTTCTTATTATGGAAAATCCTTTAGAATGATAATACTCCCTCTCCTTTACAGCGAAATGTAAGGTAATTGCAGCTGTTTTTTCCATTCTAAGAACAAAGGATTAATGTAAAACATATTTAAAGCAGAAAATAGTACCTAAATTCTTGTATATCCGGGTTTAAATGGCTATTAAACTTCGGGATATTCTATAATATAATACTTAAATGAAATATATTTATACGGTAGTAAATTATTGCCACGAGAAAACTTAAAAGACTTTTCGCCTCTAAAGTAATCTTCTAAGTCAAAGTCAAATAGATAATTTTTAGGCCACCATCGGTCTGGCTCAGTTAATCGTCCTGTTCTGTCGGGATCGACAGAATAATTTCAAAAATTTGCAAGAATGCGTTCCTGGCCATTTTTTCCACAGGTACATATTTTTCCCAAATGTTCCGGCGAACTACGTTCCGCCCGTTCAGTTTGTACGGGAAAAATTAAAATGTCGTTTTTCCTAGTTTCGGGATAAAACTCCATATGTCCTTCTCCCGGTTCTTAGCCACCTCTCCATCAATTTTCAGCCCAATCAGTTTAATTATCACGGCTTTCTTTTATAGGCGATTCATCTTTCATAATATTTTTTTTTTGTTTTTAAGATGTATTCTGCTATTCAGAGCAGAGACAAATCCGAAGAATAAAAAACCATGAAAATTGGTCCAGCAGCTCTCGAGTTATATGTGTCGTAACAAACCCGACTTTGTTATTTCTACATTGTTATTGTAATTTGTGACATGTACCTAAAGATATTTTAATAATCTTAATTAACAAAACTTGGTTATTGGAACGATTGCAAAATGATTTAACTAAATTCAATATTAACGCAGTTAATTTAAATCACCAACGAAAATGTTGTATTCTTTCATATTTACTTAACTTTAATTATCTTTATTTCTTAATTACTAATTAGAGCTTAAATATAAAAATGTTATTGCACAAATATTGAAGGCGTTACAGTTTCAGCTGTGATTATTCCTCGCTAGAAGGTTGGACGTTCTAACGGTAGGATGACTATATAATTGAAGTTTAAACTTGATAAATTAAAAGAAGGTTCTTCACGCCCGTATCTCGGAAGGGTAGGTAGGGGTGGGAGATGTGCAACCAGGACACCCACGATTAGGCGAAGATGCTTACTCCCATAATATACTTTTAGGTAGCCAACCGAGAACTTATCCAATGCCGGGCATGGTTTTTTTTTTGTTAGAATTAAAAAAAAAACACTTTTTGAGTTGTCTGACACAGAAATCAAACCTGACACCTCAACGCCAAAACCGGACTATAAAGGCATACATATTTTGTAAAAAAAATCAATTAAGAACCACTCAATAATAACAAGTAATTAATTTTGATTTTAGTAATTCTATACTTATTATTATATATGAGATAGTCTGACTGTTGACTATTGAGATAGTCTGAATTTAATGAAATTTGATATTCATATAGTTTTAGATTCAAGGACAAACATAGGTTAGATACTTTAGAATTTAAATAGCAAACTCCTTTAAGTTTTGTTTATTTAAAGAAATTAGGTTTAGAATTCTGTAAACCAGCCGAATTTAATTACGATCGGCTTAGAAGATTCGTAGTGAATTGTGTTCTGCTGCCCCTTTTTAGTAGTCTACCTACCCATTTTTTAAAAATATGTTTAATGTTCAGAATTTATTCTTCTACAGTTTTATTTATACGTATAGAAAAAAAATTATCATTGTCCTATGCATTTTTTTATTCAGGTACTTATTGAAATATATCTAAACATAATTTAATATAATATTTTAATATAAAACTAAGCTAGCCTAGATTTTTGATGATTTTATCATAACACTAATATAATACAGTCAAAGTTATTTGGTCAAAAACTGATTTTATCAAAAACCTGCGACATATATTCAGTGAATAGGAATATTAAATAGGCATTTCTACTTTCAAGTGACAGTATTGCTATGATAATCAGCAAAAAATAAACTATATCATAAAAAAAGGATAATTTTCCATTTTACAATGAAAGCTTACTGATATTGTAATGTACAATACTTTGCGAGAGTGGCAGCGAGCGTTACAAAAGGCTCGGCAAGATTGGTTGTTGCACCAACAAAGTTCATTCTTAATAAGGTTCTTACAAAATCAAGCGCTGTATTTTATCGTACAATAAATCATAAACACAAATAAAATAAGTTAACGGAAAGTTTTCAGATTACTCAACGTGTTATGAGTTCAAATTATCTTAAGTCGTGTATCTACACAGCGCGACGTGTTTTTATACATACATATATACATATCCTCACGCCAAGTCCCTTACGGGGTAGGCAGAGATTATCGAGTTTTTTACGACTTGATCAAGTATCCTTCGCCCTTAATTATTATTTATACTTTTTTATGTGATAAATTGGTGAAGAAGCACAGGCTCTCCTGATGGTAATAGATAACTGTGGCCTATATTGATGTAGGTGCTTCTCTGTCCTATGGTAATGGAATCCTGATGGATACCCGCCACTTTCGGGGAAAGTGGCGCGTTATGCCGGACTCCTACCGGCTAAAACCACTCGGTGACCATCCTCTGTGCGTATCTCGTGACTACAGGATCTTCGAAGAACACACCGCTATCACCCTTACACCTGCCCGCAAGCTCATCCGCTCGGAAGACTCGATCTTTTAATACCAGCACTTGGACGACAGCAACATGGGGTCACACTATGCTATACTGCCTCACGTCCTGGACTGCTTTTTAAGCTAACAGCGACTAAAAGGGGGCTGGGGCTGTAAGTAGCCCCAGCCCCCTTTTAGTCGCCTCTTACGACAGGCAGAGGATACCGTGGCCCTATTCGTCGCCCGGTACTACAGGGCCCTGAGCTATTAGGCCTATTGCGCAAATCTACTGGCTACGTTACTGCCCGGACCGGAACATGACACTGTCATTATAACAGCAGGAATAGGAAAGGATCAATACCCGGACGAGTAATTGTGGTACAGTACAGTGGTATTATTTGTAATGACCCAATTAGCCTTTGCCCGCCCCTCACTAGCTGCCTGGCAGAAAGCCAGATTGTCCATTCTACACAGGAAACATACCAACATCCGAACCAATACTTGGATAAATAGAAATTATTAAACAATAAATAAAACTTGTGTATATGTACCTATCTACACGTCCATATCCCCGAAGAGGTAGGCAGAGACACAATTAGCCACGATTAGCTGAAGACACTAAGTCCCACAATGTGACAGGTGGCAAGCCTATCGCCAACAGGGCAAATATCCAATCCCGAGCAACATTTTTTTATTAGAAAATTAGAAAAACCCAATTTTCTTTTTGCTGCCGGACTCAGGATTCGAACCCAGGACCTCATGCAGTCAAGTCCAACAACTGAACCGCTAGACCACAGAGGCGATTATATAAATGAATTTGCTTTTATTAAACAATAAAAGTAAAAAGCTTTTAAATAAACGTTGCTTAAATCTTCGGCGTGGTAGCTCTTTGTTCCATATTTTCGAAACAAAATTCTCAACACCGCAAATATTTATGAAATAGTACACGCCTTAAACAGCGACTCAAATGCTACGCTAAATTATTGTAACAAAAACAAGGCACGTTTGCGTTCTTTGGATCTGGCATTTGAAAGCAAGTGTATTGAACAAAGAAATATCGCCTATTTGGAGTCAACTTCGTCTCATAACCTTAAGTTCGAACAACCAAGGCCATGGTTGTTGGCCGTGCAAGACACATTCATATTCTTCGCCCTTCTGTTAGTAATTATATTTAAAAGTTATTTATTTAAAACAAACTATCCTAGCAAACTTTGCTCCGTCTAACATTGACGACTAATAGCTACTGCTATTAGTCAGTGTCAGTGGGAAAAATCTGAATCCTATTCCTAGTACCTTTGATTTTATTCCATTTTTCTCATGTTTCATGAAGTTCCACAAATATTTTAAAACCATAAAGAGATTAAAGCGATACTTATTAAAAGTATTTGATTCTCGCAGTAATCAGAGGATTTCATGCTGCATGGCATCCGCTACCAGTTCTTCGCCCTTCTGTTAGTAATTATATTTAAAAGTTATTTATTTAAAATAAACTATCCTAGTAAACTTTGCTCCGTCTAACATTGACGACTAATAGCTACTGCTATTAGTCAGTGTCAGTGGGAAAAATCTAAATCCTTTTCCTAGTTCCTTTGATTTTTTCCATTTTTCTCATGTTTCATGAAGTTCCACAAATATTTTAAAACCATAAAGAGATTAAAGCGATACTTATTAAAAGTACTTGATTCTCGCAGTAATCAGAGGATTTCATGCTGCATGGCATCCGCTACCAGTGAATCTGTCAAAGTCAAAAAGTCAAATGAGTTACCTATCATTCTGACAACAGTAAAATTAATTGCGAATAATGGAGTTTTAATGTTTTTATGAATGTTATTTTTATGAAGTGATTCCAAAATAACTGTATTATTTTAAGAGCTAACATTTGTTTACAGTGTGCAAAAAGGAAAACATATTTTTTCAACATTTTCTATAATATCAATGTTTATGCCTTTTTGTTTATCGTAATAACTGAACTGATTTTTGTTAGAATTTCACTGGAAGATCAAGATAGTCATAGAGGCTTCTTTACATTATTTGAAGGTAGTACATACTATATTTAAATAAATTGAACAAATAAATATATTTTCACATTTTTAAGAAAGAAAAATGTAAAGAAAAGTTTTTAAAAAACATTGTAAAAAATATCCTAATTACGGGAGAAGTGATTAAAATAACAGATATCATATGGAGGTGTATTTATATTTAGGTACACGAATATATGTTGCTGTAAAAAACAGGATCTCGTGCTTATGAGCGACATGACTTAAAGGCGTAATGAAAATGTTATGTAGATATTTCCTTTCTTCACATAGGGTTAATATTATTAAACATTAAATAGATAGTCATAGGTTTAGAGTTCAATCACTTGTTATCTAATCTCCCAGAACTTTGCTGAATGTGAGAAGTATATGTATAATGTTTACCTAAGTGTATCATATTTTATTTATTACAATGCACAGTTAAGTAGGCATGTATATCACAATTAAGTTTTTTCAAATGTTTTTGATTGACGTTCATTAAACAATAAATTAATAAAAATTTTATCAAATCATCAAATTGTCTCTGAATGATTAATAAATACTAAAATGTTAACTTACCAACAAATTTTCAATTATTATTCATAGAGTATTGTTATTGATGTTCAATATCAAATTTGTTTATTTTTTTTGACGAATTTACTAAAAGTTCGTTGTTGGAAATTAAGTTTTTTTGGATAAGCCCTCAGTCAAATCTATATTACGTATAACGTATACGTATTAAACCTTTAACGGATAGCGCCCACTGTTGACGGGGCGGAACGTGTCGGGCCGGGGCGCATTGCATTGCAAAGCCCACTGATGCGGGCCAGGCCGCATCGCATCGGCGCGGATTTTTGTTACTCAGTACTAAAGTAGAGCAACGAAGTAGAGAGGCCACTCGACGTCAAAATCGTTAAGTATGGAAAGTGGCGCCTCTAGTAGTTGTCGTACGAGACTTTAGCGTTAAAATACTATAGTGCTCTTTTCTTAACAGTAATATCAGGATCTTTGGTCACTGTAGGCCGCATCGGGGTATGCGTGCGGGGTGCCTCGCGGATATCCGCCGCAGAAAAATCCGCGCCGATGCGCCCCGGCCCAGTGGGCATTGCTCCATACAAAATGTATGCAAGCGATCTAGGCGGATTATTGCGCTGCGATACGCCCCGTCCCGGCCCGTCCAACTGGGAGCTATCCTTAAGGAGTCGGTTCCAGTTCAGTTTCATTAAACAAGTTACGCCCCATCTCACAGGGGCTACAAATATTATGAACGATAATATTGCGACTCTGATTAATATCAACGTAATAATGTTGAAAAACTGGTAAACCAATTTAAATTTAGATTAAACTATCAACGTACAAACGAAAGTAAGTTGAATTGAATATCTTTGTAGTAATCCTAACAGGTACGCTACTTATTTGTATCTATGTTCTACTTTGATATTACAAAACTCTTTTTAAATCTTAGCAGTTTGTAAGATTTTTTAATTAAAAAATTACGTCATATATCTTAGAACCAATTAGATAACGGACAAGCATCTTCTTATAATAAGATCGCCTATAGACTACATAGAGTTTTCTGATGTGTCGGTATCTTATTGTCAAAATAGGGATTCTATTTTGATTTTTAAAAACCTTATAAAAGCTATATTATATTAAAGAATTCATTACTTCGACCCATTTATTTAAACACTTTGTTATTGCCTCAGTAAATAAAAAACATAAATAGTTGTACAGCTTAAGTATTTCAAAACAAAGTTAGTAACCAAACAAAACTTCTAAGGACAATTCTTGGAAAACATGTGCAATTTACACTTGCCGTTTGACCCAGATATCACCACGTTTTACTTAAAGTTGTAGCACGAAATACAAGCTTGAACACGACTCACAATTTCGCTGGTTTCTATCGAGATCTTCCAATAATGCGAACACCATTACTTTCGTTTGATGTCACAGTTGCCGCTATTCGCGATGTTTTTAATAACATTATTGATGTCAAGATTCAAGCACCGGCCAAATATTTCTTTATATTCTCTTTCATTTATCGAAAATGAATGAATCAATACGTAGAATAAGTAGTACATCTATGTAAACTTGTGTATGTATTATCAACGATATAACTTACAGTTTGTAGTACAAATAAAGCGCCCAAATGCGAGATAAATTCGCCCATGAAGGGTTTCGTAACAGCAATCATAATATGAAGAATTTTTCAGTTAATTCGATTTTGTAATTACAGTTTCACTACATAGAATAAAACAAAGTCGCTTCGTCTGTCCCCATGTCACTTTGTATGCTTAAATCTTTAAAACTACGCAACGGATTTTGATGCGTTTTTTAGATAGATAAAGTGATTAAAGAGGAAGGTTTATATGAATATTTTATACCCGTGCGAAACCGGGGCGGGCCGCTAGATAGTAAATATATATGAAAGCTCTCTAAATGATATAATGAATCCAATATTAAAATAAAATAAACGAGTTGCACTATTTAAAATTAAACTTAAAGAAAATGCAAAGTTAAGAAAAGTGTATTTGTAATCTAACCTATTAGCTTTTATATTGATTTGTAATTTGAATATAACTTAAAAAAAGTATATAAAATTGTTAAGAAGGTTAATTTTCTCAAAGGTACCTTCGATACTTCGATAGCAGCTCGACACGCTCTAAAAGATTCTGTAATCATCACGTAATTTATTAAGAAAATAGAAGGGAACTTAATACCTCAATTTTATTTTACTTAATTTTTGGTTAATATACTGCTTTTGTAAAGATTGTATCATTGAGTAAAACTGTTATTATTAACCACTAAAATAAACACACAAACATTTATAAAACGACATTTTTGTTATAATAAATAAGTATATTATCTTCATGCTAAAAAACTTTCCATAAATTCGCACAAACTGAAGCAAAACTGATGTACGTTTAATAATATTGACTTGTGATGAATAGTGTAATTAATATACATTTAATATTTATCTTTGTCAAGACAAACATCTTTACGGAATTAACATTAACGTAGATATAATAGTGTGTTTAAAACAGTGTAAAATGATTATAAGATCTCGAAAACACTACCGTGCTAAGAACAATGTAGAGAAAACGTATTATAGACAGGTGTATAATGTCGTGACAAGTCATTACAAAGATAAATACAGATAAGTTCTAGGGTTCTTTAGTAACCTCGTACAGTTTTCTTAATTTATTCGTGTATCTATTCTATTTAATAGCCAATGCCAATAGCAATGACTTATTTGCTGGAAAGTGATATTGGGGTCAAAGTTGGTGATATATCAAGCTAGAACAGTAAAAAATTGTTATAATATTCATTGTAATGTTACAATGAATAATATTACAAATTTTCAAAAATTAAATGTACGTTTAATAGTTTTTGTAAAAACTTTAGTTCAGAGAAACTTTTACCCGTTTTTTTGTCAGAAAATAGAAAAATTAGCATACTGGTTGAGCCCGTTGAACTCTTTTGAAGGCCACACGTATGACTTCTTTAACTACAACCAACCGTTCTGCGCTTCTTCAACCAGCGGTTGAAGTTCTGTTATTACAAAACAAAAGCTAGATAGTATGTATTTACTATAAAGAAATCAGAAGAAATATGCCATGTTTGCGGACAACTGCGAGGGTCGTATGTCATAAAAGTTTTAATTTGATATTAAATGTTTTAATAACAATTTCAGAAAATAATAAGAGTTTCATTGTTAATGTTTACATTCTGCATTAATGATTAAGTTATAAAAGCTTTACTCATTTAATACTAAGGTACTGACAGAAAAGCGAGCATCGGCTTACAGTCACTAACACCGTGACATCTAACTAGGTGGTAGAGTTTCGCAGCGACTCGCCTGGATTGCTAGCACCGCCTTACCTACTCCTGCTATTATAACTATATATTCCGGTTGGGAGGATAAGGAAGCCGGCAAACTTACTTTTGCTCGGGGCCAAACATCCCGGTCTCAGGTTGGCAACGTATCATTACCACCACGTGAATTTACCATCAGGAAATCTGTCTGCTTGTTTGCCTTCCAATATCATAAAAAAGCAGTATCCGACGCTTGTTGGCGACCATTGTCAATGCAAGGCAGGCAAGTTTAAGCTAACACTACATCGCGCAGTTACAATTCGACCAACCTAACCCGGTGCTAGCACCAGCATGTTACTACGCACCGCAAGGTGTAAGAGACCTCGTCACTTACCGTCAGGTCCCACCAACCCGACAAAGACAGCCACCGCCTTACGCTAGCCTCCCTTTCAATCCCAACACAAACTCATAAGACATTACACTACACCATCGCCGCCGGTCACAACGGCGAAGATCTCTTTACCGCCCAGCAACTATCGCGTATAGCGAGCCAAAACCCCTCGAAACAATCCACTTTAGTAATCAGAACGCAGTAACAAGTCAATGTTCAGTATTATGGGAGCTGATTGCTCCTGATTTGGCTTTGTGTTGACGTTATAGGTAATCCCAAGTCCCATCCATCTAAATATTGATATCTCGCGCACTCAGTCGCCTACAAAGTGCTGTGTAAAATCCGCGAGGTTAGCAACACATTAGTCATTCAAAAAAACCCTTTCCTGTTTATTATTTCAGTATCCAGGATAGAATGTATGGATGAATCTTATCCATCCCTGCGCAGCGTATAATTTTGCACAACATTTGAGGATCCTGCAGTTTATAATTATGTACTACTAGCATTGCTGTGTGCGTTACGTCGATGGATGTAGAATCGATTATTGTTGGCTGCTATAACAAATCAAATAACAATAATAAACTAACATTAGTCACACGCCATTACTATTAATATTTAATTTCCCAAGTTAATCTCGGGTTTCGTTATACGCCATAAAAATATTATACAAGTAGGTATTGACTTTATTGAAAATGTTGTGAACTTTGCGACTTAACCTTGTAGCTTTATCGGTCTGGTAATTTATAAATGTTCGATTCATAAAACTTTAGTTTAATGCTTTTTATTTTTTGATTCGTGATAAATGTTATGAGCTGCAGATTTATGTTACCTAGACATTTATTCAAAACTATGTATACTAGCTGACCCGGCAGACGTTGTTCTGCTAATTTTTTAAATGTGATTTTAGTAAAAATATTTGGGGTGAGTCACCCTTGTCACTTAGGGGTATAAATAGATGATGGTCGATTCTCAGATCTACACAATACGCTCACAAAATTTCATGAGAATCTTTAAAGCCGTTTTGAAGGAGTTTAATCACGCACACCGTGACACGAGAATTTTATATATTAGATATATCGCTACGTATGTCGACTTTTCCGAGCCAGCTATTAACAATATGACAGTCTATTTGTTTGTATTTCAATTTGAGCTTGATATTTTAGCCCTATTGTACCATCTTTAATGACATACCCTAAAAATACGTTTTATTGTCTAAAAAAGCGACTACCCCAACAATCTCTCAGAAATAGTCTTGCAAGTTCTATTGATGGATAATTCCCGTGATGCAGTCAGTACAACTGCTCCATAACGTCAGAGGTCGCAACAAACGTTTACCGGTCTGAAGAGCTGAGTGTCTGGTAATCTTATATTTTATTGTAGACTTACCACCCTAGCGTCAAGCTTGTAATTAATCGTTGTCATCTTATACTTATAACAAAACTTGTATGACTATTTTTGTACCAGGAGTAAAGTATTTAACTTTCGGTATACCAGTCATTACTCTCAACAGATTATTTCCATTTTTTAAGCTTCAAAAAAGATTTTTCGATGTAGGTATGTTACTCGGTGACGAACTGATTTGAAAAAAATGTTTTTTAATATAAAGTTACAATACAAAGTTTTAATACAAAGTTAAGTTTTTAAAATAAATACAGAGCAATGTCCCCTTGCCACCAACTGATTATGTAGTCCCTCGGAAATTGAGAGAATGCTTAATTTCTTTTTTTTATATTATAGGAAGGCAAACAAGTTGACGGATTTCCTGATGATAAGAAATTCACGCCGCCTAGAGACAACAAAGGTGGTAATGGTACGTTGCCAACCTGAGGCCGGGATGTTAGGCCTCGAGCAAAAGTAAGTTTACCGGCTACCTCACCCTACGAACCGGAACACGTCATGACGGCAGGAATAGGTAAGGCGGTGGTACCAATCCGGGCGAGTCGCTGCCAAACTCTACCACCTAGTACATAAGTCAACACTTTAGACGACAAAATGTTAAAATTAAAATCAGATTCAGATTAACTAATTTTAGTTTAAGCTAGGTTTTAATAGGACAGGCGATTCCACACAAATTGTATGACACTTGGTTCAGTGCATTTGTTTTTATTTAAAACTAACTGTTCCGCGAACTTCGTTAAGCCCGTTCTGTTTGTATGGGAGAATAAAATGTCGTTTTCCCTAGTTTCCTCGCTGTCGTAGGTGTTCCTCATGTCCTTCTCCCAGTTCAGCCAAATCGGTTTAACTTTAACAGCTTTCGTATTGTTTTTGTTTTTATTGTTTTTAAGGTGTAATCTGCCATTCGGGGCGTAGACAAATCCAACGAATCAAAAACCATGAAAATTGGTCCAGCAAATCTCAAGTTATAAGTGTTGTAACAAACTCGACTTTTTATATATAGATTCCTTTACTTGAAAGACATAACAATATTAAAGCTGATTTTACTGCTTTTAAGTTATTCACAAAAACATTTACACATGACTTAATTAAGTTATTGTTGTGTCATTATTACACACTTATATAAAAATGAAAGATAGTGCTACAATGATTTCACTAAACTATCTTTTAATATCTCTCTGAATAATGGGTTTGTATAT
This sequence comes from Calephelis virginiensis, assembly GCA_002245475.1. Lineage (NCBI taxonomy): Eukaryota > Metazoa > Arthropoda > Insecta > Lepidoptera > Riodinidae > Calephelis > Calephelis virginiensis. Next base: position 374,954 of record NJDC01000037.1, on the reverse strand, counting down.
AAAGAAGTGAAATGCATTCATTAAAGAAGTAATTTCTGTCTTAATTATAAATTCTGTAATACCTACGCAATAATGTAATTAAAAACCTTTTAAATATTAATAAGCAATCCATCATGCCCGACCTTGACTAGGAAATTGATTCTTATTACATACATGTAGAGTGTAGACAGTATATTTTATGTTTATAGATGTTAATATTGGAGGGCATATGCTGTTGATTTGTGTATTTCTATATACATAATATATAAAAAGCAATATTTTTATGTTAGTATAAATGTTGTTATCTAATATAAAAAACATCTTTACACCTGAATCTCCCAAGAGGTGGGCAGAGGTACAACCAGGGAACCCACAACATCAAGACACTAAAAGTCCCACAATACTAAAGGCGACAAACCAATCGCCAACAGAACATAAATCTAATCCCAGTGAACATTGTCTCTATAAAAAAAACAGTTATTTCCTGATGTTTTTCTTATATATTCACACAAACGCAAAGCACATTTCAAAATAAAATCTATTTATGTAGTTTTGTTGGGTAACATTATTTGTTGTCTGTTGACCTCACGAAGTAGATACATATTTTAATAATTGTCAAGTGCATGAACAAATTTGGTTTAAAAACCTTTCTAATACAACATTGAGATAAAAAAATGCACGCTATTTCTTTGGTAGAGTGCTTGTTTTTGTATATATTGTTCGCAACACTGATCATTATAATTTGTAACATTTTGAAGTAGGTACCTACTACCTAATTTAAATTATTAATTTATTATAATAATTAATCAGTGACTAAACATTGTATAGATTCATAAGCTGGTCTCCAGTCGATGCTTAAATCATCCAAGTTAACTTTTTAAATTATCGCATAGAAATAGCAGTTTAACACAGTAAAATTTAACACAGCGAACTTCAATTTCAATATACGTAATATAATAAATAAATAAATGTACTCCCTGGACAAATGAAACAAATTGATTTAACCGAAATAGAACCTGATATCGTCGGAAATTGAACCCTAAGGCCTGTACGCTAACTAGTCGATCATAGAAGCGGTCTAATTACTAAGAATAGCTTTACTAAGAATTACTAAGAAGTGCTGAACCAGTTGCCATAAAATTTATATGGAGCTCATATTGTACCTCTATACATGTATATTTTAATTAAGAAAAAAATATGATTATTTATTTATATATTTGTAGTCTAAAGACACAAATAAACACGTTGAACCTCCTTCGTCTGACGATAGCAATTACCTATTTTGGTACCGTTTAATATTCATTAATTTTTCATACAATATTTTTAATCCGTGCGAAATTATAAATGTCTATAACTGTACTCTTTTGTCGACCTGAGAAATGCTAAGGAAAATAAAATACATTTAATAAAGGAAGTCTATAAACAGTTTTATCAGTCGGCAAATAACTTGGTTCTCGAAGTTCCCAACTTTAGCTACGAGTATATAACTATTTTTTTACAATATTTTTTTAATCTGTGTGAAATGTTCACGCTGAGAAACACAAATGGAAACAAAAGACATTTGATAGGGAGAGGCCGCACACTGATTTATTACCCACTTAGTTAATTTCCTATCTCGGTTATAAAATAATTTTCATACAATATTTTTCTTATCCGTGCGAAATGTCTACATATTCTGTAATAGTTTGTTATGCCTAAGGGAAACAAAAATAATGTTTAATAATAGAAAATCTGCACAGCATTTACATAATGATATGTTTTATCAGAGATTAGTAATCTTAATATATGTAAATGACGTGTCACGTTGTTTGTCGGCGATGGACTCCTAAACTACTTAACGGTTAATTTGATCCAATTTGAAAGATAGGACAGCTTACATCTCAATTTATTAAAAAAAATATCATCCGAGTGAAGCTGGAACAGCCAGCTAGTTATATATTGTCTTTGGTTTTATATAAAAGTAGGCGAGTAGGATGCGTGAAGTAATCTCTATAAGGATATAAAATTTGTGAACAAAATAAATTTATATTTTTTAATATGCGAATTATGTATAACTGTACTCATTTGTTAAGTTGAGAAAGGCAAAGGGAAACAAAAGATATTAGATAGAAAGAACCGACATAGAGATTTAACACCGTTGTGGTCAGCGAACCCGCGGCGACCCGGATCACGGAACACGGCGCTACCCACCGGACGGCCGGCGCCGTTACCATCACTACTGACACACTTCTACTCTCACTCGAGTGATCTACTCAATTCTTAAATCAATGACCCATGTGAAACACGTTTTAGTACTCACTAGAATTTAATGGTGAAGCCCTACTTTTTATATTTTTGCTATCCAAAAACAGTTTACAGAAAAAAACACTTACTATATAACAACCTCTTAAGACCACTTAGATCATATAAGAGATATTTGATTTAATATTGGTTTAGTCACTTTGTTTTAAACTAAAAAAAGGATTTTAAATAAAGTAATGTATCTATCCAAAATATACACGTTATTGTATAAAACCTCAATTTTTTATAAATAACTATCAGCCGATCCTGACTTTGCACGGGTGGACAAATTTGTATTTTTCCTAGAAATACGTAACCTATGTTCAACAGGGCTAATGTCGGCTTCTGATGTTAGAGTTTTTCGAATCGGTCCAGTAGTTTCGAAGCTTGTTCAATACAATTAAATCTTTCCTTTTTATAATATTATTATATAAATTAGTACATATATATATA
>NJDC01000037.1:323052-372225 GCA_002245475.1 Calephelis virginiensis | reverse complement strand
TGTACCTATACCTGTGTACCTGTGTCTGTAGTCGTGATAGTCTGTACCACTTTACATAAAAAAGAAAATATTACATGTAGCTTCATAATCCACATTGCATAATTAAACTTTTCTTATAAATATTCTAAATTATTTATTAAAGAAAGTGTACTCTGAAATTAACAATTTTAATTAATTAACTGAAACTCGAGAGGTAAGACTTTCCAGCTACGAATATTTTAAAAAGTAAGTGCAAGTAATTACAAATATTATATGAGCGTACATATAACATCCACCCAGTTATACATTAGATATACATGAAAACCCACTCTTACTTTTATCCGAGTGCGCGTCATAAAGAATTGTAGGTAGACAACGTAAAGAAGTATATTTTTATCAGTTTACTGTACTTTAGACACCAAACGCCTTAAAGGTTTTTATGATTTTTGCAGGAGCTGCATCATTAATCTCACAAGTATAAACGAATGTCTAAAGTGTTATCAACATGGTCTTAAAAAATATTGTTATCAATTAGTCTATGCAGTTAATACTCATTAGCCCTGAATTCAAATCGTATTAATACTTAATAGTCGCTCAATTATTTTATTAACATACCATAATTATAATTTGACCACCATATTTCATGGAGGGGTTAGCGTACTCTTAGCGCCAGAGTCGTACCTTTCCGAAGGACATACCTCCTTTGTGTCCTGAACGTAGACACAAAATATTGACAGGTTCATATTTTGCGACATTTTCCTCCCAATGTTGGTCCAGGCTCCTTTGCAGAATAGACCATCTGCCTTCCTGCCAGGCAGCCAGTAAAGGGCGAGCATAGGCTTACCGTCACTAACACTGTGACATCCGACTAGGTGGTAGAGTTTTACAGCGACTCACCCGGATTAGTACCACCGCCATAACGTCATAACGTGTTCCGGTTCGAAGGGTAAGGTAGCCGGTAAACTTATTTTTGCTCGAGGATTAATATCTCGGCCTCAGGTTGGCAACGAACCAATACCACCTTTGGTGTTCCTAAGCGGTGTGAATTTATTACCATCAGGAAATCCGTCTACTTATCATATCATAAAAAAAACTTTGTTTTGGTGTGTACTAAACTTATTCCTGTATCTATTTAAGTATGTCCATGTTTTAAAATAGGTGACTAGCACCCATTACATACCTAAATATATAATTTCACTTTGGGATTTGGGCTATTTTTAAGGATTTTTTTTTTTTTTTTGAATGACTAACTTGTTGCTAATCTTGCGATTTTTACAACTTCACCGAACTTTGGTATTTTTAAGGAGGTATTAGGTGAGGTTAGAGGTGTACTATCCAAACTAAATCGAATTTCCAGGATCAGTAATCGTAAGTTTGTAATAATCGTAAATCGTATCTTCACACCCATATCCCCGAAGGGGTAGGCAGAGGTACAACCAAAGCACCCACGACTAGCCGAAGACACTAAGTCCCACAATGTGATAGGTGGCAAGCCTATCGCCAACCGGGCACATTTCCAATCCCGAGCAACATTTTTTATCAGAAAATTGGAAAAATCCAATTTTCTTTGTGTTGGCCGACCCGGGATTTCAACCCGGGACCTCATGCAGTCATGTCCAACACCCGGACCGCTAGACCACAGAGGCGATAAATCGTAATAATTTTTTATATTTACTATTATTAATCTACATTCACGCGATCATAGCATTACGCCTGAACGGATGCACCAATTATTATTTTTCTCTCTTTATTTATTACGGAACTTTAGTCTACAGCGTACACCAATTTTGCTAGTTATTTTTTGTTGTGTTGGAAAGTATCAGGAGAAGATTATTATTAAGAAAACAATACTTTATTTGCAAACCACAACTGTTAATAGCTATTAATGTCAAACAACACGAAGTTCGCTGGGTTGGCTAGTAAAAAATAAATATCTAAGTTTGTGAAGTATACGGTCCGCGGAACACACTGATTGATATAACTCGCTATTCAGTCTTCACAGCTGACTAGTATACAATGGCGGGCGGTGTTTTGGCCTTGGAATCCTTGTAACTAATTGTACTAGATTTTGAACTATAAAGAGATCACTGTCGTGTTAGCCCGTTTGCAATGTTTTATTTTGCATGTATTGATGATGCAGTGTCTGCAGACCTAACCAGATGATCTAATGCTGTCCTTATGCTGACTTTACACCAGCCTTTCCCAAAGTGGGCGATAACGCCCCCGTGTGGGCGCTGGAAGCCTAGAGGGGGGGCGGTATAAATCTTGAAAAAAATGTTTTTTTTAAACTAGGCGCAACAAATATGTTATTGAGGTTATTGACAAGAAAAAAACGAGGGGGGGGGCGCTACAAAACAACTGATTTTCAAAGTGGGCGTTACATGAAATAAGTTTGGGAACTTCTGCTTTACACGGACCGTATATCTACCTTGATAGAGAACAAGCATGTGACTGTCCCGATGGTAAGGGATGGTCGCCTATATTATACCCCGTAATTATATGCGTCGCTGTCTTAGCACATGTAGATTTACCAGATATCCTACTCTCCATATCGGAACACGACAATGGTGAGTACGGACGTTATGGCAGCAGGAATAGAGAAGGTGATTGCGTCACTCCAGAGTCCAGGCGAGCTGCACATCACTATAACTTCTACACTTAACTAACTAACTAAGACGGCGCGCGCAGGGAACTTGCGCGAATGTTCGTGTTGTCATGTTTGTGTACGATAGCACAATAAATGAATATTGTATTCTACCACGTAAATTATAGTACTTTCATATTGATAATTAAAGCAATTCGTGCAAAATGATTCCCCAACCATTCCAAAATATCAAAAATGCACAACGTTAATATTCAAGTTTTCACTTCTGCCGGCACTCCCGGACTGCAACCCGTCGTTTTTTTATTTATAACATTTTGCATAGCAGTCCCTAGTCAGGTTTAATACTGTTTAATAATTGTTGTGCACAAAATAAACTAATTTTAAGTTATAGCTATCTTTCTTCAACGGTAGTAATAGAAAAAGACAAAACTCATTTAGTGCTATTACTTGTTAGATTAGTTTGTACAGATATTTGTACAGACTTTTAATCAGTAGAGATTACACTCGTGACAAAGATCTGATGTCATTTCCATATATTGGTGACTCTGTCTAAAGTACCGGCATCTCTCTCATTTTGACTTTGTTAGTAATTGGCATAACAAGACTCTAATGCAGGATTTCCCAAACTATGGGTCGCGTGGGTCGCAAAAAAATATTGAGTGGGCCCTGCCTGTAGAATAACACCCTAGTGATAACACACCACACGACCGACAATTTAATTCTTCGAATTTCGATGTAGTTATTTAATTAAAACTTAATTAAAAGAATAAATTATTAAAATTATAAAAAAAATGTGTGTTTAACCTTAGACCCTTATTTATATTAGTCCTAAATGTAAAGTCCTAGAGGTCGGTCCCGAGTTTGGGAACTTTTTTAATGGGTCATAGCCCAAACAACTTTGGGAACCACTGCTCTAATATATAACTGGGAGTGTAATGTAGCTTCGTGCTTTTAGTATATTTCTCGGAAAACAGTGCCTAAAATTCTTTAAAATTATCACAAGTTGACATGTTTGGACTTATCTAAATGAATTGACTAAAATCTTCAATTCAATTTTTTTTTTGTTTTTTAATGTGAAAAAGATATATACACTTTATATAGGTAAGTTTAGTTGGTGCTCGGCAGAATTACCACCATTGTATGGCAATAACAGGTTTGCTTGCGATAAAAATGTTTGCATGCGATATTGTTTTATAATAAACTTAGTCCCCTTCTACAAAATAATTTATTCGTTTATTTTATCCGAAGTCCACCTGAACGCAACTAATCACTTCCTTGGCTCGAACGTGATGTCATACTTAATTTTATTTTTAAAACTTTTAGAAAGTTGACTGTGTACCTACTTGAAGTCAGCGCTCAACAAGGTGATTCTTGTAATTTCCATCTGTATATGTGTCTATGTTCCTCACACAAATACCAGTCGAGAACAGAACCTGTAGGGTTATTCTTGAATCTCGATATCATGCGAATTGGAAATTGGAATCGTATATGTCACTTTAGGTACTTTTGCACACAGTTCTAGCGGATTATTAACAATAAGTTACAAATGAATTAAGCTTATCTGACAAAACAATTTATTGTTTACTATTAACAAAATGTTAATAATTAGTCAGTATGGTGTTCAAGAGTACCTACCTAAAATGACATACTCGATTCCAATTTCCAATATTGCATGAATTGAGCTTCAAGAGTAACCCTACTGAGTCTAGAGGAAGATCTATAAAGTTCTATGTGCACGCCATACTCTTGGGCATGGAGACGGTTAGGTAATATGAGGCTGAAAATAATTATGTTTGTTTGAATGTTAGATATTGTGTGGGTTTATGTGTCATCATAACTCCTAAACGAATGGACCCATTTCGAAGCGGATTTATAGTTTGAAAGCTGAGGTATTTCTTGGCTACATTACGGGTAGGTTTTGGCGGGAGTAATTTTCAGTTTTACGATTATTAATTTAAATATGCTCCTAACGTCAATTAAAGCCATGGTTTATTTTTCTAAATTAAATTTGAATTATATTAAAAGAACATTAGCTTAAAAGAAAATTATGAGAAACTTGGGAAAAACAAGTTATTCTGTTGTACATTTTTTAAATAAAAGCAATTCAAAAAATGTAATAGCTACCCCCTGATATGCCGTATCAGATATCAAATTTTAGATAACGAGATAAACTCATAATAATACATTTATTTATCTGCTAATGTAATTACCAAGGTACTTACATTGCAAATATACAATATAAACATTAAATCCTAACTGTCACTTTGAAAAAACATGCTCACTTTAAGTAAAAGATAACTTTGGTAAAGGTACTTTGAGTGTCAATTAACAATCCTAAAATTAAAAATTTTCAATAACCCCGATAAAACCTGTACTATCATGTAATGTATCTAAGATCTGAGATCCAGCAGTCTAGTCTTGGACTTGACTTCACGGGGTGCAGGGTTCGAAAAACGGTTTATTTTTCAATTTTCTCCTAATAACAACTATGGCCAGTTGGCATTCTCCCTATCTACATTGTGGACTATAGATTCTGTTTACATCGGGCCTTAAAATACAAAAAGCTGTTTTTCAGTTATAAATCAACAATTTTTATTCTGAAAATAATACAATTAACCTGCAAAAAAATCTAGATTATCTGCGTTAGTATGATTACATACCTATATATATTACATAATATTATTCCATATATTACATTACAGTAGGCATATGAGGTTCAATGTGATTACTTACTTAAATAATTATTGGAAATTAACTTCCTCAAAATGACACACTTTTGACAACTTGTTCAGAAACTTGTTACCTATATGAATTAATTGGTGACGAATGTTGACGCGTGAGGTCGAAGTAATAAATAAGATTAGATAAGCCAATAAATTAAACAACCATATCTTTTTGTATAATATAAACATACAAAAATGGAATATAATAAATAAATAAATGTAGTAGGTACCTACTATTTATCTAATTAACTACGAAACCTAATTCAGAAGATATATTATACATACATATTTTTATATAATTTTTTTATAAAATCGCCTCTGTAGTCTAGCGGATCAGTTGTCGGACTTGACTGCATGAGGTCCTGGGTTCGATTCCCGGGTCGGGCAACAAAAAGAAAATAAAAAAAAACGTAGCTCGGGATTGGATCTGTGCCCGGTTGGCGACAGGCTTGCCACCTACCTCATTGTGGGACTTAGTGGTTTCGGCTGGTCGTGGGTGCCCTGGTTGTGCCTCTGCCTACGTCTTCGGGGATATGGGCGTGAAAATACTTTTTTTAAATAACAAATTGACTGCCCGTACTAACAGAACAGTCGCGATAGAAACTACTTATTACCTCGAATTTTAAGGAAAGTAAGTTCAAGTTTAATTTTGACTTTGTGGAAAGAGTTTTACTTTCTTATAGTTCGTATTACTGTAAAAGAAATGTATCTGTAAGACTTAGATTTTTTTCTTTTTCCTTTACTTACTAAGTTTATATACCTTTAACAATTGGGTTAATAAAAATAATATTCGTTACGGTAGCCGAAACAGGTTTCGGTTAATGTTTGATATGTATGTTAGTAATATTTGCAAACTATGTAGGTAAACAACTTTTTTCAAATATGGATTTCAGCTCATCATATTATGTGTAATCTTAATACCAGATATTATGGAAATCCGGTTCAAAACCTGTCTAGAAATTGATCAAAATTATGTTTGAAAAAATTTTGGTAAATATTATTTAAACATATTTACTTATGTAATATGTCCATAATATATCTATTTATATGTATATAGGCAGTTTGTGTAATTAAAAGGTAGCCAAGCCGACCAAGTGTTTTATTTTTTGACTTCCGACTTTTATTTAATTCTGCTGCATTTCTGCAGGAAAAAGAGTTACTTGGAGTCTTTGTCTGGTTCTGACATTTTGTAGTTTCGGCGGGGGTTTTAAGGTACGAAACTGTTTTGGTATTAGCTTCACAAGCAGATTGACTACGGCGAATTTAGGGAGTAAACGCAATTTAATGCCACATGAAAATACACAATGAAATAACTATTGTTTTATAAACTACTAACAGTTTACAATTTATCGTCTTTCTTTATTTTTAAAATCACAAAATTGTCAATCTTCACTTTTTACTAATTCTGTTACTGACCTTATTCACTCTAAATCTTTGAAATTCATGGGGGGTTACCTGAAATCTTAGGAAGCTGCAATTGTAAATATAAATACAAACATTTTGGAATTTCCATCACCGCATGTAACAAAGTAAGTAGTTAGAATGAATATATAACAATTTCCAGAAAGCACTGCTATCTTACGGCCGGGATCTTGCGACAGAAGTTTGAATCTAACGGTTATGTTACCCTCTAACACGCAACACAACAATGAATGGTGATCATGGAATAATAAAGGAGTGGCACCTTTCAGGGCGCTTGAGCTACACAGCTCTCTATCACCTACTAAAGTATGTAGTAGAGGTAGTATAAGTATTCTTAAGAACAACTTAAAAAAAGATTTGAAATCTCATCAAAAATATTTCCAAATAAAATGTTGTCGAGATGAGTCATTATAAAAAGTTAAGAAAGTTATTAGATGTTAAGTAAAGCCAAACTTCTCACTCTAAACGCTCTAGCTCTACAATATCTAAAATCACAACCTTTTTACACATTTTTTCCAACTATACAGAAAAAAAATGCGTAAAGTTTAATAACAATGAACTGACAGTTATGTTAATCAACCGATACTTGAAAAAAAAAATATACGTTATTATTTCTTAAATTTTCAATTGTTCCGCTAAAATTATAATTATTAGTTTTTCTTTCTTATGATTTTTAGCAAATAACTAACACAAACAAAAAATAATTAGGAAAATTGTTCCATTCGATTGTGGTGACGATATTTTATTTTTTACTTAGTTTTGCACATATATGTTTGGACTCTCCTCCTCGAGTCTGGTGACAATATACTTATTTTCGCAAGACTTAATGAAGCTCACAGCCTTAAATTCACAACTCAGTTTCATTAGTAACCTGATGTCAAGTACATAAAGTTACTAATGAAGCTGAGTATTTTTAACCATATTAACAACTTTTGCCCCTTCCTACATATACATAATGATGATTATTGAGAATGAGAATTATTTTTTTAATCAGTTTACTAATAATTTAATCAAGATGTTTGTTAGAAGATTACTAAGTTTATTTCATATTAGTATAAATAATTTTTATATCTTATTTATTGAGAAGTTATTTTCAAAAAATATTTTTTTACATTTATAATGTTTTAGGTTTACATTTAATTTATTAGTAACGCAAGTTTTAATTCTGTTCAATTTCAGTCGAAATAATGGAATATTATATATTTTTTTAAGCCAAATGTTCGGCATCTGAACCGAATTTCGTACGAATTCCGAAGTTCGGTTCAAGCTGCTGAAAATTAGTTGAACCGAATGTGAACCGAATTTCGGCGCACCCCTACATGATGGCTTTTCAAAAAAATGTTCCTCTTGCACAAAAATTGAAGTACTTGTTGTGTTTTGCAAATGATACGAATCATCCAACGGAGAATGAGTTTGCACTAACAGTTAATTGTTTGCAGATTTATTGCCGTAAGCCAGGTACTAGATAATTTTGATATTTTACGAGTTCCAATTTACTTAGCAAGCCGTTAAACTACTCTAAATGAAAAATAAAATAATTAACTTCTTTTAGTTACTGGTTGATTCTGATTGTGTGAAATAACAATTTAATAAATAATAAGAATAAAAATAATGATTTATATCAGTCTTTTCACGTTTTTATGGTTTATCACCCATAATAAAATATTGCAAGCGCTAATAACGGACCACTAGTCCTCAGAGGCGATTATACTAAACGTAATAAATAAAAAAAAAGTATCTTTACGCCCATATCCCTGAAGAGGTAGGCAGAGGCACAATCAGGGCACCCACGACTAGCCGAAGACACTAAGACCCACAATGTGATAGGTGGCAAACTTATCGCCAACTGGGTACGTATCCAATCCCGAGAAACGTTTATTTTATTAAAAAATTGGAAAAAACAAATTTTCTTTTTGTTGCTCGACCCGGGATTCGAACCCGGGACCTCATGCAGTCAAGTCCAACACCTGTACCGCTAGACCACAGAGGCGTTAAATAAATATATTTTTAAATTTTTGTAATCAACACTTATCTAAGTATTTTTATCGGTGCTAAACAATATCAGTGCATGAAGGTCATTTAATTGTCTTAAATTTAAAAAAAATAGTCAAATCGAGTTTACGATACAATACAACGTGAAATCCACAACGATATACAGTAACATTAATAAATGCGATTTTTTACATGTTGGTAACCAATTCCAAACTACATACTAAGTACATTATTATTACAATAGTCGAAGAATCTGTGAAGTTATTGAGGTTAACATTCATAATATATCCATTATAGTTTTTTGCAGTTTATAAAATAATGTTTTTAAATCACTTTGTGAATGTGGTTTAGACGAAGGAACTCCTGATCACATTTTTTTAACTGTCCTAAAAATTGCATGTCTTTAAATGATGTTCTCTCCCCAAACATTCCCCGTCCTATTGATTTTAAAACTTCTAACATATACTAATACCACTTTTGTTAAAATACTTTCAAAATTTATTATTACTAACAACATTAGGCTGTGATATTATAAACCAAATGTAACAAATAACGAATTGTTGTGCATGTTTATGGATGTGTTTGTTTTGTGTTTATTTCAGATCTCAATATGACTTCGATTAAGTAGCTGTAAATCAAAAATTGCGCATTTAAAATAATAACGTGTCTTTTACAACGTGACATTGTAGAGTATATTGTGCCTGACACAATGAAGTGCCATTCAACAAAAGTTTTATTGAATTGAAGGTTTTTATAGGTCCAAACCATTATTTTCTTCTAAGTTCATTACTAGGAGACCTATGCCTGATGAGATGTTCTTGAGGAGCATAGACAAATCGCGACATATCGATACGATACCATAGATACTCACACCATTGTAAATTGAATCAATTCCAAAAGAAAACAGTTTTAACCTTTAATTTTTTTTGCATTAAATAGGCAAATGCATTGCCATTAGTATGAAGTAAACGATTAAAATAAATAAATAGTATTTAGTAACACATTTACTAATCTCTAGTTACACCTACAACCTAACTAGCGCTATCTACTTGAAGCTTACATTAGCTCACATTGTGTAACTCTTTCTAAAAAAAAAGTATCTTCACGCCCATATCCCCGACGACGTAGGCAGAGGCACAGCCAGGGCACCCACGACTAGCCGAAAACACTAAGTCCCACAATGTGATAGGTGGTAAGCCTATCGCCAACCGGGCACATTTCCAATCCTGAGCAACATTTTTTTTGTTAGAAAATTGGAAAAACCCAATTTTCTTTTTGTTGACCGACCCGGGATTTGAACTCGGGACCTCATGCAGTCAAGTCCAACATCCGGACCACAGAGTTTCTTTTATAATATTACTATTATTATACAAACGCATTGTTTGTAGAATTTCTAAAAACGAAGAAGTTATTTTAAGACTAGATGCTAGTTTTATATTAATTAGTTTTATCCTACTAAGAAATATATGTACACAGACCGATGGAATAATCTCGAGAACTAAGGAAAACCTTAATCTATTTTTTCGTCTATAAAAACGAAAGAAATTTTAATATTGACATATATACAATAAGTACCTATGTATTGTGTTAGTACTTGTGAGTAGCTATTGTCGAGGCTGGGTCAAGTTTATCAGCTATTTTGTCCTATAGAGCGGAACAGTGACAGCGACAAGTGGCTTTAAGGCGATATACTCTCTCGATTGAGTGATATAATTATAATTGTACCTCTAACAATAGCCACTATGATACTAATCCAAGTCTCGATTTTTAGATGTCATTAGATAATTCCACCTTACTTAAAAAAATAAAACAACTACCTAATATAATCAATCATCGATACTATTTAGTGGAAAGATTTCTTCAAACATCATTTTACATTGATTCAATTATATCGTTGGCTTCAGTATAAATATTATAAAAAAGACTATATTTTTAACTCTTAACCGACTTTCCGTAAAAGGATGTTTTTGTAGGTTCGTTCGTGATTAGTCGGCCAAGCATGGTAAATAAATAAGAGTCGGCTCTTTGCAATAAAATAAAATTAATTAATTAAATGGTACTTATAGAAAAGCACGTTTGTGGTACTGTCAAAAATTTAAATAATGAAATATAACATATGTATAAGTCACATTTAATCTATTACATAAGGTAAAAGTATGCATGTAAAAGATTATCACATATTATTTAGATATCGGAATAAAGTGTGTATTGTTGTGTTTTGATTTCTCCATGGTCCGCTGTATTTTATGCCATCAATCATCATCATCCAGGACTTCCCCTGCTGGACATAGGTCTCCCCAAAAGAGCGCCACAAGTCGCGTTCACCAGCCGCTTGTATCCAGCGACTCCCCGCGACTTTGAACAGGTCATCATTAATACAACCACTGAATAATAGAAATTAGTAGAAATCAATCTAAAAACAATAATGGCTTCACAATTAGAAAAAATTGAACTACAAGGAATTTAATTAATCGTAATATATATTACGAGTATGATCTAGATACGATCTAGTGGTTTTTGTTGCATACAAGAATTCAGTGAGAGGCGGTCGCAAGGACAAAACGTAACTTAGTTTTAAATTTCCTGCTCACGAAGGTACTCACTGTGTTCCATGTCACCAAGTTAGGACACCAATTTCTAGTCGTTTTGTTTACCCATGACTTCGTCAGGATAGAACAGTTTTTAATGCAAACGTTCAACTCACAAACATAGTCCTACTAGCTGCTACCTGCGGCTTCGCCCGCGTTTTCACAGAAACCCGGTGTGCGATCGGGATTAAAAATAGCCTATATGTTAATCCAGGTCACAATCTATCTGTCTTCCAAATTTCAGACAAATCCGTTCAGCCATTCGAGCGTGAAAGAGTAACAAACATCCATACATCCATACTTACAAACTTTCGCATTTATAATATTAATAGGATGGGGGGTTCATTTTTGAAGCACCTATAACATCTATGCTGTCTATAGGCCACAGTTATTTCTCGCCTTCAGGAGAGCCGCGTGCTTGTTTGCCTACCTCTTACATAAAAAATACTAGGGTTTTTAACAATATGCATATCAAATTTATAAATATCATAGATTTAACCGTAAAAGCATAACCGATAAACAAACTTTCGCAAGCATATTATGGATTTGGTGCAGGGATATGACAACCCCAATGCTCGCTGGCAGAATTATCAAATATTTTACCTATTATTAAGTATTGCTAGATTATAACACTAGTGCAGTTAGCCAGACTTGACCTGCAATGATTTACTTGAATTAGTTTCATTGCTCCATCTTTTCCTTTTGCTATAACCGCAGCTGTTTCTATTTGGAAATTACGGTAGCTGGTAGTCACACAAGAGGCTTAACATTCCAGCCTCACGATGGCAACACACATTTAACATATTTGTGTTATCCACGTGTATTTCTAGAAAACAAAACGAAATACGTAACAAAAAAATTGCTACACTAATGTGTATTATCTAACAGAATTTTGGTTGCTTCTATTTCTGTTTTAGCGGTATGTAGCCAACGTCAAACCGGACCAGTAGGGTTACTCTTGAATCTCGATTTAATTATTTTTTTTATTATTTTAAGACATTGGAAGGCAAACAAGCAGACGGATTTCCTGATAGTGAGAAATTCACGCCGCCTAGAGACACCAAAGGTAATGGTGCGTTGCCAACCTGAGGTCGGGATGTTAGGCCTCGAGCAAAAGTAAGTTTACCGGCTACCTTACCCTCCAAACCGGAACACGTAATGACGTTATGGCGGCAGGAATAGGTAAGGCGGTGGTAATCCGGGTGAGTCATGCAATATTGTAAAATGGAATCGAGTATGTCATTTTAGTTACTCTGGAACACAATACTGGCCAATTATTAAGATTTAGTTACTAGAAAACAACAAATTATTTTATAGGATTCGTTGAACTTATTTATAACTAAATGTTAATAATCCGCTAGTACTGTGTTCAAAAGTACATAAAATTACATATACGATTCCAATTTCCAGTTCGCATGATATCGAGATTCGAGAGTAACCCTACAGGTTTTGCGTTGACTAGGTACATGAGTTCTCCGGTCAGATTCCCGGGTCGCACTGAACAGGATAAGTGCCTGGTTGGCGATAGGTTAGCCACCTATCACACTGTGGGACTTAGTCTCTTCGGCATGTCGTGTGTACCCTGGTTGTACCACTGACATCCGCTTCAGGTATATGGACTTGATTTATTTATGTCTATATGATGTGTTAAAAAATTAGTGTCGAATGTCACTTAAATAATTATTTTACATTTTTAGGTATATTTCTTTTTTTGAAAATATCTGTTTGTTTGTTACCTTTGTAGGTTCATAAAAAAATATTTTATAAAAATTTTCAAATGCAGCTCGAGTGGAGGTACAGGAGGAAAAATGTTATAAAGGAGATTTTTTTTATCATTTAACAGTCAACATTATAAATAAATATTAATCAGTAAACGACCAAAAACAAACGATGTTAACCGCCTAACTTTCTTTTGCAATAAGTTAATATAACAATGTAGATGCTGTAAAAGCGAAACCGATTGGCAAGTATAATTATATATCTCATAATTTTAAATAAATATGTTAAATGAAATAGTGCAAGTAAGTAAGTATCTTCACGCCCATATCCCCGAAGAGGTAGGCAGAGGTACAACCAAGGCACCCACGACTAGCCGAAGACACTAAGTCCCATAATGTGATAGGTGGCAAGCCTATCGCCAACCAGACACATTTCCAATCCCGACCAACATTTTTTTTAATTAGAAAATTGGAAAAATCCAATTTTCTTTTTGTTGGCCGACCCGGGATTCGAACCCGGGACCTCATGCAGTCAAGTCCAACACCCGGACCGCTAGACCACAGAGGCGACAAGTGCTTTTCTTATTCATGAAATAGAAAATATTCTACTTAATTTTTTCCTTAAAATTAATGTACTTTAATATGTTACGGGCGAAGCAGATGACGTAGGACATTAATACCTACTAGTGAATTGCAGGAATTAAAGTCGAACAAAGAATGGTTAGCATCGCGACCGGTTTATAACGTTTCTGTGGGTTCTGGCAAATAACTTTTAGAAATACAATATGCATTTGCATCTGTTTATGCAAATTTTCGAGATAATCACACTTTTTGTCTACAAGGTTGGGAAAATAAAAAAAACAAGTGCTAGAACAACAGGCACGAGGTTTATGATGCAAGTTTAATAACAAAGAATGAAAGTTTAATCTTTTTAGAGAAAAGTAGGTAGATATTTATGCTATTTTAGAAGTTAATTTTATTTATCCGGATTGGTACCACCTTACCTATTTCTGCCGCCATAATGTCAGCGTTTAGTATGATTTGGAGGTAAAGGTTGCCGGTAAACTTACTTTTGTTTGAGGCCCAACATCCCGGCCTTAGGTTGGCAACCCACCATTACCACCTTCGGTATCTCAAGGCGCCGTGATTTTTTTACCATCAGGAAATCCGTCTATTTGTTTGTCTTCCAATATCATACAAAAAAGAAATCTAAAGCAATTTCTGCTGTTTCTTTTTATATTGGATTTTAGAAACGACTAAACATATTGTGACACCCATAATAATATTGGCCTAGACAGACAACACGGAGGGCTAAATACTTTTAATCCCATTGTCTTAACGAGTTTCCACAGATGAGCTTAACAACATAAAAACGCGGGCGAAGACGCAGGCAACTGGTAGCTGCAAATAAATATCACTAACAAGCGTAACATATTTTTTTTAAAGTTTTATAATAATGACAATCAAACGGTAACCATGGAAAAAGGGATAAGAATATGTTTATTTAATTTAGGCCATATAAAGGCCACGGCCACTGAGTATGAGACAAAAGAATGTAGAGAGCAGAAACTAGATTTTTTTTAAATTACCTAGGTAATTAGTAGTATTTCTTCTTAGTTGGTACCTAGGTATCTATTAGCTAAGTAAGCTAGCAATGATAACATACCTAGTAATAATTCTAGAATATTATTTTGTTTGTTCGTAAATTCATGAAACTCTAATCAGATAGACAAACACATCAATGGCTGAAATGTTTTCTTGTTAAATTTAAAAATATTGAAAGTTATAAGCGTAAAAGTCAATTAAAATATATACCATTAATCTACAGTTAAATTAAAATGTTATATAAAATAAAATGTAATATAAATGCAAAATAATTGTAAAAACGTTGCGAGAAAGTCACACCTTTCTTGTGTACTTAACTAATATAGCAAGTTCCCATTAAAGATCTCATTCATTGCAAAGATAATGATGATTCACAGCGTTAGCAGACATCAGAACATAAATACTTCAACTCTCACCTCTGATTCCCAGGAATTTTTCATAGATCTCGGCTTCTCCTTCATGTTGCCAGAATACGTCATTTCTGTCCTTTGTCCACAAGTATCCGCGTGTTTGTGATTACAAAGTCAGGTCACTAATCACATTGATCACTCAAACACTATCACTTTCTGTTAAGTTGCCGCGGGATCGGTCTGTGTACAAACATGATAGATCTAGGCCCAGAGGTGTCGCGACATGGAGGGCCAGACGCGGAGTGAGCTCGGCCGCTACAGTTAACTTTCTCTCGTGCTAAGACTTGTGGTTAAGGCACTATCGAAAGTCCTGACAACCTCCGTCGACGGGTCAAAGCCTCCGACGATATAAATATGTGGAATTAAGACAATATTTTGCATTTTCCGCCAAATGTATCCGTGTTTATGTAACATTTGAGTTACATGATTTTAGTGCCCCATTAAATGTAGAATGGACAAAAAATATGCATTAAAATGTTAAGTACCTAGCTAAAAGCGTTTTCTAATTTACTTCATACATTAGTTACTTGGGTTATAAACTAGATGTTTCTCGCGGCTACGCCCATTTATGTAAATTGTTTTGCTCTTTAACTTTAACACAGTAGCCCGCGGGAGCCTGTTTAGATTTCGGGATAAAAAGTAGCCCAGTCACCTAACTACCTCCATATCTATAAGTACTATGACATTAGCCCGTTGCAACATAAATAAAGGACAAATAAACAAACATATTTGGTATTTTCCATCGTCGGCGCTTGGTAAAACTTCCAAATATTCATATTTTCAAATGAAGAATTACTTGTACTGTTTTACGTATCACTTATAATTTATTATTTTATAAATAGCCTACCGGTTTCGCTTATGACAGCATCATCAGGGCTAGAACTTAGAACTGTAGTTTAAGTAGGAACCGAAACCGGTAGGCTTTTTATAAAATAACATTAGGTACTTATAAAATAATAATGTCTTTCTGTCTGTCTGTGGCATCATAACTCCCGAACGGATACAAGGATTGCAATTTAGTTTTTTTTGTGTTAAAGGTAACTTATGTGCGTGTGTTCTTAGATACGTTTGATGAAAATCGGTTGCGTCGTTTAAAAGTTGTGGGGGTAAAATTGGGAAGATTAACCAATCGGTTACATTCGGTAACATTCGTCAGCATTTTTTTTACTTTTTTTTCAAAATTTTCTACTAGCTGTCCCGGAGAACTTCGTTCCACCTGTTCAGTATGGGAAACAATAAAGTATTATTTTTCCCATTTTCCCAGCAACTTTCCCGGTTTTTTTCTTTATAAAAACCTTCACCTGATAATAACTAACACAAAAAAAAGGATTAGCCAAATCGGTCATACCGTTCGGAAGTCATGCGCTTAGCAACACATTTAGCGATTCACTTTTATATTAGAACTAGCTGTCCCGGCGAACTTCGTTCCACCCGTTCAGTTTGTATGGGAAAATAAAAGTATTGTTTTTTCCCATTTTCCTTGGAATTTTCCCGGTTTATTTTCTGCATAAGAACCTTCTTCTGACAATAACTAACACAACAAAAGAAGAATTATCCAAATCGGTTCAGTCGCTCGGAAGTAATGCGCTTACCAACACATTTAGCAACTCATTTTTATAATATAGATTTGCAAAGAATTTGTAAAGAAAAATAACTAAGAAAATCATTTTTTACTTATTTGTTGGTTTGTCAGTTTGTCATAACACTACGGAAGATTTACTCGACTGGACTAATTTTACCAGGCTTTAGGGAATTTAAGTTCCAATTCAAAATATAAGCCATGTTTGTAATAAATCGGTCAACTATAATCGGAGATATCTTCGATTGAATGAAAATTGTAATGTTTTACTGCCACGCATAAAGCCACGAGCAGAAGCTTTATGCTATTCAATTATTATTAACTGCGTGTGTGTGTAGTGCTTGCTGGTGCTTGCGTTTGTCTGTGGCATCACCACTTTAGAACAGATGAACCAATTTCGGTGACGATTTTTTCATTTGAAAGTTGGTACTTGATCGAGTTGGTTTTTGGCTACATAGCATGAAGTTTTGTTAAAGCTATTTTTTTTTTATTTAGAATCTATATTTGTTATCGTCGGCACTTGGTGAAATTCCTTGGTGTACACGCTTTTTTTTATGATGTTGGAAGGCAAACAAGCAGACGGATTTCCTGATGGCAAGAAATTCACGCCGCCTAAAGACACCAAAAGGTGGTAATGATGCGTTACCAACCTGAGGCCGGGATGTTAGGCCTCGAGCAAAAGTAAGTTTACCAGCTACCTTACCCTCTAAACCGGAACACTTCATGACGTTATGGCGTCAGGAATAGGTAAGGTGGTGATACCTATCCGGGTGAGTCGCTGCGAAACTCTACAACCTAGTCAGATGTCACGGTGTTAGTGATTGTATACACACACACAGCGATGGTTAAAATATAGGAAAATAGGAAACGGTGAAAGTTTACGGTAGATAGGGATAAATTAATTTGTATTCTAAAACTTATTGTATTAATAAATAATTAAAATAACTAATTTAATTAATAACTATTAAAATATTTGCACACCACAAGTTGGTAGAATAAGTAGGAACGCTTAAATAATTTTGTAACATCTTTGTAACACTCATATTCCGCAAATGAACATTTTTTATTATTTTCTTTCTTATAATAATAATAATATCTTTATTTGCGCTTAATAGGAGTACATTAGATCTTCTTATTGTAACAATATTCCTTCCTATTTCACCAAAACAATCCTTGGTATGCAAATGTAAACATTAACTAAATTTTGTAACATCGTGTCTCATGTATTATAACCACTCTCATGTATATTGAATATA
Source organism: Calephelis virginiensis (assembly GCA_002245475.1). Classification (NCBI taxonomy): domain Eukaryota; kingdom Metazoa; phylum Arthropoda; class Insecta; order Lepidoptera; family Riodinidae; genus Calephelis; species Calephelis virginiensis. The sequence goes on along the minus strand of NJDC01000037.1, from coordinate 354,348 downwards.
ATACTTGTTTTGATAATTATTATGAGATAAATGTCAAAATTGAAAATTTATTTTATTGTTAGAATTGATTCATAGCTAAATTGTACAGTCAAATTATAAAAACAACGAAAATTAAAAAATCATTTAAAAAATAATAATTTAAAAAAAAATTTAGGTCATTTAAACAGCAAGACCATTGGTGGTAGGGTGCTGTTCAGTTGGCCGCCATAACGACCCTGTCATGTTCAAGTCCGAAGCGTAGGGTAGCCAGTAAACTAGAACAGTGGGCCTAACACCCCGGCCACAGGACATTCTGTTTCTCATTCATTCTCTCTTACCATCAAAAGAGCCATGTGCTTGTTCCCTGACCTCTAATAAAAATAGTAAAATAAACCTTACGTCGTGACTATAACTGGATAGTAGACTTTGTGACGACTGGTTTAAATTTTTACCACTATTTCTCTCATTCTGTGCCTTAAATGTAGCACTCGCCACTGCTATAAACTGGTGGTAGCTGGAAAACTTATTTACACAAGTGAACATTTTAGTCATGTGGTGGGCAACGCACCTTTATCATCAGTACCATAACAGTGCGATTATATTCTTTCGCCAGGTGACAGAGCACAGGGTGCTGCGCGTCGATCTCGTGAAACGTTTTTAGAATTTAAGAGACGCAAAAAATGTGCCCGATCAGTCGAAACTGAAAAAAAATACCATAATCAAAATTCGCCTCTGTGGTCTAGCGGTTCAGGAGTTAGATTTGACTGCATGAGGTCCCGGGTTCGAATCCCGGGTCAGGCACCAAAAAGAAAAAATGGGTTTCTAATAAAAAAAACGTTGCTCGGGATTGGATCTGTGCCCGGTTGGCGATAGGCTTGCCACCTATCACATTGTGGGACTTAGTGTCTTCAGCTAGTCGTGGGTGTCCTGGTTGTGCCTCTGCCTACCTCTTCGTAAAGATAATTAATAATTAAAATTTGGCAATTAATATATCCAGCCAAATGAGGGCGTGGAGCTGTTATGCAAGTATACGTAACATTTATGTTGAATAGAGCTTAGTCACATCATTAGGAATAACGATACGTATCATCGCTTTTAAATTAGTAGAAAGTTTAAAGCCACTGATCACAAAAGATCTTAAGCTGGCGACATAGACATGGCGTATTCAAATGGTACAAATATGGAGAAAAAAGGTCGAAGAAAGTATGAACGCGCCATGACACACTGAAGTTTTTGGGCTTTGGAATAAGAAATGACATCTAAGTTTAAATTATTCATTTAAGTATACTCAATATGGATAGTGAAAACCGTACTTCTATATAGTTAAGTACATTTTTTATATTGAACCGATAAAGTAATTTTCTCCCGTGTTGGTCCTTACTAGGCTAGGCTACCCGTGTATCTTACCTTACATGTGATACCTTTATACCTAGCAACTCAGCAGAATAGGTCAATACCGATAATGCCACTGGTGACATAATGATAGTGCATCCACTGTTGTGTTCCGGTTCCTGGATTATAATAGGATTAGGCCTAACACCGCCGGTCACAGGACAGCGATGCACCTATAACATCAATTGTGTCAATAGACCACAGTCGTCTCTACAATCAGGAGAGCCGTGGGTAATAGCTGTTGCCAGAGTTTATATTAATAGTTGCCTTTTCAAATCGCCTCTGTGGTCTAGCGGTCCGGGTGTTGGACTTGACTGCATGAGGTCCCGGGTTCGAATCCCGGGTCGGCCAACAAAAAGAAAATTGGATTTTTCCAATTTTCTAATAAAAAAAATGTTGGTCGGGATTGGAATTGTGCCCGGTTGGCAATAGGCTTGCCACCTATCACATTGTGGGACTTAGTATCTTCGGCTAGTCGTGGGTGCCTTGGTTGTACCTCTGCCTACCTCTTCGGGGATATGGGCGTGAAGATACTACTTTATATTTTAACACTCGTTAAAATATCGAGGATGAAAAGCAACCTTTTCCAGTCTCACAAATTGATTCAACTGTTTTGAAGTAAAACCAAAACACAGCACACTCCAGCTCCAGGTTTATCTGGATACACTGTCGCATTTAGTGGGAATTACAAAATATATATAAGTCGTACTTATAGATAAGTCGTACTAAGGCGCACATTCCAAGTACACCGAATCGTCCTGTCTGATATTAGAGCTTTGAGAACAAATAATAATTAACAATAACTTTGCATGAACATATAGTAATAGTTCACAAAGTTCTTTAGGTAATTTTGGAAACCAAATCATGACTTAAGGGGTTTAATGATATTGTAAACATAGAAACAATTAAAAAGAAAAAAAAGTATCTTCACGCCCATATCCCCGAAGAGGTAGGCAGAGTTACAACCAAGGCACCCACGACTAGATGAAGACACTAAGTGCCACAATGAGATAGGTGGCAAGCCTATCGCCAACCAGGCACATTTCCAATCCCGACCAACACTTTTTTTATTAGAAAATTGGAAAAATCCAATTTCCTTTTTTGTTGGCCGACCCGGGATTCGAACCCGGGACCTCATGCAGTCAAGTCCAACACCCGGACCGCTAGAACACAGAGGCGATTAAAAAGATACTCCAAAAAAGTAATTAGTTCTTTCCAAAAAGTGTATTTTTTGTTAAAGATTACGATTGTTGTCTATCGAGTCAAATTTCTAAATTTACCTAAATAATTTTCTCTTCTCCTTCTCCTCAAATGCCTTCTCAAAGGTCTAGTTTTAGATATTCATGAGGGCGATTCGGTACATTCGGGACGTGAAGAGCCATTGAATTTAGGTATACTTCTCTAGTTAATACTTCGTGGAATTCAACTGTTTTGGCGCCATCGAGATATAAGATGGTCGTAGGTTAGTAAATTTTGTGTTTATACTGAGTGAAATTACTCAATTTTGGTTTAATTTTGTATTTTGTTCAGTTGAAATGCACAATGAGCTTGAAGAAGGAGACCACCGCATTACTCAGGGCCTTAACCGGGCCGGCCTAGGCCCGATTTTGACTAATAAAAAAATCCCATTGTTTATACATATACTTTTTGAAATAATACTCGTACTTATTTTTCGAAAAATTACCTCATTTAACACTATAAAGCTGAATCTCAAAGTGTATTGGCGAAAAACACAAGTGTTATAAAAACGTGTAGGTTGCGGTAGATTTATAACAACCGATTAACTTTCTTTTTAATAAAATTGGCACAAAATACGCGATTCTGAGGTGTATGTCACGCACTAACTTCTTAAATTTGCCGCAACAAATTTATATTCGTCACGGTACCCGATGGTTTGTGCGTAAGTGAATGTTCAAAAACTTGTATACTACTTATCAACTATACGTATACTTGTGTACTACTTATTAGTAGCAGCTTGATTCAATACGAAAACAGAATAACATAACAATACAAACAAACACATTTCCTGACAGCAAAACATCGCTGATAAACTGAACAGATTGAAATGATTACTGCTAATTAAAACTCATAATTATTTTTCTGGCATAACCCTCCAAATCAGAACATGAGTGTTTTGTACTGATGGTACGGCCGCAGGAAAAGCAAAGGGAGTAGCATTAAATTAACCCGGACCGTACTTCTTAATCAGCTACTCAGGCCAGTCAGAAGAGGCGGCTATTCTGACTGGCCCGAGTAGCTGGTTCGAATCGAATAATCGAAGTTATTAGATTATCACAGAATTGACCAAGGGTTAAGCGTACACTCCTAACGCTATCCACCGTCCGCGAGACTTGGGTTCAATTCCCAACAGGGCAAAACATGTGTAATTAGCATACTAGACACCAATATTTCTGACTGTATTAGTGTCATTGACTAATGCCGCGATCAACCAATTCTTCAGTGATATTAGATACGTAAATGCAGGCGATATGCGACCAGCGCTTAGCGGCGGCCATATTCTAAAAAAATAGCTAGCCCCTATGAAGGCTCTTACACAAGCATATAATTAGCTTACACTGGGGTTAGATTCATTTGTGTAGTTTGAACAGATATATATTTTTTTCATATAGGCCACAGCAGTGTAGCCACTTAATTATTAAAATATAAGGATCAACGGAGAAGAAACAAAAACAATAGAGTATAAAACTTAATGTGTAATCGTAATATTTACAAACTTATGTTTATATAAAACAAATAATTTTATGGCTATAATTATATACTTATTACAACACGTCATTAATAATTTATACAGTATTAAAAATAAAAGCAACAGTAAACTTATTACTGAAGACAGCGGTTGTGTTCTAACAGAAGATACGCACAGTAATAATGGAAATATTAGAGATTCCAAAATTTTCATCACCCTAAAATTATATACAGATACTTTCAAAAATGTTTATCGATAATATGTATGCTTTAACATTTTAACAATATTACAAAGGGGCCGCATCTCAAGGTGCCACTCAAACTTAAATCGATATTCAAGCACCGTCACTTCGACACAAACTTTTCAAATGACAACTCTTAAATCTTGACTAAAACTTGAATTAATATGAAGCTCATTTTGGAATACGGCCCCTAGATTTAAGTAATCAAGATATTTCTCAAAAAAATCTTCCGACCTAATTTCAAACTAATTATAAAGGACTGAAAATTTTGAAACATTTAAAGTATAATGTACAAATCTTCGTTAATTTATATTTATGCATTGATTCCGAAAGTTTTCCAAGAACCAATATGATTTGACTACTTCTAGTATTTGTATAACATTATTTATATTAGACCGGAAGTATTTTTATGTAAAATAATCAGGAAAGATGCAATTCAGCCATAGACTTCGATAACAAACTAGTTATGTTATTTTAAGGTTTAGTTTAAACTCGTTAACAACTACATTTAACGCATTAACTGTAATCGTCGATACCAATATATAAAAATATTCCAACACGAGTTAGATAAAAAGAGATGGAAAGTGCCAGTAGCCATTATGAGAAGAGCACCATTAAACATTTTTAAAATTCTCAAAAATGTACACAAACGAAACTCACTGTACTTAATCAATAATTATAAAAAAAAACTACAAAATAAGAAGTCTTATCACATTTTATGGTAATTAAGTATGTACATACTAGATGACATCGGATTAACAATTTCGGCAACTTATTACATGTTCCATATATTTGATTTTAAACTAAATTAAGAATTTGCACAAATGTACAGCGTTCCACGATTGCGTTATGTGAGCTAGCTAAGAGAATTTTACTTGAGCCTTACATCTTTGGAAATGTGGATACCTTATTAATAAAATATCGATAAACATCTACGTTTTATCTCTACATTTTATAATTGCAATTCTAACAAAATCGTTTAGAAAAATAAGTCGTCATTTTGGCGTCCACGTTATCCTATAATGGAATGGTCGTTCTGTAACCATTTTTAAAATATATAAACCTTTTTAAAAGTTGCTACATTTTTATTCAGACAAAAACAACAGATTAACAATTCCTGAAATCGTATTATCATTTATTAAATAACATTTAAAAAGTAACATGGGTATTTCGTATCCAAAACGCATCTAATGGCACCTCTACTGAAAACGTAAAATGCAACTTACCTACGATATATAAGTTTAAATCACATTGTAAAAAAGTCAACCTCAAAGCACATTACGATTGAACCAAAAGGGTAAACATATTTAGCATTATTATTGCTATATACTAGTAAGTTTACAATAAATAAGACGTTGTTACATAATATATAGAAACGAAGTAATCTCAAAGGCTTTATATTTATTACACAGCTACATTTTATTATTTATTTACTCCATACTTCGTTCAATTTTGAAATACTTACATTATTCTTATTCTAGAGCGACAAGAAGTTTAACAAGTTGTTCCCGTCGAAGTTACTCCAGAGCAAGCTGGATTACAAAAGCTAATTGATATTACGCAAACCATTCAATAGTCACCATTTATATAACATTAACAATAACACGACGAATTATACGTATTATGAAGATATTATTAAGTATTCAAGATAATACTGTATAGAATATTTCAATGTTACACTTACATTTATTTCAGTTTTAATCGAAAAAAATATATTGTTGTCATATCATATTGAAATATCGACAGTTAATTACGCAACATTACAAAATATTAAAAAAGCTCATTATTATACTTTATTAAACAACGTAGGTATTAGCTAAAACTAATGTCATTATTTAGTGACATTAATTGGAATAAATTTGAAACAATCCAGCACCATACACTTGCATACAGACATTTGTGAACATATTTATTTCGTCTGTTATTTTCGTTCTGAGTATGAGTGATTATTAAAATTTCGATGTACTGAAGGCGTTAAATAACACCCCTTATCACAGGTTAAACTGCTAACGTTGGGGTTGAATTAACTCGTATAATTTATACATAAATTAGTAAAATCACATACTATTATTATGTTTTTTTAATGCTGCAATTTTTACGATAAGAGATATCGGTTATCGATATTTAGTGTTTGTGCGAGCTACCCGTCACTACCTGGATTATCGGCACATCTAAGCCTAAAGAAGCGACATGTCCAACGTACAGCTAACCCGTTAATACTTCACTCGAACGACATATAAAGAGCTATGGTGACTATTGACTGGTCCGTTGACAGACGCTTTACACTTATAAAACCATTATGTTTTACTGTCTAGTAATAATCTCGATTAATGTGATCCATTCAAAATATATTTCTCTTACAACCAAATTAAAAAAAGTGGAATCCATAAACTCTTCTGGTCATTGTGATATTTTTAAATTATTTGCCGTATTTGAAATGTCAAAATAAATTATTTGTTTAAAAATGTAGATGAAAAATCAAATTACTGGATATAACAGGGGGCTTTTTCACAAAATTCTAAAAAAGTAGACATCTAAGTTATTATCCACAGTTAAAAAGTTAAAATAGGTTAATTTAATAGCATATCGTTAGATAATAAAAAAATAATATTACAATAATCATGCGTATCTTTATAAAAACGCGAATCAAATAGCATTGAGCGCCATAAACATTAAAATTATATCAGACATTGAAAAATATAATAATTATATTGAAAAAAAAAAACTAAATTATTGTGATTCACTGTAATAATTAAAAAACTTAATACATGCAAGAACAAAATAATAAATTCAATAAATTTGCTATTCGTATATTATTCATGGACTTTTGTATCAATAAAAGCATCAGGAATATATAAATTGTTGCAGTAGAAACAATTATTACAAAATGAACCACCGCGTGTCGTATAAGTTTTTCACTAAACTTATCAAACGTATTGTGTTCGGTAACGTACGAATGTCGATCAACTATTTATGAACAAAATTGTGACCGCGAATCAGCTTCCTACGTAAATAAATATGACGAATCGATCTTACAGTACTAAGCAGCTATGAGCTAGCAATAAAGACAAAATCACAAGTGTAACATTACACGATGGAGTCGTCGGCCCCATCGACAAACAATCTCTGGGAGCTTCACAAACTCCCGACACCGCCACAGTAAAGATATCACTAACCTTTCGCGAAGGTCAATCGAAGAATGTATAGGTCAGAATGCGCCAACTTAACATAAACTGGAATCGCAGCGAACGATGCGGCTCAGCCGGAGCGCCGGGCGCTCGGCCGTCATGGTCGGTGGTACCTGCACACACACACACGCACCAAGTTATACACACACACACACACGCCTCTCGGTGCATCACTTATTGCATACCTACCTAATGGATTTTTATGATATTGGAGGGGAAACAAGGGGATTTCCTGATGGTAAGAAATTCACGTCGCCTAGAGACACCAAAGATGGTACTGATGCGTTGCCAACCTGAGACCGGGATATTGGACCTCGAGCACTTTACCGGTTACTTTATCCTTCGAACCGGAACAAGTCAACGACAAGCACTGAAGTTAAGGCAGCAGGAATAGGTAAGGCGGTGGTACCAATCCGGGCGATGCGCTGCGAAACTCTACCACCTAGCTCTATCAGCGTATAATTCAGCCATTTGATTTTAAGCCTTCGATGTAAGATGCAGAGCAAGAGATATTAGCTCGTCTTTTGTACCTTGTTATTAGTTTGTGTAATCTTGTTCTTGACATATACTATTGTGTGCCCGATTAAATATTAAGTTTTAAGAAACTTAAGGAAATCAGTTGGTTTAAAAGTAACATAAAAACAATAACTTTGTGTATAGACAAGTAAAAAACCACAAATGTCATTTAAAAAATCACACATTGTACTGGTTGTGATTAGATAAAATTCGCAGGTTAGGCCTGTTTAACCGGCGACCCTTCTGTTCAGGACTATAATAATGCCTTGCCATTCGTCAGCAGCCGCTCGGCTGTCGACCGGAATGCTAGCTACGTCGCCGACTAATACAGTAATCGAAATTACTGTATTACCACTAGCGTCCGATGGGATTGACACATCCCGTAATATAAGTTGTATATTTTATAAGTTGTATATTTCTAAAAGACACGTTTGCATACCTGGTAAGATGTTTGCTTTCTTCGTGTACCGCCATTTCGGAACTTTTAAACTCATTGAGCTCGCGTCGGATGGCCGCCTTATCTCTCGGCGTAAGGCGTGTCCAAGGTTTGTCGGCGCGCCGGTCGTAGTCGTGCGCCTAATGAAATAAATAAAAAAAATGTAATGGACAAATTTACTACACCTGATAAAAATGCTAACTTAACCTAATTGAACTACAACAATTGACAAAAAGGTAATAAATAATGCGTCGTAATACGATTCCATCATAACATATATCGTAAGGAGAACACGTCGAATTACGTACAATAAAAATATCTCTCTGCAAAATTTACACAAATTGGTCTAACATCAAAATAAGCAAATAATATTCTAATATCATGGGTGTTATTAAACAACTATACTGATATATCTACATATTAATACGTGATGCCAAAACTTTGGACCCCTTCTTACGAAAATTGCGCGAACGCAGGAGCATAAAATTTAGCACACTTATAGTTTATGTGTAGGAGAAGTGCAGAACGCTAATATTTTTCAATAATAATGCTTATAAATTACATTATATCAATAAATAAAACATTACCCACACTACCATGCATTTGACACACACACAAATATATTAATGATAACGATAAAAGATCACAGATGGCGCACTAAAAAGTTTGGAAACAAAGTAGTTGGTCTTGAGAAATAAAGATAGCGTACTTATCAACAAGATATTAACATTTATTATGGTCGAATTTCGACCAATGGGCGACCACTAATACATAGAAATAGTTAAATAGATACCAGAATAAAAAAGTTCAAAATCAAGAAAATTTAAAGCTCTTCTTAGTCTAGATAATAATGATTGAAATAACAAGATTACAAATATTCTACATAAAAATACCAAATTTTAAGTTCAATTTTAATTTTAAGTTCAATTTTAAGTCAAGAAATTAACGTTATAAACAATGTCTGAACACAATATAAACTACTATATCTTATACTTTTGTATATACACTGCCATTGAAACTGTTTATATCTTTTGGAAGTAAATTGATAAGATTAAAAAACTTGAAAGGAGGAACCACCTCAAGAATTGAGCGAAGCAAACCGGCAAACACGCGTCGACTGCTGCGTTATATAACTAGACCGGCACAATAATGAAGGGTTTTTAAATCGTGTCATGAACCGTGAAATTACCCGTGATAAAAATTGGATTCTACTATAATCGGATGCCCTCATCGCAATGACAGGACCCTGGCAAGCCAGCCGAACCCTGTCGCAAAAAAAAATTCAAATTGGCCCAAAAAAAGTTACTTGTAAGCGCTTGATGAACTAGTAAAGATGTCGTTCATTACAGTTCACCCAATCTAATATAGATGCTAAAGTCAAATGCTAAAGAACTGTGGCTGGTAAATCGCTTTATGTCACTGTTGCTACACGACAGCGCCAGTCCAAACACAGTACAACAGAAGGCTATCAAATTAGAACAGCTGCAATTGGAATATTTAAGACATACCAGGGACCTTGATTCAACAGAATATCATTTTTTTAAGACTTGACAACGATGAATGATGACAATAGGAGTTTAAACTGTACCCTATTCTACAGTTGCCTACTGGGTACCTGAATTTAGAAAGGGTAAATCAAGCTATAGAAATTACCGAAGTTTGAGGCTGCCTTCGACCTCCGTTACGAAAGAAAATGTCAAAATGGTTGTTCAATACATGTTTCTATGGGAAGACAAAAGAACACATAGCTGAGATCCTAAAGACGTCATTTGTTAGCGTTATATAGTTATCAATCGATTTTAACTGCTTCACTCAGTTCGAAAAAGCGTCAGCAAGATGGGTGAGACGAATATTAACCGTCAAAGCGTAACCTCGAAATGTTCCATCGAGATTCGGATAATTTTTGCCATCCACTAGTCATCCTGGATGAAACTTAGGAAACTATTTCAATCCTAAAACTAAGAGACAAAGTATGTGTTGGATACGACCACCTTCTTCATCCATTAAGAAATTTTTAGTTGCTCCTACCGCTAGCAAAGTTATGGCTTCAGTTTTCTAGGATAGTGAAGGATCGATAATCGCAGCAATGCAGTATCCACAATCCAGAGAAAACTTTTGGAACAAAATTCTACGATAATAACGCGGGTATAGCTGCCGTAGAGAACATTTTCGAGAGTCAAGGGTTATTCTCAATGAATTTCACTGGTGGCAGATAATTTAGAAAATAAAATATTTTTGTCAATTATTTTAAATTTATTAGAATTGTCTGATTCACCCCCCTACATAGTAATTCATAGTTCTTCAATATAAGTAATTAATGTAATGGCACTTGAATGCCACAAAAAAGCGTAGGTTTTGATACCTAGAATGTCAGAACTGTTACAAATAATCTTGTTTTCGATGTTGGACTAAACATCACATACTGTTCGCATTTTAGTATGGATTATGCCACGTCTCTCTCTCTCTCTCTCTCTCTCTCTCTCTCTCTCTCTCTCTCTCTCTCTCTCGCCCCTTTGCAATTTTTAATCAAAATTAAATGAAAAAAGCCAGTTTTAATCATATTATTATTATAAATACGAAAGTGTGTCTGTTTGTTTGTTACTTCTTAACGCAAAAACTGGTGAACCGATTTCCATTAAATTTGGTATATGATGAAAATAGAGGAAAATACCTGTTTTTTTTTACTCAGAAGATTTATTTTTTGTGTCAATTGAGAAATATTTACAGTAAGGTAATTTATGAAGAAATGAGTGTATCCTGTATTTGCTCGATGCCACCAAATCACACACGGCGAGTTTGGGTAGGAATGTCACCGTTTTACCTAAGACCCTTACATGATTTACTATGACTATTTTAATTAATTAAACTTGACTAATAGGACAATCTTATGCTCTTGTCAAATTTCAGATCGTTTTTCGGCTGTCAGTTCGAAGTAAATACATAATAACATACTTTATATCTATACTTAGATGATCCCCATTATTTTATTGTACACGTAGTATACATTATTGTTTGGAATTGTTATTGTATGTTCTACATTTATAACATGTAAAATTAAATCATCTATACTAAATTTACTACCAAATGTGAGGACAATCTATAATTTTATTTATTGTTGTTAAAACTAATGTCATAATTTCGTAGTAACAAATAGAACAACAAATGTCTCTAAATACATATTATCTCGTAATAGATTCATATGATAAATCATTTGTCTATCCTACATAATAAAATATTAAAAAACAAAACCATGTTCGATCCGATTCAATAATAGTAGAAATTGAAATTAAAAAGTCGTGACGTATCATATAATATATTACAATTATAAACATACATAAACGTCATAACTCTATTTTAAGGACCTCTAATACTAAATATCGAGCATAGATAAGCAATAAACAACAATCGCCACACGGGTTCAAAGAAATATGGGAACCAGTATTCAACTTCTTATATTTAAAAATCAATTGCTGTTCCTTAGTCTCGTTAAAACTCGAAAAGAGCTGGGCCGATTAAGCTTATTTTGGTTTTAAGTTATTTGTGGAAGACCAGTGAATGTTTAAAAGATAAGAAAGAAGAAAAAACTGCGAGAAAACTTGGAAAAACAACATTTTAAGTTTTCCCATACTAACAGAATGGGTGGAACGAAATTCGCCGGGACAGCTAGGCATTTATTTATCTACAATACAATACTAGGTAAATATTTTATAATCAGTATAAACATTCACGTGACAAATCGACAACTGCTTTACTCAAAACCAACTAACAGTTTTCCAAACAACGTATTCACATGACACACGCGGATATGTAATACACATGTATAACATATTATACATTATACATCACCGTTCTCTTCAATGTCAATGCATAATACTGGTAACAGACTAATCAATCGAAAACCAAGGACAACGAATGGCTTACGTTCGCTTACCGCTAACAAATTTCAGCTATAATGTTGTCATTAACTTTACAGGAAGTATTAACTGCTATTTTCACAATTTTCTATGGTGCTTTTTTGATTACTTACATTTTTTTACTAGAAATCACACGTTTTGATTGATATAAAAAAAAAGTATCTTCACGCCCATATCCCCGAAGAGGTAGGCAGAGGTGCAACCAGGGCACCCACGACTAGCCGAAGACACAAAGTCCCACAATGTGATAGGTGACAAGCCTATCGCCAACCGGGCACATTTCCAATCCCGACCAACACTTTTATAACACATTGATTTATAAGTTAAGGGAATTATTCTATGTTTTAGTAATACGCCTACATTGTGGACATGACAACGAAGACAAATAAAATAATCCAACGTTTAGGATTTCGGTCTTTAACTAAGGTTTGAACTCAATCATGCAGACCAATTTCCTGATGTTAAAAAGTACATGTCGCCTCTAGACACCATAGGTTGTAATGGTGTGTTGCCAAGACGAGGAAGAAATGTTAAGCTTCTTGCTTACCGTTTTCACCACCTACCGTACAATCAGGGACCGAAATACGACAATGGCACCACTCCCCTTCTATGTAATAGGTGCAAAAGGAGTAGGGAACCAGGCAAGTTATAGCAAAACCAAGTCACAGTGTTAGTGATAACGGTTTTTATCACTAACACAATGTCTTGGTTATTTTGGTAAGCTTACGAGCTGCTTGGTAGGAAAAAGTTTGTAAAAATATAAATAGAAGTGTATTTAAACACTAACACATTAATGGAGCTCACGCCAAATACAGTTCGGTCTGTACCCAGCATTAGACGCAATCAACCGATCGTCAATAGCAGTTTGCACCAATTACTCACCTGTGTCACCTCGATGTAATCACTGAACCGTATGATTTTCTTTTCTTTCAGCTCTTCTACCGTCGGTCGGAAGCTAAGCTTGCGTAATAGATATCTTTTTTTCTCCTCTTTTTGCTTCTTCTCTTCTGCAGGGGACTGACCTGGAAATAGATTAAAGCTAAATTAATTTCAGCGTTTTTTTTATTCGTATTCGGATTTGTAGCTTTATGGAGCGCGCTGGATCAAATTCAGATTTAAGTATTTTTGTTTGCAAATTGTGAAAAGAATGTAGTTCATGGAATAAAAATGTTACAAAAAGAACAAACGATCGCGTATTTTAAATTATGACCGTCCTCGACATATATAACTCTGCAATTTACGTAAAATACAACAGTTTTTTTTGTTTTAACGATTGGTCGTCCTTATTTGAAAGGGTAAAAGGCGCTTTTGACTTCTAATCTAACTCTAATCTGGTACTACTTTATTCTTTCGTCAAGTTGGAAAAATACATACTTGAAATCTTAAGATCGTAAAGTTATTATTTCAACTTAACTACAACATCGAAGAATTACTTCGGCCCATTCTTATACGTTAAGATAAAAAAATATTACTGCTGTACTAACTTTAAATTTTGAAGCATAGAAAAAAGATAGAATAAAAAGAAATTAAGAATTAAATAAAAATTAATTCAAATTTTCTTAAAAACTTGTTTTGACTTAACTCAGAAGGCTGTTGGAATAAGTAACACATTTCTGGCTGTTTAATTTCATCATCATCATGTTATAAATAATAACAGTAATTACAAAACTTTTCCCAATACATACATACATACATATCTTCACGCCAAGACCCTTACGGGGTAGGCAGAGAGTATCGAGTGCCAGACCTCACGATCCTGACAAACCTGTCTTGCTTCCTTCACATTCATAACCCTTTTCATACAAACACGTTGGTTACGGAGACTCTTGACACCACCCTCGGATAATATCCGATTGATCTGGTCGTGAAATGTCAGCTTTGGTCTCCCCGGGTACCTACATCCATCCACATTCGCATTGTATATCTGCTTTGTCAATCTTTCATCTGTCATTCTTTCCACATGACCGAACCAGCGGAGCATGCCCTTTCGCATTTTAACACCAACACTTTCTTTCAATCCCACTCTTTCTCGGATTTCACTGTTACGAATGCGGTCAGCGAGCGTTACACCACAGATTTTCCGTAGTGCTCTCATTTCGACCGCATTTATCCTACTTTTATATCCTACAAAACATAACCACCAAAACATATCCCACTGTAAATTCAATGCAAACTCTATAATGATAAAATTATATCCTAAAAATGTTACAAAACTACTTCAGACGCAAGAGTTGAAATTGTGAGATTAAAGTTGTCCAAAGAATATTTCTAAAAAAGTATCTTCACGCTCGTATCCCCGACTTCGAACACAGAGGTACAATTCACGACCCACAACTAGCCGAAGAATCTAAGTCCCCAATGTGACAGGTGGCAAGCCTATTGCTAACCGGACACATATCCAAATCCCGAGGAACATTTTTTTTTAATTAGAAAATTGTAAAAATAAAATTTTCTTTTTATTGTCCGACCCGCGAATCGAAGCAAAGACCTCATACAGTCAAGACCAACACCTGGACCACTTGACCACAGAGGCGGTTAAATTTGGTATCTAATTAAGTAATTCTACGTACGCAAATATCGTACCCATAACACAACCCACAACATAATTTGCTTGCTTTGCGGTTAGATTCAAATTGTGTTAATTGCAAAAGATTGGGATTTTGGATATTTTATGTAATGATATAAATGCTTCTTTAATTTTTTTAATTATAAAAACTGTCAAGAAATGAAATTTTTTAGCTGAGAAGGTGTTTCGATTGAAGAGTGTGTAGGGCATTTATAACTTAAATTTATTTTAAGATAGAGTAAATAGTCATCTTCTAGCTTAGTATATTTTAACTGTCTTTCCAATTCTCCATTCATTTTCGATTTAAGAATTATATAAGTCTATAAAAAAAAAACATTTATACGCAACGCACCAGTAACATGTATGGTGTCTGTAATGCACAGTAGTTTCTTACCATCAGGAGAGTCATCTACTATTTTGCTATTTCATAACGTAAATAGCACTAAAATTTAAAAAAAAAAATCCCGGACAAAACCTACATATAATGTAACTAACAACCATCTCAATCGCTTCGACTTTCAAATAAAAAACTCCGCATCGAAATGGGTCCATCCGATCAAAAGTTAAAATGGCACACATACTCACAGGCACGTCAAACTTATAACACCCCTCTTTTTCCGTCACGGGCTATAAAATTAAGTAAAGCAAATGAAATGACACTTACTTTTGAGTATATTCCTCTCGACGAGTTCCTCGGCTGTGGGCCGCATCGACAAACGACGTATGAGACGAGCTCCTATCGCCTCCCACGACTCCTGTCGCTCGTGCTCGCTCTGCACCACCAGGATGTTCCTACGCACAACACCACTTTTTGGTAAAAGTCGCCGACACACAACTCGAATACAGTTAACTTCACACTGACGTAAGCCGGACCACGGGATGATTCAATAATGTTACAATAAAATACATTCGGCCCACTTGTGCGCGCGCGCCGACGGCCGCCCGAAAACATAAAATTTGCCAAAGCTCGTTAGACGTTGAAAACATGTTCATAACGTCCGATTAACATAAAAACTTGGCTGCACCCCAAGAAACGTAATCTAGACTAGTATTAATTAAACATCTAACACCTAAGGTCGTCGTAGGTAAACAAAATACCCTGTTACCTAATGAAGTTAACGCATAAACGGTAGCGTTTATTGTTAACTGTATCAAACGTTGTGACCATTTTTTCTGCAACGAAGAAGTTACTCTGACTGTCACTGTAATCACTGTCAAGCTCAAGGACTTGGGTAACAGGAAGAACAGTTACACAATAGTTGCGGCGCAAAACAAAAATAAAACTCCCAGGCGCTGGTGCCACAATTACTGGCAGCTATACGCGCGAACGGGTACATGTGTACTGTAAATATTATCGACGGATCGGCCACGATTATACAGAACAAGACTAATTGGCAATTGTTACAACTGACTGCGACACGAACACTTCATTTTTACCAATTTTGTGAACATACAATGGTTTTTGGTTTGTAACGAAAAAAAATGTAGATGTACGCTATGTTTAATTATCTATAATTATAAATATTTGTACGCCATTTTTTGGTAAAAGGTTTACTCCTGGGAACTAGCACTATCGAAATAATAAATAAATAAATTCAATTATACTGGAAAATTAGGGCATTATTGTAAAAATAAATACTCATCCGACATTACAAAATTTAATAATTTTGGTCCGATTATGACTTATGATAAAGTTGTTTGCAGCTTTAAAAATCCTTTATTGCAGTATTATAATACAATTTAAAACAAAATAACTTTCCTGTCTTACACCCGCCAATTTTATATTATACTAGCTGACCCCGCAGACGTTGTTCTGCTATATTTTTAATGTGATTTATTTAAAAAAATTGGGGTGAGTCACCCTTATCACTTAGGGGTATGAAAATTGATGTTAGCCGATTCTCAGACCTACCCAATATGCTTACCAAATTTCAGAGGAATCGGTCAAGCCGTTTCGGAGGAGTACGCAGACTAACATTGTGACACGAGAATTTTATATATAAGAAAGAAAAGATTTTACATAGCATCAAAGATCACTTGGCTTATGAGAAAATTCTAAAAATATCTCAATCATGTAAATCCGTCAAGCAGTGGGGAAGATAGATGAGCAAACAAGGACAAGATGTGCCCAAACCAAACCAACCAAACAGTAGTTGAACTGTTACCTCAAGATTGCGAAATCAATCAGAAGATTTTGAAAAAATTTAAATAATAAATCTGACCACACACTATTTTATACAATAAATATTATGTTCAAGTGTGTTTTATACATAATATATAAAACTCATTAATTACTTACTGACATAGTGATACATACTACATGCCCAATTTGTATACATTAAAAAAATAAATCTGATCACAAAATATTTTACAAAATCATTTTATGAATATTTTCCATACAAATATAGAATTCATGAATGACATTCGCTCTCAAACACTGTAGTGGTACAGAAATAGCGTTTACGCAAGCGTGACACTGCCCTTATGACCAACGTCCCGTTCCGGCCATGCTTTTATCATGATTCGGATTCAAGGATTCGCGAGTACGAAAACCCATTTCGACGTGTTCTATTTTTCTTATGATATTACCCCTATCCAGTAAACCACCACGTACTTTTGTAATAAGTATATATATTTTTGATTCTGAGTGTTCATTAAACTATTTCAGTATTTATATTTTCATATCTTTATAATAATATCGATAATCGCCTCTGTGGTCTAGCGGTCTAGGTACTGGACTTGACTTCATGAGGTCCTGGGTTCGACTCCCGGGTCGGATAACAAAAATATTTTTTTTTCCAATGTTCGAATAAAAAAAATGTTGCTTGAGATTGAACATGTGCCCGGTTGGCGATAGGTTTGCCACCTATCACATTGTGAGAGTAAGTGTCTTCGGCTAGTCCTGGGTGCCCTGTTTGTACCTCTGCCTACCCCTTGGAGGATATGGGCGTGAAAATACTCTCACTCTTAATAATAATAATATCGTTGACTAATACCGATAAAACTAGCATAAAGTTTTCTTTCGTTAATTCGAATTCGTTATTCTTATATCACGAAATAAAATTATGATTTATTAAATACTGTTTTTCATGTTATTTCTTTTTGTCACGAAAAGCCTATAATATTAAATCGCAACGTAAGAAAACCTCTTTGTATTTTTAAATCGGATTTCGATATTTACATAATATGTCTATTGTATTTATATCGTTGATTTACTTGTATCACAGGCAAATAATGCATGACTTAGATTTCAGTTCATTGGAGATATTTTTATTTATTTATCATGAATACATATAATATGTGATTTAGTAATATCATGAAATACTGGTTATCCGAGGCTCAGTTTGCTTATTTTATTTATCTTTCCAGAGAGAACCTGTTAAAATATCCAGATAAAAAGTAGTCTATGTTCTTCTTCAACTTAGGCTTAGTTTGCTTATTTTATTTATCTTTCCAGAGAGAACCTGTTAAAATATCCAGATAAAAAGTAGTCTGTCTATGTTCTTCTTCAACTTAGGCTTAGTTTGCTTATTTTATTTATCTTTCCAGAGAGAACCTGTTAAAATATCCAGATAAAAAGTAGTCTATGTTCTTCTTCAAAGTTTAATTTGTTTTAACGCTAAAATTCGTGAATCGGTATGGCTGTTTTAACGTCAAATTTAAATGTATATACAATATTACATTTACATTATTAGATGGGTTACCCGTCATTATTGCTTGCTATCACTGGAAGCATTTGAGATACTGGAATCATAATAACCACGTCACCAATTTCGTTAAAGTGGGTAAATGAGTTCTTATGCAAACACATAATTTTCGCAGTATAACATAAACGTGGATAGCTCAAACGACCCATTACAATTTTAATTCCAAGTAATAACTTCGTTTTTTTATATTATATACAAGATAGCGAACATACGTCCAACATACTACGTACATTTCTAAGTTCATGGTTCATTCATAGTTGTAGTACATTTAATACTTGTATCATGCACACAACTGTTTGTAAAAAGGTCTAGGTAACTACATAAATAGATTTAATATTTGTTTATAATCTACTTTGTCTGATATTTGTAACACAGGTGGAACGCCTAGCTTGGGACAAGTCCAATTTATGTAACTCGTTCATCGATATTAATTAAATGTCATGTTTGAAATTAAATTGTTATGCCACAACAATTAATAAAAGTATCTTCTTCACGCCCATATCCCTGAAGAGGTTGTCAGAGGCACAACCAGGGCACCTACGACTAGCCGAAGATACTAAGTCCCACAATGTAATAGGTGGCAAGCCTATCGCCAACCGGGCATATATCCTATCCTGAGCAACATTATTTTATTAGAAAATTGGAAAAACCCAATTTTCTTGTTATTGCCCGACCCGGGATTCGAACCCGGACCCTCATGCAGTCAAGTCCAACAACTGAACCGCTAGACCACAGAGATGAGACAACAACACAACAACTAATACAACAATTAATAAAAATCATTAACTCATTTCACACCATTTTCATAGTTTTTATTTTACCGTTTGACTTTGATAAAAGCATCTCTGAATTTAAATTTACAAAAAATACTTTAAAGATACAGAATAATATACCTAGTTATCTAGCTGTCTCGACGAAATTCATATCGCTCGTTTTACACCGTTAAAGTTGTTTTTTCACGTTTTTTCTGCACTTTAATAGTTATACTGATATTCGGAACACAAATGATTTAAAAAAAAAAACTAATAGACTACACTTTGGTGAATGTGCCCAGGAACTTTACCGTCTGATTTTACCAGCACCTTTTGGTAGCTGCGAATCGAGGACCAGGATGATGGGGTATTTGGTGCATATCTCCTGTACATGAACAAAGACATTTGCTTCTTCTTTTATTAATCGAATGGTTAAGTGCTGGAAATCTCTACCAAGTGAGGTGACACCTATATTTTAATCTCATTGGAGTTTAAGGAAATAGTGAATAAGTATCTTTTAACTTAGGACCTACACTTTCATGTCCCATCACTTCTCCATTGTCCATCAGGTGGGTTATTGTACGAAGAATGAATATTAAAAATGGCTATTATTATTATGATATGGTCAAAGTGAGAAGTTCAAATCGACCGCAAAAAGTTAGATGAGAAAAAACGTTTCCCCCATGTTGGTTCGGGCTCCTTTGCAGAATAGACCATCTGCTTTCTTGCCAGGCAGCTCGTAAAAGGCAAGCATAGGCTTACCGTAACCAATATTATGACATCCTACTAGGTGGTAGAGTTTCGAAGCGATTCGCCCACAGGTTAAACATTCCGGCCTAAATTCAAATTAGCTTTTATTACGTAGATCCATATACAGATTCTTGTAACGCGTCTATATAATTCTAAAAACTACCACCGGATTGGAACGCGGCCACTCACTGAGAAGATCCGGCGAAAGAAACTCAGCGGGCTTGTCTTTTTTCTTATAAATCTAATTTACAAAAGTTTATTACATTCACAAATAATTTGCAGAGATTGGCATGAGGAGCAATTAATCCCAAGCATTTCTGTCTTCTAAACATTCTGAAATCTTATAATAACCCTTACCATACAACTTTATCTTAATACATTTTTAAATTTATTAAATGGTAAGTCTTTAATATGCTCGGGAAGTTTATTGTAAAAACGTATACATTGGCCCATGAAAGAATTACTGATTCTGTGGAGACGAGACATGCACAACGAGATTGTTTTTATTCCTTTGGTTGACAACGCACCATTACCACCTTTGGTATTTATAAGCGGCGTCACTTACCATCAGGAAATCCGCCTACAAGTTTAACTTTCATAGAAAGACGAATTTTAAGTATAAACTTTTAAATTGGCTATTTGAGTCACAGAACTTGTTTTATTAATTATTGTGGAAACAGCGCAAAAAACATTCGACATCGAGCTAACTCAAAAACACAATTTTAATAAAGAGATAAAGGGGGTGAGAGTACATTCTCTTAAATTATGTGCTGATTGCTATAGTTTGACCATTGCCGCTTGCTGATTGTATAAAAAAATTGTTATACAATTAATGTACTTGATTTTTTTTAATTTCAACAAACGTGACTTATAACGTGCGAGAGTTGAGAAAATCGAGATAATAGCATAGGCCATGAAATAAGGATTTTAGGACAAAATATCCAGTAATAAATGGGTAAGTATTTTAAGTAAGCAACCGAATTGATATTTGGCAAATGCAATTTGTACTTACATTTGTGTAAGTAAAATTAAATTAAAACGACAGACATTATAGAATGATTTCTATTTAGTTTTTGTTTTTGTTACACAGGGTCTGGCAAAATATTAGAAACAATAAAAATGACTGGTAATGATGAATTCATGTTTCTAACAGCTTTAAAAAAAGGTAATATGGTTACTAAAATTTTTTTTTTTCTGTAAAGATGTATGCTGCGCATTAGCAAACGCAACGTCTCTCAGCTGCCAGACTGTTCAAAAGAACAAGGAGATAAATATATTAGGGAACCAGTTTTCCTAAAATTCTTTCTTTTTTTTAATTAGGGCACATTGTGAGCGAAGACGGCGGACTGAGAGCGTAATCATGGGCAACAGCCGATACTTCCCTTGTCTCACCGCGCTCATACTATGATACAGTTCTTGTAAGTCACGAAGGCGGATGCTCTTTACTCGTGTCAAACGCATATCTATGTATTTTGTGAGTGTGGCCTGAGAGCGAAATCGATATAGTTAGCATAACTTTAGGTAAATAATTATAAACGTTTGCAATTAAGTAATTAATAGGTTTATAAAAGTAAAGCTTACTTGCCTTCGTGAGTTGCAAGACCTGTCTCTAAAGACTTAAGCGATATGAATACATAGACACACATAAATGGATAAATACCAAAATTAATGTTATACACACTCAAACCCTGATATAATATTGTCATCTGGCACAAAGCATATACTTTAATAAATCGGTATCGTTATGTGCTAATCGTCGTAACGTTCATCATAGGGTTATGGTTAAGTACTCGTTGTGAAGTTAAGATCAAAGTGTTCTTCTCCTCCCCTCGAACTGACCCAATTCCTTCGTCGCATACTTCTATTATAAAGTCATTATCAGTAATTTTAGTGTAATAAAAGCAAATATTACGCTAACTCACTGTATACTACAGTATATATAAATATAAAATTTGAGTCGGTACATATTTATTTGTTCTCCATTCTCAAATATACGGACAGATTTGTCTGAAATTTGGCACGCTAACAGATTATAAGATTTGGAATAACCTATAGGTTATTTTTATGCTGATAGTTATAATATATGTAGCCGGTAGACTTGTACACGTGGTCTTAGATCCCGGTCATGAGTTAGCGACGCACAGCTAACATCTATGGAAGTTATAGGCGACCGTTGCCTCTTACGATCGAGACAGCCGCCTGACTTAACGCTATCTTATAGACTAAAACAAACAAAATCAATGTAAATTATACGTCCTCACCTATTGATAAGCTCCTGGCGATCAGGGCGCAGCGCCAGCTTGATGTTGAGACTCTCTTTGCGCGCCAGTTTCGCCGCGACCCGTTCCGACTCGCTGGCATAATCGTCACGGTAGTCTCCCTCCCACGGCCGAGCATTCTCCTTGTTCTCCAACGCGTTCCCCACACGCACAGGCCGACTGCTATCATAAAATAGACATTAATTAACAAATTCAAGAAAAATATAAATAAGTTCACGTATTAGTTCAGTCTTTCAGTTGGTCAATAGACCAGGTAGAAAAAGAGGAAATTAATCAATGTTAAAAGTTACTGTGAGTGTTTTACCTTAATTGCACTAAATATTCGTGTTCAAATAGAGGGACGAGTTTAAAGCTAGATGATGTCTAACAAATAAATATCTTACATGTACATTTTATATTAAAATGTATTTTGTTTTATGCATTTTATAAACAAAAGCATTCTATATTTTATCAATACAATTGAAAGTTGTATTTGGTATCATAATTTACTTGTTATTTGAAAAAACTAAAGAAGGATATACAAACATGATTTTATTCCAAAAATCACTGAATTAGAGAATTTTAGATGTAGACATTTGTTGGTACATCTAATCAATAAAACTGGGCCTTCTTAGTCTAGGCTTTAATATGAGTTGGTAAATACGTCACATAAATATATAATAGCTCGAACCCCAACATCTTTTATCAGGATGTAAATTACACAAATTATTCACTAAATTTGGACTATGTTACGTTAAATGTAAAATTATGAGTTATTTTTAATATTTTTAAATCAGAAATTAAAAAAATACAATAAAATTATTTATGTCATATCGATATTTTTTTATATTTCTAATGATATTTAATGTATTACAAGGCAACATAATATTGTCAAACGATTATTTGTAATTAGTCACAACGATTTAATTAAAGCTTGACAAAAATACATGCAACTGTTAAATTAAAATATAAAATGAAACAATGGTGAAAATGAGGCATTTTAAGACGACCACTGTGTGTGTGTATGTTTCATTTTAGGTGAGAACTGTTAATGGATAACATTCTGTTGATTGTTTACTCTGATTACATAGATAGAGGTTGAAGACGTGCCGTGTCCACCTTAAATAAAAGAAGACATGAAAGAGTTACAGGGGTACATCAAGATACATGAGGGTGCATGGACTCAAGGCAAAGCAGACCGTCGGCAGGTCTCTGGAATGACAGCGAGGCACAACATCGACTTAACGAGTAGGGCTGTTACCATATTCTGATCCTCGGCTTTGGAGGCGGCCGCCTGCTCGCCAGCGCATGATGGAAACAAATGTCATAATTCAAACATAACATAAGCTCTGAAGCCAATTATGATTATAATACAACTGTATACAAAACACTTTAGAAAGATCACCAATTTATATAAAAATGTTTTCTTCAATTAGAATAAAAAATATTGCCAGAATTTATAATCATCGCAGTAAAATCAATTAAAAAAAAATGGTGATTTTAATTTTTGCACGTGTCATATCATATAGGGAAATGACGCTAAAGTAGATATCTATATTGCATGCTGTGCAAAAAACTAAATAACGCAGGTTCCATAAGGAGCCAGATTTTAATAATTGAATAAAGTTTAAAAGTTTAGAATAAAATAAGTTTAACGCATATAGGATTGCTATCCCTACAAATTTTGAATCAACATCTGGCACCTACCAAAACTAATATAAAATACCAAGCAACTTTTGATTAATTAATTAGACGTAATTTTCTTGTTTCTTCTTCGGAACATTATAAGGATTGTTATCCATTCCTTCACGGTATAGTGATTTGTTTTTGCCAGATACCTCTAAACTATCATAAATTGTAACCCTACTATATTCGTCAGTTTAACACCAAGAATTTATCTTTACTACAAGATACCTGCCATAGCTACAATAATACAAATTTCAAAGTGCCACGCTTTTTACATAAGTTGGTTGGATTTTCTTTGAAAGTTTCAACATTCTTAAAATGACTAAGCTCCGGCCATTTAATGGAATCGCTGGATCTCGTTTAAAAATGTAATCAAATTTTATTAACTGTGCGTTACTATTTTCAATAACCTTTAAATAATCATCTATTTCCCGACAAAACATACTAAATTTAAGTTTTTAATATGTGTGCTACTTGATCGCATTATAAAAAATAATATTTTAAAATAAATTTATACCGAAATGTGGCGCAAATGTAAAATTCAACGTAAACCTAATGGACAAATATTTAGTATGCACTTCGTGGCCCTGTAGTTTGTGCAATTGCCAAGTACACTTACTCATATCGTCTCGATCTGGGTATTACCTATTTTAGGTATGCGTCATCTCTTGCATCCGTTAACTTGGTATATGATTATAAATGTTAGGTATTATACTTTAAGTTCTACTCCCCGGGTACCTACATCCATCCACATTCGTATTGTATTCGCAAACAAGCGGTCTTTTTTTTATTATAAGAAATACAAATGTTAGGTATTATACTTTAAGTTCTACTACATCGGTTCCTAATGTATAAACGTGAGGAACAACCGGTATTAAAGTGAACGTGATGATGGCGATAACTTGAGAGATCCAGTGTTTCTTAGTTCATAACGAAAATCATGATAATTCTATTCTAGGGCCCAAAAACTCCCCTACTACTAGTTTTTGAAGAAATCGTAAGAGCAATTTTCGTGAAACCAATTATATTTATATAGAGGTTGTTTCTTAAATGGTTACTGACCCGGACACCGTTTACTATACTCGGTATTGTATCAGCATCGGTATTATGTTTTTTTTTAATAGCAAAGAGAAATTTGTGTAGTAAAAACTTGAAAACGAATTTGCAGTTTTGTATGGAATTAAAAAATATCTTTTTCAGAAAATAATAAAGGTGAATCCTATCTCTTTATGGCTATATAATAAGAATTGCGTAGCAACAACATTGTAGGTGTGTAACTTTTTGTTCAAGCTCAAGCTACCTAGGATTAGATAAATGCCCGGCTGGTGGTAGCTTTGCTAGCTATCACATTATGGGGCTAAGTAGCTTTGGCTTATAGTGGGTGACCTGGCGGTGTTTCCGCCTGCTTACTCGAGGATACGTGACGACACTTAATATTGAAAGACCGAGTAAATAAAGAATAATATCCGAGTGATCTGATCGTGGAATGTCAACATTCGTCTCCCCGGGTACCTACATCCATCCACATTCGTATTGTATTCGCAAACAAGCGGTCTTTTTTTATTATAAGAAATACACGTCGCATTAACACAAAAACTTAACAATCTAGCTATAATTAGTATATTTGTAGTTTTTTTAATTGCACTTCCTGTATCAAGACCTATAGATATATTTATCAAACGATCTATAAACAGCCTTCGTATGTCGATCAACTAGTAACATGAAAAAATAATTACTATATGTCAAAACTGCTAGGTTAGTTATTAAGTGACAGTTCTTCGTGAGTCTTGCACACGAAATACAAAGTCACAAACGTGCATAACCGGTTGATAGTGGTAAATGTGTAAACATGAACTACTGACTTGATCAAATATGACAGTTTTTTAAGCTTCAATTATTTATAAATCATACAGAAGCGTTTTATACATTTTAATCAGTATGTGACGATCAGCCTATTGCTATGTAATAACATTTAGAATGGACGGGAATGTTATTATCAGTTATTTGTGAATCAGACACACAGCATTTAAAAAAAATGTTGATTCAATTGAACACTAATTTTGGTAGTAGCTAAAACTGAAATTATTTAGTTATTTATATGTTAGTGTTTGGATAGCACCCAAGCAAAAAGTTGTATTCATTAGAGTTGGATCAATTCATTTAATTTGTAAAAATATTTCTAGTTTCTAGTTTTTGTCCTTCAAAGTTTTCTTGAAACTATTTAGAAATGACAAATTATACATGTATGTTTACAGAATCGATATAATAATACGAGGATTTCCTAGAGAATTTAAGATTATACGTGGATATGTCTCTTAGTGGGAAGGACGACATATTATTGTCTACAATTTGTGCTTACTTAAAGCTGGTGTGGTGCTGGTCTTGCCTAGGCGCCAGCGGCGTGGCGGCGGGGGAAGCTGAGGGCGCCGGCCGTTTCTTGAGCGCCGACTTGAGCGGCACCGCGTTGAACAGAGGCTCCTTAGGCGGTATCTCTTCCACTCGTGACGTATCCGCTATGTGCTCAACTTCTTCATCTTCTTGATCGTCCTCCTCTTCAGCTATGGATGTTTAATTTAAAAGTGAAAAACACTAAACTTACCAGAGAATCAGATAATATTTTTTTCGGCAACACAAAAGACATTTTAAATAAAACTGTGGTATTGTTGTTTCATATTTTTCAATAGATACTACACACATAATGTACCTATATACTTATTACCTCCTGTACACTGTGTTAGCTGACATAACATTCTGCAAAATAAATCTAGAGAATATTATACAAGGTGTAAAACATCCACATTATATTTATTTAATCATGATGGACAAACATAATGTATTTTATGTAAACAAACTTTAAGTAAAATGTTTACCATGATAAATTTAAGAAATTTAACGAATGAAACGAATAAGTTAACAAAGTTATTTTCATTTCTAACAAAGTTATGCTGAAGAAATTTAATCTTGCCGTTCTTTATATATTAATATTTATTTCAAATTAATCACCTTTTATATAAAAAAAAGTAGCAAGTTGTCCCAAATATAATATAATTCAAAAATATTTTCGATCATATTTTGATAGCCACCTGGATTTGCATTAAGCAATAAAAAAAGTAATTATTATATTAAGCAATGAAACGTTGAAATAGTCAAGTTTAATCACATTTCAAGCGATTCGTATTAGATAATAAAACCACAAAGTAAGTTTAAATATTACAATAAAACAATCTAAATAATCGTCATTTAATTAAAACACTAACTATACAGAACAAGTAAGACCACAAACGATTTAAATTTTAAAGATTGCTATACTGAATAACCCATAACATTATGTTATTATGCAAGATATTCACGAATCGAGTCTGACCAAAATATCTTAAACTAGTATTTAGGTTTTAGGGACGTGTTGAATGGATTCCCAAAAACAATTTGTTCACGTTTGGCCGTCGTTCCACATGAACGCCTACGTGTTTCAACTACAAACTAAATTTAAATATCCATTTCAGGTTATATGTTAATATTCACTATTTACGGGATTAAATCTCACCAACTTTGGCCGTAGAAGGCCGTAATGAATAATTAATATTGGGCTTGTTCACATGTAGTAATGGGGAATCATATGTAGCATTGTAAATATTACAAGTAGGTAATGCACGACATTTTTAAATTTAGTTTTCATTTTGAACTTACCATACAACGGACTTGTCAGAAGGCACATTTGAATTTACGATATCAATAAAATATGGAAACGCCGCAATACTCGAATAAAACAGAGGTGTTTTTTTTATTTCAGTTATGTGCTGTTCTCGTCGTAAATCTCCACAAATTTAAAATAACTCTATCTAATATGACCTAGATTTATCAGTATTAAACAAGCAATACAGTACCAAACAGTATTAAACAAATTTTGGAGCATGAGCTTTAGTAGGTCAGTTAATTAGTTTCAGCAGATTATGTGTTATTGTTAAAGCACGAAAACCTTAATTTTATTATAGTAAATGTTTAAGTATACCAAGATTTTTTGGATTGAAAAAGTTCGGGCTTTTACTAAGTAAAATTTAAGACCGCAGAGTTTTGGGTTTTTACAGACCCATAAATTATTAAAGATATTTGAATTAAATTCATGCTACATCGAAATTTTCTCTTCATATTTGTGAAAATTAATGAATTTTAAGGGTGTGTTCCATGAAGCAATTATCGCGTGCTCGCGTATAATCCATCAGACAAAACTGTATGTATGGTAGGTCATTTCATATGCGAATTATAATAAAAAAAAACAACTTACAATCAGAGAGAGTATTTGTTAGCGCATGCGGATGATGGTGGCGCGTAGGACTGGGCGAGCTGAACATGGGAGGAGGCGGGATAGGACCGATCTCGGAAACCGCGATCGGGGGTTCCGGCAACTCCGACAACATAAGCTGCTCTTCTGTGCTTACGTCGCCGCTTTCGCCCACCCCACCATAGCCACCCACTAGAAACCAATAACGATCGGTTGTAGAAAAAAAAAGTTTATACCCATTTAAATAAAAAGGTAAACAAAAGATGAACTAATATGGGTCATTCCTTATTAATAAATAGAAAACTCTTATTCATTGTTAGATTTTTCAAAGTGAAAGCTAACAACGCTAGATAATCATGACAAATTTATTATCATCATTCTAGTGTCTCTCAGCACTCTGTACCTAAGGTATGTTTGCATTCTAGTGTTAATCTTAGTTGTTGATTAACAGGCGCGATAACCCAGAGAGCGCTTTTCCTACTCTTATTTCTTCACTTCGCACTAGCGATTCTATTGGCAGACATGTCTGGTTTTACGACATCCAGCTATTGTTTTATAGGATGAGCGCAAGCGCATGTCTGCTTACCCCTTTGCAAATAATCAGCTTAAAAAAATATTAATTAAGAACAAAAAAATATTTTTTTGTAGTTAAATTTAAATGATGAAAAATTTACACAATGTTTTGTTTAAATAAATATCTTATTTCTAAATAAGTTCACCATTATTGTTTACTTCCTTACGTTTACTTGCGCCACCAGTACGTTGGAAATATTAATAGTGTTAGAATGTGCAAGTTTGAGTTAATGTCCCACATGATAGCCAGTCCAAGACTGTTTTAGGTTAAAAAAATGTGACTAAAATATTAATTATAAAGTTTTTAAAAAAAGAAATAATTATTAACATCTCAGTTAGACGAAATTGTTAACAAACTTGCTAAACTAACCAATCATAATGCATTTTTCATTATTAATGACTATATTTATTTATTTGCGAAATTAGGTGGTACAACCACCACCATTCAAAATATATTCAATAAATGCTACTAACAATTAATCAACACAATTAACTAGGCAATCTACTAAATTAAGTGAATTATTCAAAACACTTTACAAATATTAAAATTGTAAACTTACTAAAGGCTTTCTAGTTCGTATATATTATATTTCAAGGTGTATTACAATGACAAAAATGTTAATTTTTCCTCCGTATCATAAAAGAATCTACTATTATTTTGTCATCCATATGGTTGAAATGGAGTTTAAATAATGGAAATTTTAAGCTGACTGATGAAGAAATCACTGCCATTTTTTATTTATTATACGTATTGAATTGAGCATACCTGCAGGTGATCGAATAGTTCTTATTTCTATATACAGGATATGTGATATCGTAGAGGGACATACTAGGCCGGCACACGCTGTGAAGGATTTCGCCTCCGGTACCACATACACGTAGTCGACCATAGTCCGCATATTATAAGGAGTCGCTCGTATGTTATTTTTGTGTACGTAGTCCTCAGCTAACTTATATCATTATATCATTTACACGAGCGCATATGAGCGTTATATACAGCGCCTAACTAAAACATAGCTAAATAGTACTTGAGTCTTTAAATATTTACAAGTTTCCTAGCACTTAAGATATCTCATATATTAATTATTAATCAAGGTTTATAATAAACTTGAATTAAGTCAATGTTAAGTTAAAATAAAAATAAACAATAACTAGGAAGAATCTGTATTTCAAATTGTCACTATTTGTAAAACATTGTATTGTTTACAGAGTTAGATGACAATGTGGCATGATTTAGGTCTTTGACTTCTCGAGGCTTTGTTAAAATTAATGAGTTATAGTTGTTTTATCAAACGAAACCTAGTCCACATCACATATAATAGTATTGTAGATGAAGAAAGGTGATCTAGTTTTTATTCAATGCTTTTATGACATAGTTTTAATGTTAGATTAGTAAGATGTGTTAACTTGAGACTTTATAATCTAATTTATTTCTTAAATGTGAGTATTTTTAACGTAAAATTTTTAAAACCATTTGACGCTATTGTGTTTAAAAAAGACAACGACGATAAGGACGACGACGAAGAAGACAGAGTTTATTTATTGTATCCACAATCGATAAAACAATTAATTTAGTTTTAATTTAATTTAAAACAAAACAAATTAGTTGGCAAAAAATAAAATTTTATTTTTTTATTGCAACAAAAATGAAAAACCACGGTCATATGTGTACTAGATGCTAATCACATAATAGGGAAATTTTATGTGAGGATATAATTTCACATAGCATATTTTAGGTATGCTAAACAGTTGAAAACTAGACCTTATTTTTTTTATTTTTAAAGAGAAGTAATTTGTGTACTAGTTGCACATCCCGTACAGGCCTGACGAGCTCGCTGGAATTATTTAAAGTGATTTAAACCTGGCAAATATTTATGAGATTTCAATAATCATTAACATACATTAGAATTTATAATTAAAAGACCGAGTGGTACCCTAATTATAATCCGAACAACTTTATTACGTTTTGCATAATACTAAAACCTTAACATTATTCAAATTTAATCGAAGCATTTTTTATAACACAAAAGTTTGTTAGCAACATTTGTGGCCGTGATGAATTCCTGTCACTCACCGTCTCCTTGATAACATATCCGCCTCGGGTGCTTCCCCGCTGTCAAAGAATTCGGTCGTTCTGGCCTCGCTATCTCGCCACCATTCTCCAGCTTATCTTTCTTTGGTTCTGTAAATAAAGACACACAATCTATTAGGAAATTCTTGAATAAATAACATGTTTTAATTACAAGTAAAATTTTGACAACTTGTTGGTCGAGAAGTTAGCGTAAATGTGTACATAATGTCGCCGATTTTATTTCCGAAAGGGGCAGACATGTGAATGTTAACAGTAGCTAG
>NJDC01000037.1:308500-322613 GCA_002245475.1 Calephelis virginiensis | reverse complement strand
TTGGTCGGGATTGGAAATATGCCCGGTTGGCGATAGGCTTGCCACCTATCACATTGTGGGGCTTAGTGTCTTCGGCTAGTCGTGGGTGCCTTGGTTGTACCTCTGCCTACCTCTTCGGGGATATTGGCGTGAAGATACTTTTACTTTTTATATATATAGAATAGAATAGAATATATATGTATTCACATTCACCTTACAAGAAGCACTTGTGACGAGTCTATATTATAATAAAACTACCACCGGATCGGAACGCGGCCACACACTTAGAAGATCCGGCAAGAAACTCAGCGGGCTGTCTTTTTTTCCTTATTCTATACAAATTTATTAGTATTACATCATACATCATTACTATTAAGAGATTGGTATGAGGAGCGGTATAGTAACCTTTTTTATACAATTACACTTTGACACATTTTTTAAATTTATTTAATGGCAGATCTTTCATAAAATCGGGAAGTTTATTGTAAAAGCGTTATACATTGACCCATGAAAAAATGACTAACTCGGTGGAGACGGGACGGATATGTATTTATTATAATATAAATAAAAGACCAGTATTCTAAAAAAACTTTCAAGATTAAATTAAACTTCAGAGGATCATTACTATTAATTGTCAACTCATAATTTTCTATTAAAATCACAATAGTAGGTTAAAAAATTAGGTAAATTTTTGAAGTTGCGTTTTTTTTGACACTTATCTGTGTCGTTGACTTACATCAGCCTTTCCCAAAGTGGGCGATAACGCCCCCTTGTGGGCGCTGGAAGCCTAGAGGGGGGCGGTATAAATTTTGAAAAAAAAGTTTTTTTTTTAAACTAGGCGCAACAAATATGTTATTGAGGTTATTGACAAGAAAAAAACGAGGGGGGGGGGGACGCTACAAAACAACTGCTTTTCAAAGTGGGCGTTACATGAAATAAGTTTGGGAACCTCTGACTTACATCAATACCTATCGCGAGCATACGATTTGCTTACTTTTGGAATAGACTATTTCGTATTATGTAATTTACTTACTAGTACTTTAATTATTAAAATTATTATTGATTCAAACTTTATAAATATGATACTTAATAACCTGTACTATGTAATGACCGCACATGACAGCAGACAGGTACGACGTTCTCTATGACCCTGACCAGATACATATTTTTTATCCTGTTCACTAAAAGCGGTCCCTAGGGAGAACTCAATATAAACAACGAACTAAGCCACAGACACAAGATAAACAATGCTTCTAATCTGAAATGACGAAACTTTCTTTTATAGTCTGGGTCGTTATGACTAACAGAATTGTTACTACGGGTAATGCGCCCCATATGTTTCTTCGCTGATAGCTCGTATAAATAATCGACGTGATCTAAGCTTAAGCTTCAAATAAAGAACAAAAATCAAAATGGGTAAAATTGGAAAGTTTCTCTCATCCTATGATTATGCGTTCTATTAAATCACCGGAACAGTCCTATATTTTGAAAGATATCTTTAATATAGCAACATGTCTGTGCTACTTTTTTGTGCTCGTTATTGTCCGGTGAAGGTTCATATGAAATAAATCAGTATTCATAGTTAGGAAAGGACAACGTTTATTACTAGTATTATAGTACTTAATAATTGTGTCATAATTTTTAGATTCTTATTAATATTTGCGTAATACTATATTTACTAGTTACTGCTTTACATACATTTATTCTACATATAAAATAATGGGACAAAAACCCCCATCGGGAAAAGAAGAGCACGAACCCGTTTCATTATTGGGATTTCAGCAGTGGCCTATATCGCTCTCTACCCTCCTATATCCACATACGGAATTCTACCATAGCACAACGTTACGACGTGAAAGAAAAACCAACAAACATTTTCGTATTTACAACGCATAGTACATAGTATACATGGTTGTATGTACTCGTATTTACGTTGACTATTGGTCGCCCATTGGTATATATTCGACCATAATCAATTTTAATATCTTGTGGATAAGTACGCCATCTTCATTTCTCAAGACCAACTACTTTGTTTCCAAACTTTTTAGTGCGCCATCTGTGATCTTATCGTTATCGTTATCATCAATATATTTGTTTGTGTGTGTCAAATGCATGGTAGTATGGGTAATGTTTTATTTGTTGATTTAATGTACTTTATAAGCATTATTATTGAAAAGTATTAGCGTTCTGCATTTCTACACATAAACTATAACCGTCTTATTAACAAACATGGACTAAGGTCGGTGTAAAATTAAGTTGATATAGTCTGTATCACATTGCAATAAACCATGGTTAAACCTTGGAGTAATTTATATAGTTAATACATAGATAACGTTATGGTGAAAACAATGTTCTAACTCTTGAATTAAGAAATTCAAGACAGTACAATATTTACAAATACTATCCTAGATAGTATCACATGGTTATAGTTCACTGTAAAACATAGTGTAAGCAAAAACCGGCTACGCGTTTGACTGCGATACGTCGATAGCTCTATTAATAGTGACAAGAACAGTGACGGACTGGCACGCGACTCCCATTCATCGCCGGCGCCGGCACTGATCGGCCTTCACTCGGATAATAATAAACATCCCGACACCCGGCATATGAACCCACTACCTACATATATAACCCAGTCGTTAAACAGGATACTGTTAGTTTCGTGCACAATATCTAGGGTTGCTAACATTTTTAAGATAAAGTATTAAAGTATTGAATAGGAAGATAAAAAAATATTTGTTTAAACAAAAATCAGATAATGACATGATACTGATATCTGTGACACTGACATCTACATAAAATTATTTAATTTGTGATTTCTCATCAAAAACATGTACTTAATCGTATTATAGTGCGGTAATACTGGAATGACAGTATGTAGTGAATGGATTGGATTTACAAAAAGCTGGAGACCTTAAACATATCCAGCTTTACACAACAAACAAAAACACACACTTTAGTGTGTGTGTGTGTGTGTCTGTCCGTTCAATACGCACCATCTCTCCTGTTTTGTCGCGTTAAAATACTCGATTCAAGTATGGATTTCTGCAAAGTAACTCCTTCTTCTAAGTATTATTCTGTAAAGCATGTTGAATTTTGTCTGTTCGTTCACTTGGCGTTTCGTTTAAAACAATGAATAATCATTTTAATCAAGTACATATTACGTTTCTAAATTTTTATAAAAGTTTTACAAAAAATATAATAATCAAAGAAACAATATTTAAAAAAAGAACTTTTTGTTATTTAAATTTGAAAACAAAATAATTAATTTTCGAGTACAAGAACACAGCTAAAATAATAAAAATAAAGTAGGATACTTTTCATAAGGTATAATTGGCAACCCTAACTATATCGTTCAATGCGTTCACCGATGAAATACTATTTCGTTAGGAATTTCGCACATCATTAATTTTGTTTACATTAGCTAGGCAATTCTTTAAGCCGTCAAGTTGAAAGCGAATTTCGCAACTTCGTGTATTTTTTCAAAGGCAGAAAGTTAAATTACTTAACTGTCCGGTCCTGTCCTCATTTTTTTACTGAAAATAATGAATCTACTCTAATTACGAAGCAACAGCAGAGTAAAACTTTTAAAGAAATTACATTTTAATTTTTACAGTCACATAGCATATAAAATGTATTTTACTTTATTTATTTATTTTAGTGTCTGTCCGAAATAATTCGTAAAATTTAAAGGAAAAGTGCCTACAACGTTTTAATGAGATTAGACGCCAAATAAGTAGTCGGATTTCCTGATGTAAAGATATGCACTATCGTGTTCCTACCCTAACATACAGGGGTTAGTCAGTAAACTTACGCAAGAGGCTTAACAAAGCTTTAGGTTGTCAATATAGCATCTTCACTGCATCAGCACTTCAGGCATAGGCCGTTTTTTCCCGATATCTCGACGAATAAGCTAAATAACTACGATACACGAGCGAAACTGTGGGTACCAGCTAGTATAAGATGTATTTACCAAAAAAAATATGTGTAAATAAATTACAGGTGTTGATCAAACTCCAAACAAAACAATTTTCATACTTGTGTTATGGGCGTCAGTCACTGATACTAGCACATAGACAGATAGATGTACACATATAATATTCTGTAATAAATTTGATGACATCCAGCACGCATACGCCAGCCAGACACAGAGATAAAGATAATTTTTTACCCGTGTTTGTTTCAGGTCAGCTGAGTTGTATATACCATCTGCCTCTCTGCCAGGCAGCAGCAGCAGCAAGCGTAGGTTAAACGTCGTTACCAACAAGACCGCCTTACCTATTCCTGCCGCTGTAATGAGAGTGTCATATTCCGGTCTGGAAGGCAGGATATAGCCTTGAACGATAAATTGGCCTCGGTCACAAGATCATCATCGTTGGTGTTTATAGGTCACAATTATCTGTAATCATCAGGAGAACCGTGTTGTTTTTCACCTTGAAAATATACACATCACACAAATGATGCCTCTTTTGGAAATCGAACTCGAGACTCTTAAATGTTGGTGTCAGGCGTGTACAAAAACCTCATGACTAACGAGGCAGTCACGTACTAACATTATTGATAATAGTCAATAATCCATTCCTCAGCCTTGGACAATGTGGCACGAAAAGAAATTGCAAATGATATTCTATATAAGGAGTCCATAGGTCGGATGAATACGATTCGTTAGTGGTCAATCACAATAGTCTAAGCGACGACTGAGAGCCGACGGATAAGGCGATTTCACTATTTCATAAAGGTTAACTCGAAGAATCGCTTGTCGGAAGTCTATATATAGACGGTTAGTTACTTCCTCGTCATTCAATGTGTTAGTTCCGTGGGTCAGAACAAAAACGACAGTATTATTTATAGTATTGTATTTATTATATTATTGTATTTAAACCGCCTCGTTGGTCGAGTGGCTAGCGTACACAACCAATCGTGAGGCTCGGGTTCGATTCCCGACGGGGGCGAGCATTTATGTGATGAACATTTGGATGTCTGCATTTCCGGGTCTAGGTGTTTATTAAATTTATTCTGGTATCTATTTATGTATTTCTATGTATTACAATCTTTGACTGACAACCATAACACAAGCATATAATTTGCTTACTTTGGGGTTAGATTCGATTTGTGCGACTTGTCCAGGGATATTTATTTATTTAAACTGGCAGTTTCCTGCAGTCCCGGAACGTAACTTTATAGTCGGAGCAAAAGCTATAACATGTTTCGTCCTTTATTTTTATTTTATCGTCTTCATTATTTTAACCAGAGACTAGTCTTTTTATGAGAGAGGTCAAAAAACAAGCGCACGTCTCTCCAGGTATTAGTATTTAATGATAATATACCGATAATAATGCAACGACCTTTCTAGCATGTTAAACCAATTATTAACTATTTATTACTCGAAGAGAGGACGTTTTCAATTCGACTGTATATTTTTTTGTTACGCGATATACCCAGAATTTAATGGTTATTTTTTTTTAATAAGGTAGGTCAAGATTTCGAGGGGGTCCCATTAAATTTTATTAAAATCCGCAGACTGGAATAATAGTCCTCGCACCATCGTTACAGGACAATATTGCAATTATAACATCCACGGTGTGTGTAGACCATGATTGTCGTACCATCGGTCTCCCACACATGCTTGTTCGCTATCATATTCCAAAGAAAAGTACTTGGCAAGTATACACAAAAACGGCCGGATTAATAAAGAAAATAAAACAGAATTAATCAAACTTCGTACGTTACTAATTTTGATTTTTTAAAAGCGATATAAATTTGGAATAATGAGAGTAATCGCGCACGATTGCAGTTCATTAATCTGCCTTTGTACTTTTTATTTGGTTTCTGTACAGTGTACACAACAAAAGGTCAATGTACCTCATTATAGTGTATATTGTACTTTTAATGTACTTTGAAAGTAATATCAACTTAAATCTTGATCCACTTTAAATTACATTTAATATACATTATGTTATTTTTTATAGAGACATCTAACAATATCCACGTTATACTCACATGGTAATTAGTTAAAACAATGAATTAGAATTTTCAGTGTAAAATAAATCAAAACAAAGAGTTTTCTTAGAATATTTTGCCATAAAAAATGTGCCAAAAACGTAAGTTTAACATTTAAACGGGTAGCTAAATACATTGTTAAGAGAAAAACTCATTTTATCTCATAACCCATACCATTTTGTACAAATATTAATTGAAAGGAAGTTAGAAAACGCAACCCCTTACTCCAAACTCATTAACTGTTTTTTGTAGTCAAAGTCACACGGAACGAAACTGGATCAGCTAATTTACAATTCTAACTATGATGATCATATCCAAAACCCTATCAAAATCGACATAACACTACTTACTGTATTATTATATTTAATGGCAGACGAATGCGTAAAAATGTTAATGCATATCATTATTTCGACCACCTTGTTGGCCGAGGGGCTACTGTATACGCCTAACTCTATCACCAACAGCGAAGCTCTCATTCTGTTCCCGACGAAGGCATTTGTATTTAGATGTTTGGTGAACGTAAATATTTGTATTTCCGGGTTTGTATATTTATTAAATTTTTACTGTAAATGTATACCGCTATATCTATTTATGTATTAGTATCGTTAACTAACACCCATAGTCATATCACAGGCATATAATTTGATAACTTTTTAGTTAGATCAATTTGTGTAACTTGTACAGGTAAAATTTATTATAATAGCAGCCGAGCCGGCGATCTTCGTATCGCGTTACAAAACTACTAAAAGTTTGTATGGCAAAAACTAAGGTATCGTTTTTACTATTTTTCTAATTTTTCTCCTCATATGATCCTTTTAATGGCAATCACTAACACAAAAAAAAATATCGAAATTTGCCTACCCATGCAGGCGTGAGCACGCGAAAATAGGAATTCATTTTTATATCTTTAAATATAAAAATCAATGCCACTTTTCGTTGTAATTATATAACCTAAGAACGGGCTCACCTATCCGAACCAATGTTTAGGCTTTGTTCGGACTATTTAGAAGATGGTTTATGTGAAGTTTTGATAAAATCGGTCGAGCGGTTCTTCATTTATCATATTTTTTATAAAAAATGAATTCAATAAATGTCTGATCGGAAATGTATTTGATGTTCCAATATCTCTTTTAAATATTTCATATAGATATTACTCGACCGACGTCGTCCTGAATTATCTAATGTTTTCGTAAGTTTCGAATTTTTCCTTCAAAACCTTTTCCGGACGATAATTAATAAAATAAAAATTATTAGCAAAATGTTTCCATTTGTTCATGCGTTGATGATATCACAATAATAATCAAGGGAAACAAACAATCATTTTTATATCATAGAAGATTATCAATGTACATATGTGTTTTCCAACTGAAAAAGAACCTATTACGTAAGAAGATCAAAGTCAATCTGAGGTTGTCACCCTCCATTAACATTTTTGGTGTCTGTAAGGGACGTGTATTTTTAAAAGTGTATTGAAATTATTCCAATATGTTATTTTGTTTTTCAATTTCAAAAAGATTAAATTGAAACTCATTAAACTATGAAACATAAATCATTATGTTATTATGATAGTGTCTATAAACGTGATACTATAAACTTCTTTTCAACGCGCTATTAACATAATCAATGGAAAAATGTTTACAAATAACAGGTAATCTTCTTTAAATTTGTTAACATTTTACTTATAACAATGGACTATAAAAAGATTAAAATCCTTATTAGAAAATCATTATCGCTGGTATTACCTAACTTCTGTGTTATGTTGGTATGCTTAAATATCTTTGTAATAAGGTTTTATCACACATGTTCCGCAAATAAACAAATTTAAATTCTACGTGGTTATTGTTTTATTAGGTGACCGAGTTTTGTGCAACAGCCCACCCGCATTGGCCACTTCCCCGCGTAACCCTGTCGCCATGTTTGTCACAAATCAGAAGACTTGTTTTGTAAGTAATCATCCAACCGCATTAACACATTTTTTCAAAACTATTATGGGGTATCGCTAACTGAGTATTTAAACGTAAGAATAAAATATAAAAAAATAACGTATGAAGCCAAAAAGGCGGAAAAGTAAGCAAATTTGGCACGTTTGCAAAAAGTTATACGTCAAATAGGACTCGGGAAGCTCAAATGTTCTATGCAGTTTTAGGAATTATATTAATATGAAAACTACTCCATACATGAAATAGGGCTTCATTTTTATAAAAATCCCATTAAGCTGAGGTCAAACTCATTTAAGAAAAGATACTATTCCATAAATGCTAACGAATTAATTTATATTTAAATTACTACCTTTGAGACATTGTTTACAAATTATATAAAAAAGGTCATCGGAATATAAATTGAAAGTAATTTTTGTCATAATCTTTTTTAACATCCCCGGTAAAATTGTAAAAATGATGAAAACATTGATGAAAATAAATTGAGACAATCTTAACCGTCATTTTATTTACCCATGTATTACCCTCCGCAAATTTTTATGTTAAGTGATATTTAGTACACGTAGCCCAATAAAGATATGATCGAAGTACATAAAAGATAATATTTCCGTCATCTTTGGGCAGTAATTATTTAAATTAACCGCCTCTGTCGTCTGTGGCTACGCCAGCCTGTAAAGAACCAATTTCGAATTGTCGATATATTTTTGTTGCCTATTGCTTCGAGATGGACAAAACTTAAAAAATAATTAATTACATTAATCAATCGAACAACCCGTTTTTTATTACTTAGTGAGAGACTTACTTGTAACATTACTAGATTTTTCTATATAATATGATCTTCAATCTCTATAGATATATAAATAAGATAATAAAAAAACTTGTGCCACAATGTTAACTACTAAATACCAAAAACTACTGAAAAAGTTTCAATAAAATTTCATTACTCTGTGGTAGAGTCCAACTTAAATGACATCCCAATATCTCAAAGTATTCTGGTGCGAGATACGTAATACTTTAAATATGTAAATAGCCAAGCTATTGGCTAAGTTATAAAACTTAGATGACCCCAGCTATGCACGTATTGTCAAACGAAAGAAACTTTGCAATATACATTTTATTTCAATCGGTTTGCAAATACCAAAATTCAATAGCAATGTTCCAACTAACCAACAATTAACCAGGCAAGACAAATAAAAGCTTGTAATAACATTGTTTATTCAACAGGCTGGAAGGCGTCGCGGAACGCCAGCGCCATTCTACAAGGGTGGAAGGAAGGTCTTGGAACGATCAATGCGGTCGCCCTTGGCCAAGCCTCCCTCTCCCGGAGGCCGATGCTCAGAGCCCCGTTACGTAAGAGATATGAGCAGTCCTTGACAGACTATATCGCAATTCTCCTTTACATAATCGCTTTTGTCTAGTGCCAGAAGTCATATTTATCACATTACGGGTACAAGATTAAATAAAATAGAAGAATATACTTTTACTAAAACTCATATACCTACTAGGAATTTGGATAGTTTTAGAAATATCACGGATATATTTTTATAGACAGCTTTCCTGATAGCAAAGGGAGCAATGTAAGATACGGCTCAATCGAGTAATCACGTTTCACGGAGTAGAGTTCTTACGATAACAATGAAAAAATATTGTATTAGCTTATTTGTTGTTTATATGAAGTAAGAAAAAAATTCGAAAGATCTAGCCAAATCTTTTGGATACTGTAAATAGGTCCACACCTAACTTTTCCCTGTCAACTTATCTTAAATTCAATTAAACTAATCGCAGTGTTTCAAGAAAGCACACTTGGATCTATGATCTATATACAGGAAGCCTATGTAACTAGTACTGGGCCGATCTCTGTCAGCTGCGAACTATTGGTAGAAAGTAGCTTATATAAAAAGATGACAATCTCTTATTTAGGTGAACAAGACTCAATATACGCCGTTGAGCTAAGGGAGTTAGTCGTAATGAAGGCAAGTAGTAATATATAAGACATACTTAAATACACTATATAACTATTTTTGAGAATATAAAAAGAAGCCTTAACTCTAAAAATATGGTCTAGCTTCGTGTTGTCGTGGTGGAAGCCCATCTCGCATATAAAAACAATTAAAATATAATACGTATTTACGTGTGGATTTTCCGTGAAAACTGTTGTATACCTATACGTTTGGCGAGAGTGACTTAAATAGACCACCTCGAACTGTTTCTCTACATTCGACACGTAATCGGGAAGCTGGTGTGATGTAATTAGTAAAATATGCCAATAGTTTGGAGCCCGACGTGATGGATGGGCGAGATGATCTATAACAGTAACACAATGTCAAGAGTACGCGCCAGGAATTCTGCACACGTGGCCCCCGTCATATTGCGCGGCGCGACGTAGAGCTCAAATCGTAGCATCTCAATATTATTTCTGGAAATGACGACATTCGAACCGTAGTACGGAATGTGATAAACACAATGTTTTCGTGTTTACAAATTTACATAAAACATATTGGTATTTTAAGCCCATTAATACGCCTGAAAGAGGTTTTTTATGGAAGAGGTGACAAAACAGTTAATTTGATGTAAGTGATCTGAGTAAGGGGTCTCGCATTTGCGTAGCCGACAATTTAGCAATGAGTAAACTCGTTCCTTGAAGGACTCTCAAGTTTTTATGCTTGACAAACGCATCCGTTGATATCGACGGATAAATGGACGAGGTGTAATTAAAATATCAGCATTCCGTTTAACTTTTGATAACATTTATATTCTTTTTAGGAAAAATACAAATTTATTCGTATTCGTTTTAGTCAAAAATAAATACAAAATGATTGTTTATCTCTATAAATTATACTCTCTAATACGGATCTCCTTTAAAGTATCCTGTTTCTGAATTGCGAAACATGGCACCCCATACAAATCCACTCAAACTCCGTAGGTACGAAAACGTTCTGATCGGTTGTGGCAGGACCATACACTTATTCGTGTTTGTTGCATTCGAAATTTTCTCAAAATGGAATTCCGAAACAAAATTCCGAATTAATATAAAATCCCAAATTTATATAAAGCTTCGCTGTAAAAAAATAAGGATTAAATACTACCATTGAAAGAAGCCGTTGTCATAGTTTACCCTTATTTCGTGAAAGAATTTGTTTATTACGTTTTATTCACAACTCGTTTGTACACCAGATCTACTCAAAATTTATTATTTTTCAATTTAGATACTCTCTGCCAACCACGTAAGGGACTTGGCGTGAAGACATTAACGCAAAAACGGTTTAAGGATAATTAATTAAGCGCAGCAAAACTGCAAAAACCGCCTCCAAATATTTCATTAGGTACCACGTCGCGAATTGATAATTAGTTTTCGAAAGATCGAAATGTTTCCGAAATGATCCACATTAATTTTATTAACATCCTACGAGTAGTCTTTTATTATGATTCGACTGGTGTTTTTTGAGGTAAACTTAATACTTAATGCATACACTTATGTTGATGTTAAATGTTAATAATAACTTGTTTCACTTATGTTGACGACCTCATCAATCGTAGCCAAATTTATATAACCCCACCTCGGAATCATGACTTATATTTCTAAAAAAACAACCATCAAAATCGGTTGACTATTGACGGAGTAATAGAGTAACAAACGTACATAAAGAACATACAGTCAAACTAAGTACCGGAGGAGGAGGAGATTC
The DNA here is from genome assembly GCA_002245475.1 of Calephelis virginiensis. Lineage (NCBI taxonomy): Eukaryota > Metazoa > Arthropoda > Insecta > Lepidoptera > Riodinidae > Calephelis > Calephelis virginiensis. The sequence continues at coordinate 311,011 of NJDC01000037.1, read as the reverse complement.
TTTGAAGTCCTTTTAAAAAAAGCATTTCTCTAACAAGCTTTAACTGATGCGCGAAAAATATTGACAGATAAATTCTAGTGTAAAAAAACATAGTAGTATCAGATTACAAAATCTGATAACAATGCGAAATTAGAAAATCTACGTTACCTAAACATTTTTCATTTTTCTAAAAAAATCACAATCGTTTCTTCCGTCACATTTCAAGATGAAAGAACTTAATGCATATTTAAAGCATAATTGAAATATAAAGTCTTTAAGGGCTTACAGAAGCAGTTGTTTGTAATTGCACGTTGTGTTTTTAATGCTCTTACTTAAATTAAAATGAGATTTTAGCGAGGCTACTGCGTCTAAACCTTATTTCTAAGTTGATTATATACGACAACGCCTGTTCTTCGCAGAAATTGGATTAATTAGATAGATAAATAACGCTATTATAATCGGCTATTTCATTACTATGTCAACCAACTCTGAATAGTCTAAGTCTGGATAATATAACGGATAAGCCATATGTAAAGTTACAAACACATTTTTTTGTATAATAAATAGAGCTTCGTATCTGTCGATTAAATTATTAATTGGATTTAATTCGATTGTCAACACAGCTTTATCAAAATATAAAATATCATCAACCCCAAGTTAAAACTACAACAATAGCAAAACTTATTTAAAGTGACAACCTACCTAAAAGAAACAAATTAATAAATATCGATAGTTGAAAGACAAAACTAACTAGTGATAAAAATACAAAAATATATCTAAGACCAAACGACGCAGTAAAATCTTTCGGTTCGACTAAAATACGTTTAACTCATTTTTAATGTCTTAATCGCTTTTATTATTATTTTAACATTAACAAAACCCTTTGCTTAGCGATATTTGATTATTTTTGAAGTTTTAATATTCCGAAGTGAGGAACAAATTTTGTCACAAGTATCCTTCCTTCCTTATCATGAAGAAACAAATAATAAAATTAACGCAACTGCCTGAGACATCTGTCCACATACTAATACTATTAAATTTATTTCCAGTATCTACTTAAGTTTTTTTATGTAGTCATTAGCATTTTTGGCTAACACAGTTATTACTTCCTTCTTCGAATCATTATGTCCTTTTTAAAATTTTCAGATTTAAAAACTCATTATATTTTATTGATAGATAATAGGAATTTTATAAATACTTCCAACAAGCACTTTTCGTGTCAAAAGTCCAAAGAAGTTTTACTGCGAACGTTTAGAAGACATTATTTTGCTGTTTAAATTTTATGTAAAATTTGAAAATTGAGACATTAACGTTTTAATGTAGACAATTAATAAGGTTTGCGAATAGTAAACATATAAAAGTGTACGTATTTAAATATATACATTAGACATATCTGGGTCGACAATCTCTCAACAGTGGAATTTGTGTGGTAAAAACATTCGCGACAGTGACGAAGCGCATGTGGGCGAAATTATTTGATAGCTTGCGTAGATTCTACGAGAGATCAATAAAAATACTTTAAAACTATATCGAAGTGGTGTTACGTTTTATTCTAAATTCTAGTGGTGTTACGTTTTATTCTAAATTCTTTGTTACGATATCGATAGAACTTTGTTGCTCCACGTACGGCACACAACTCAACGCGAGGTTTAGAGTTTAATATCCGACTGGGAGAGGCATTTGTGCAATGAAAGTGTCAGTGTTTCTGGATCTGGGTGATTATTTTTATTCCGGCCTCTAATAAAGTATTTCAAGGTACTAATATCATATCAAATTCAAAATTTATTTATTCACGTAGATCTATACGAAGATTCTTGTGACGCGTCTATACAATTCTAAAAACTACCACCGGATCGGAACGCGGCCACACACTGAGAAGATCCGGTGAAAGAAACTCAGCGGGCTTGTCTTTTTTTCTTATAATTTATAAATAGAATTTACAAAAGTATATTACATCATATAATTAATTTGTAGAGATTGTATCGATTAATATCCGTGACACAAGCATAAGATAATTTGCTTAATTTGGGCTTAGATTAATTTGCATAATTATTTGTCTAGAGATTTTAATATTTATTATTTGCACATGTAAAGTAAAACATTTTTTGCTGTTTTGTTGGTCTATTTTCTATGGAATTAGATGGCAAAGAAAATAATTGTGCTTTGTCAGCCTAAGTCTGAGATACGCATCTTGTACGAGTTACTCGATAGGTCGGGTGGTAGAGAACGCTTAACGATTTAAGCTCGTCTTCCTTATATCGTGTTTTATAATAAACGTTATAAATTACCGCTTCGTCGGTTAAAGGGTTGGTGGGCTGTGTACATTGGGCTAGCTCCCATTTTATATTTGTGATGACAAACATAAAATTTGCTTACCTTTGCCTTAAATGAATTCGGGTAATTTATTCAGAGATAATTATTATTTACTGTGTACTATAGCTGGATTGGTGAAGAAAACAGCATTTAGTTGAAGCTTCTTTATTTTGTAGAGGAGTACAATCTTCTTAGCTTGCCTTTTTGAATGTAATTTAC
>NJDC01000037.1:226702-308469 GCA_002245475.1 Calephelis virginiensis | reverse complement strand
GATTTCATTTTGAGTATATATCTAAGTGTAGCCTACTTTAAACCCACTTTAAAATTACGTTAAATACCGGTGGGGTATGGTAGGGAAAAATAGTTTTTCCAACATAAAACTATTTTGGAAACCCAAGAGGGTAAAAAAAGTCATTTTTTCAGTTTCACCTCTGTGGTCTAGCGGTCTAAGTATTGGACTTGACTTCACTTCTTCGAGCAACAAAAAGAAAATGTAGTATTTCCAATTTTCTAATAAAAAAATGTTGCTAGAGATTGGATATGTGCCCGGTTGTCGATAGGCTTGCCACCTATCACATTGTGGGACTTAGTGTTTTCGGCCAGTCGTGGGTGCCCCGGTTGTGCCTCTGCCTACCCCTTCGGTGATATAGTCGTGAAGATACTTTTTTTTTAAATACAAGAGGAGGCAAACGAGCGAATAAGTCACCTGAAGGAAAGTGTTCACCGCCGCCCACGGACATCCGCAACACCAAGATTATCACAGATGCGTTCATAATAAATTTTTCTTCATACAAATCAAGAATCCGATCAAAATTGGTGCTAAGAATCTCTGAAACCGACATGTTAGTATGAAAAGAGTAATGAATGTGGACTGTGAAGGAAGATAGACAGGTCTGCGAAGATCATGACACTTCAACAACACACACAAGTCTGTCGTCTGCGCAGGCTCTTATATATTAACTATAAGAGTAGCCCAATTCGTCAAGATACATTATTATTTATTACACTGAACTTTCATACGACGTTATCTTTTTTAATTTGTACTTTGTATTATGAGGACACACGCTTTTGTGAAAACAGACGTCATACACATAAATCATGTCATAATTCAGAATGGAAGCCAGTTTTAAACTGTTGCGGATAGTGTCGCTTTAATAGCTACTACAAAGTAGATCCAAAAAACCCTCAATCCTAAACACTAAATGAGGATACGATTGAAAACAATTGACTTTGAACTTTGAACGGTATGCACGCGTAGTTAGTGAGGTGTAAGGTGTACATCAAATAACTTCCCTCACTTTATCCGTCTTATTAGTAAATATAGGCTCTAGTAATCCAAGGTTCAACCTGGTATTAAAGTCTTTCATACATTGTAATACAGCCTATAATATCAACTCAACTTTACTATTACTTTTTTTTTATAATTCAGACATTGCGGGCTTGTAAAAAAAACTAGTATACACGGTCTCATGTTTTAATCCTAAGCTCAATAGGTTTCTATGGAAGACGTGAACGAAGTAGCATTGCAAATATCTCACTCCCTTACGAAGTACGAATTTTCTTCATAAAATCTTAGTAAACTTAGTTAAAATTTCTACGGTATTGTTTTAATAGCAATATAAAATACGTAAATAACTGTAGTACCTATTTACATATTTTTATTGTATGGACAAATTAATATACATATATTTTTATTCTGGGGCTCGATTGCATCTAACAAGCTGAACAAAAAAACAAAATAGAGATATTAATAAATAAAAGAAATTTTCTTTATGCACTGTTGATTATAAAAAAATGAAATTGTTTCAGTTTCTAAAGAGCTGTGAAAACAATAGAGTAATTGGAGCATCGATGTCGTAAACGGGAGAGGCGAGCGGCCCACCCGACCACGGAAGCAGCGGTGTGTCAAGGGCGGCGCGCGGCCACGGCCATCAGCTTCTATCTCTGGTCGGTGTCATTCGCTTACATTCGCTGGATTTAAGGTTGCTACCGTATCTCCTATTATGCTATGCTTTTGTATCTCCAGCACTTTTCCAAAAAATCCAGCCAATCGTAATATTAGTAACATAAACGGGAAAAGCGAGCGGATCACCCGACCACAGAAGAAGCAATGCGATGGACCTAAGTCCACCATTATAGAAATGGTGGACTTAGGTCCATCATTTTGTTAATGATATATAACAGTAATTCCCTATATTTAGGATTTCCACATTTCCTTTAATTCCAGGACGTACCTTAATTTTAAGAATTTAAAATGTTAAGGTGGAACATGAGCAGCGCTCAACCGCATTCGTTACTCAGTTCAATGTAAAGCTGTTTGAAATATATATTTCAATTTTGTTATATCTTCTTAAATTAAGGTTATTTCCTGGAATCCTACACTTGAAATAATATTATACCGTAGGGACATACTACAGTAAGAATTCTAGGTAAAATGAAATTTCAAGTTTAAGAGTATGGTGTATGTCGATAAAATCCAGTCTATTACATTTTTGTTGGTTAGTCTTTCGGAGCGTGACTGTAAAACTGAGAGTCGTATGATCATACCATGGTAACATTTAGTGTAGTTAAACTGCATGATCACTTTAACAACACTTGCACTTTTCCAAGTGTTATTTAAAAAAAACATATGAAAAGGTTTAAATGTTCTAATTTATAAAGTAAAATTGACCTTGCTGCTTCCGTGGTCGGGTGACTCGCTCATTTTTTTGACGTGACGACATTAACGAAAAAGCAAAACTGCTGTTCACGTAGCATAACTTTAAAAAAAATACGTTCAAATAAGTTAAAATCAAATAAATAGCTGTTTAAATGTAAACGTTTATACTCCTTATTGAGCAATTTTTGTTATAAGGTTACGAGTCAAAGTGCTCCCAAAGCAAAGTTAATCAAATTTCAGGTATTTAATTCAAAAAAAAAAAACAAAAAAACTTTATTCAATACTAAATGCATTAACATTTTTAAAAGAGGGTAGCGTTTCCTTTTAAATGCAACAGAGCATTTGTGTTAGGAAGCGCTGCTCTGTCATAGCTAATTAATTAATTCATTTTTTTTAATTCAGTCGATTGTCTTTAATATATCCTAGTTTTGCTGACTCAGATTGGTTACCCTAGTTGTATTGTTCTGTTATCTGAACGGCATGCCAGCTGTCATCCACAAAGCCTTGAAAAACGTTTTCAATTTTATAAAATCTCACGACATGAAGCAACACCAGATGACTTTTAATCTCAGTGAGCCATTTAGTAAACATTTGTGCAATTAAAGTTAGGTCAGTGTTTCGGTTTGCTCGTTTATTTCTGGCGCATCAATACCGAAGCTGTTATCAATCATCACAGAGATTTAATATGGCGGATGTTTATCAGTCTCTGACGAAAATCACACAGTGTGGTCATATGAATAACAAACAACGATATTTGTATGATACCTTCATAAGGACCATTTTAATCAGTACCTCTGCGTGTCAAAATTAAAACAAACCATTTACCACCGGATCTGAACCCAAAACTTCGCGTCATTAGATTTAACTGATCAAACAATCGCCTTCCTCACATCGGCGCATGCTCGTATTAGCAAAATATAAAAGTGCCCAGTGTCCCAATGCCTTGTAAAAGTGAGCAGTGGTCATTGCGTCTAATACGTTACTGCGAGTGGAATGCTGATTGGCATTCGAGACACCAATTAAACCAGCGTAATGTGTGCGGTGTGGACTGCACGCTGCACGACTAACGAACATGCCGCAAATAGTTCCACGAGGCCATACCGCGACGCCATTGCCTTTTATTTATTGACATTGACGCCATCATCACCGGTCGCACCTCTCACGTCCAACTTCTAAGCAACATCACAAACTAATTAGGTGAGATTATAGATAGAGAGATAAAAGCCTAAACAGCGCCGATAAGAGAATTTTAGGTGATCATAAAGGCGACAACTAACTGAAAACCGCAGTGTAGGTCGTCCAACTAACCTATGCACCGGATGTGTGGACCAACTGGTGGTCTGATACCCATCAGCAGATAGAGAGCAAACGGAGAGCGAGACATCGCACTATCTTAGATGCTGAATGTAGATGTCCTCTAGATGGTCCATCTAGAGGACATCTACATTCAGCAGTTCACGGATGATGACAGCAATCGTATTGATAAAGGTGTACAGTAGTACTATTTCAATTATGTGCTTTGGCTATATTCGTCAAGCTTCGGAAATCCGAATGTATTTTAAAAATATCTATATAGAGTTGTTATTACACATAATTAATCATTTCTTAAGCGAAATTATTTAGATTATTTCAGCCAATTTAAAAATAAAAGTGTAAAGTGTAAAAAGAGTAAAAAGTGTAAGGCCGAAGTGCATAATTTAAATAGTAGTACTATATCTAATATTGAGCAATGTGAAACTTAGCTTAATCGGTGCTAATTTCTTATTACGTAAATAAATTTCGTCGTAATGATGTACCGACTCATTAGATTTTCATTCAAATCGACGCCTACTTCGAGTCGTGATTCCGCTTAATGACGACACGTTTTGTAATCAGACGATGGTTTTTCTATTATTAGCTAGTAAGGTAAGGTGTCTTCACTCCCATATCCCCGAAGAGATAGGCAGAGACACAACCAGGGCACCCTCGACTAGCCGACGACACTAGGTACCACAATGTGATAGGTGGCAAGCCCATATTTTACCTAGTAAAGACAAGTTACCCTCAAATACCAGCCAACATTGCTATAGATATTTATTGTATTAACAAAGGTCAGAAGATGGTCATTATAATTGGATGGTGATAAGCAATAGTATGTCAAAATAAATATGCATTTTCTCATACTTTTTCAATTTATGTAACTTGAAACCATAGATTACTTGTTATTGCTATCTTCTTTCAAAGAAAGTAAAAGAAAGAGACAAAACATTTTTAATGCTGTCAGACTAGACCGTACACGACATTTCTATAGACGTTTAATTTATCACTCAGAAAAAGTTGATTAAAAACATCGCAATTTGACATGTCAAAATGTTCCATCACTTTTGTTTTCGTTTCACTTGATAAAGATAGCATGAATCTAAATTAAGTTTGGTTTGTGAACAGCAGGACTACCACCATTGGCATCCAAATATAATTTATCGCAGAAGGTTTTAACGATATCAGACTAAAATGTTAAGCAAATTTACTTTTCCCAACTGTAGGCAGCACTGTGACAAGCGACAGCGAAGTTTTTAATTTAAAAAAAAAAACACTTTTTTGTGACAAACTTTTATTTGTCAGAACAATTTCCCAGTATTATTAGACTTGGAAAGTACATTAGTCATAACATTTAATTGTCATTAGTGTGTATTGTGTACGCCAAAAATTGAGATGCATAATTTTACCCTGGCAACCTTATTGCAAGTTGAATAAAATTTTGTAACAGATAAGTCGATTTAATTAGCAACTAACCGCATTGCAATTGCAACTTATTTTTAATAGATAACTAAATAGGGCTAGGGCCATTCATGTAATGCTAAAAATATTAATGACACTGATACACAATTAGATTTATTCTGTACGGATGAATCAGGGCCAAGGTTAGTAGATACTCGTCACTCGCCAACTAAAACACTGCGCAATAACAACCATACCATTAAAGTTTGCGTGTCGCCATTGTAAAATCTGACGGAAAGGATTCCCTGCACGATCATGTTCATTATTTAAGAAGGGAGGTTAAGAACATATGAAGGTAAAAAGGACTTTATCTGATATCGAATTTGTATGTAACATTTAAAGCCCCTTAAGCAGCAATACAGTTTTTTTCTTATATTAAGACACCAAAGATGAATATATTATTGAAGTGAAAACTTATTTAGCGGCGTTGCGCACTTTTTTTTGGAATGGGTAAAAACTTCTAAACTCTTGTCAGGACACGTGATCTGGTCGAAAATTCGTAATACGGCGCAGGGCACTTGCGCGAATGTTCGTGTTGTCATGTTTCTGTACGATAGCGCAATATATGAATATTATATTCTACCACATAAATGATAGTACTGATAATTAAAGCAATTCGTGCAAAATTATTCCCTAACCATTCCAAAATATCAAAAATGCACAATGTTAATGTTCAAGTTTAATTTTTTTTATAATTTGATAACTGCCCGAAAATATGCTGAAGATTGTTTAATTATTAAACTTTTAGCCCACCCTAAATGCCACATTTCATCCAAATCGGTCAACAAGGAGTAACAGTTGTCAAATAGTCTATTAAGCCGTGGTCACGCGCAAAATAGCATAGTATCTGTTAGTTATTGAGCTTTCAAACTATTATTTCACAGCAATCACCACATAACGGTCCAGCAATCGTGACATGTCGACACTCATTCTAATTGCAGTTATACTTTACAAATGTTATTTTTCTCGATCTTTTAGTTAAATCGTTTGAAGTGCAGATATTATTTTAGAATCTTAAATGTGTCCGAGAGGGCATTTTATATTATGTAGATCGATTCAAAAGATAACCTTTCTTCACTTAAGGTTCAAAGGTGATTCAATTTACTCCAGGTCTAACAAACACTAAGTTAGTTAAAGACTAAGTTTTCCCTCAGTTCGTTGACATTGATAAACCTACAGTAAATGTGCGCATATGTTTATTCTTCATTACTTCACCTAACGTCTTAAGCTTAACTAGGAAGTAGAGTTCTGTGAAACTGGATTGGAATCTGGATTAAATAGATAAGAATCTATTCTTACTGACAAAACGTCAAAGCTTATCATTCACAAGAACCGGTTTCAATGGCAAGGCAGTAACGCATCATTATCCACCATCTTATAACATAAAAATTGCTAGAAGTGAAATTATGTTAGCCCGTAATTCGATGACAGGCGATGTTACTCTGTTTATATAAAAAAAGAGTGTCTCTCAGAATGACTTTTTGCTATATACGTATAAATGCTACTACACCAAAATAAAAAGAATGGTTAAAAATAAAAATAATAAATATCGCTGGACATATTACACAAATTAAACAAATTATGTGATTGTTTTGTGGGTGTAGGCGACAATACTACTACAACATAGAATTACATATATAGATACCAGAATTAATTGAACAACCATCCAGACCCAGAAATGCAGACATCTAAATGTTAATAAATTCTATACTTCTTATCTAAGGTGCTTGGTGGAAATTGCATCATAAATGTTAATAACACAAATGTCTGCCCTGTTGGGAATCGAACCCGAGCCTCGCGGTTAGTCGGTGGAGTTTCACTCCTAGACCAATGTTGTTCTTGTCTATCCATTTGTAAGACGTTATCTCAAAATGGGAGAAACCTATTGTAATGGTAATTCCATTAACCAGTGAAAAATACTTAGGCTACTGTTCACCTCAGTCACTCAACTGGTTACGCGTAAAAACGACAAAACTTGAACGCGGGCGTCGTCGTCGCGGAAAGTGACTACAACAACAACATATCTTCACGCCAAGTCCCTTACGGGGTAGGCAGAGAGTATCGAGTGCCAGACCTCACGATCCTGACAAACCTGTCTTGCTTCCTTCACATTCATAACCCTTTTCATACAAACACGCCGGTTTCGGAGACTCTTGACACCACCCTCGGATAATATCCGATTGATCTGATCGTGACTAATCAACATATTAAGTTTTCTATTTATATAATTCATTCCTATTAGATTCTATAAATCGCTTTTAAACGCCCCATTAATTTTGTTATGTTAATGTATTCTAAATCTGTTTGCTTTTTGCCAAATCGTGTAATAAATTTGCACTAGAACAATGCGAACTATTTCAATATACTGAAGTGAATTTCACGTAATTTGTAGCGTTGTGTATCGACCACGTGCCAAATCTTAAGTGATTTGCAACACGTAGAGCAGTTACACAACACAATAAGTTTACCACATTTATTAAGTGCAAAAGCAACATTTTGTTAAATTATACTATGTTGCAGTTTACTTATACGGATTTTAATATGGAAGGAAGGAAAATAAGCACATATATTAACTGACATTGAGGTTTTAATAGTGCGTAGCCTTAAAATCTTGAGCCTCTTGTAATAGTTTATACATGCTACCCTGTCAGGGAACATCCCAGTCGAGAGCACGTTATAACAGAAAAAGATAACCATAAGAAACTACCTCTTCTAGAGATCGAAGATTTTCAGCTTCATTCAAAAGGATGATCCGACACCGTACCCTCTAAGCCGGAATATAATAGGTCAAGGGGACAGGATTACCACAATGATATATATCTACATCTGGGCATACCATAATTGTACTTTTTTTTATTAAACAAGTACTCTGATTTCCTTATCGTGAATGCGAAATAGACAGCACAATCTATACTTAATAAATTCTACTTCAGTAGTAAAGTATTGTTTTTTTAATCTGTAATATCAAAGATTACAGAACCTTTGCAGAACTCTTACACCCACTTTAGTTAGGATAAAACTCGGGGGATCGCGGACGATTGAACTTTAGGAATACGATAATAGTTTATTCATACGTTCATAAATATAGAACATGAGCTTATGATATATACGTGCTGCTCAAGTTATGAAAACTGAATGCGGTGTTCGCGTGGGCGGGCCGCGCCGCGCCCGCGGTGCCTTCAATTTGTTATTGCTAAAGTGGCACATAATTCAATTGTTATATTTGTATCAATGGGGAAAGGTCACCCTTTTTATAAAAAGTATCTTCACGCCCATATCCCTCAAGAGGTAGGCAAAGGCACAACCAGGGCACCCACGACTAGCCGAAGATACTAAGTCCCACAATGTAATAGGTGGCAAGCCTATCGCCAACCGGGCACATATCCTATCCCGAGCAACATTTTTTTTATTAGAAAATTTGGAAAAACCCAATTTTCTTTTTGTTTCCCGACCCGGGATTCGAACCCGGGACCTCATGCAGTCAAGTCCAACAACTGAACCGCTAGACCACAGAGGCGATAAGAGGCCCTTTTTATATAAAACCCAAAAGATATATATTATTTTAATTTAAAAACTTTTATGACAAGAAAAAGTTTTCAAAAGTTTTAAATTTTTTTATTAGACATAACGTGAGATTTGTCTTGCGCTAGTCGGTAAGATTTTCTATTGATTTCAAACACCTGTTAAATCAATAATTTGCAAGTAAGTATGCATTTACTTAAATACTAAATAAAAGAATATTTCAGACATGCTTTTTTAATAAAAAAATCAAGCCAATGCAGTGAATATTTAATAGTTATAAAAGAAAACAAGGCAGGAACATTTTTTTCTGAACATTCTGAATTAAGTTTTATTGATATAAATTATTCCAAATTCAGAGTAATTTATATCAATAAAACTCTCGCTATAAAGTTATGAAATCATAAAGCACCAGATAAATAAAATTGCTTTTCTACGGTTTAAATTCTCTTGAAAAAACCGAAATTAACAAGATCTTAAACGATTTTTGAGTTTAGCCTCTTTTAATTTAAATACAAACAAACTACTAAAATCTACTTAAACTTCAACATTTTGTCGTCTACGCAAAAATAAAAGGGTATTTTTTTCGATTTCCTTGAATACTATCATCAGATTCTGACTGGGAGTAGGACCACCTTGAAAAAATATTAAAAATAAAAAAAGAATAAATCGGTTTGTAAATTAATAAAAATAGAGGAATCGAACAAAGGAGTTGGTCCTTTTTAAGACAGTTAAAAATAACAATTTGCTCTACATTTAATTACATGTTTAGTCAAATATTTAATACATTGATTTATTTGACAAAGCACAATTGATTTTGAAAAATGTTTTTATGAGTCGAGAGATGTACAAGTGAATTTGCAGCAGTGGTTAAGTAACATAAAAGAATATTGCGTGTGAAAGCTACGAAATCGAGAAGAAATTTTATTAAATTAATAAAGAAAAAAAGTTCACAAAGTTTTCAAAAGTTTTAATCAAAGCAAGATACATTGTGTAAAGAGAATTAATAAATGATAGAATGATGAAACATGCGTGTAAGAATGTGATCGCGCCGTTGACATTGGGCTGCGTGTCGTGATACTCGAATGCGGTGCATGCAGCATGACTGGGTACCGTTGGAGCGCGAGAAGATCGTAAAGTTATTGGAGTGCCTGGGCACGGGGGACTTGCGGCGCACGTAGTAGTGGTCGTGGCGCTGCGGCGGCGGCGGCGGCACGAAGGGCGGCGGTGGCGGCAGGCGCGTCGGCTTTCGCCTCGCGCCGCCGGCGAAGGCGTCCATGGCGGCGAGCGTCCCGACGTCGCTCATGTTCGCGGCGCGCTCGCGGCTGGAAGACTGCGGCCGGCTCCGGATCGTTACCCCCCGGCCGCCCGCCCGCCCCGCCGCCTAAGCTCCGCGCGCGCTCTTCGATCGCCGCCCGCCCTCCGCGCTTTAGTCGACCGCCAACCCTCGCAGTTCCGAGCTTTGTTTTGAATTTTTAATTTAACGCCATTCATCTATTGCCCGTTCTACGTGCAACGGTAAAACTAGCACCATTATGATTCACAGAGTTCACTGACCCGCATTAAAATTTACTCACTATCACCTAATTTTACACTGCTGTAATTAATTTTTGTATTCAATGTGTAACAATCGTTTGTTTTAATCAAAACATTGTTGTTACATTTGCCTAGTGATTGAATAATCACTGACAAAACTCGTCTTTTTTATTATTATACTTACACAATATGAAAGGTAAAAAGCTGGAGCTTAGATCGCGTTATTCGTTAAGTTTAATAAAACAATAATGACATTTTATATATCAATATCCCGTACTTAAATATAAAAAATGAAAAGTTCTGTGTGTTATTCTACTACGGCTAAATCTTTGAATCAATTTTGATAAAATTTGATTTGATACATTTTGTTAAAGGCCAAAGTTCAACGTTTTTTTTTCAGAAATCAACCACTACAGGACTTCAAAAGTTTATATAAACTCTACTCCGACTTCGACCGTATTCTATTGCGACTTAGTCGCAGGTAAACAACTAGTATTTCACAAATTGATTGTTAGTTTTGTGTTTCTAACAGCAGCGATTTCAACATTACTGAATTCGGTTCTCAATAGTGAATTCGATTTCCAGAGAAGCGATCTAAGAATTATATATAAGTAACTTCGTGAATCGTTTCAGGTTGCCAGAAAAACTTAATTTACCTAACACCGAATACGTGCCCATTTAGCCAAATGAAACAGTCTTATGACGTTACATGAGTTTATAAACAAACCCAATAAATCCAATATTTTATTCTCGAGAGTAAATATCAAGGCTATACGTTATGGTAACACCGGAGGGATGTACGCAGATCAATGACCCGCCGTTCGTCCTTGACAAAATGTAGAATACTCCAAGACCGTCGCCGGTCGCCATGCTCAGTTCTAAGTACAAAAGGGTGCCGTTATTTCTCGTTCATCACTTTTCTTATTGCAGTCTGTTCACGAGTACAATCTCGACTGTTGCAAGAAAACAAATGGTCTCATATACATGAAAGATTGGCCATTTGTAACGATGTCTTCAGAGACAATGGCTTTAGAATTGTAGCTATTTTCACTTATCTAGGTATGAAAATAGGTATTATGTTAGTCGACACGTATTCTTATTATCTTCCAACAATGTGAACAGTCTATGGTGATTATTTATAAATACAATTTTAGCTACTCTTCTGAAAAAAAACTACATTAAAATCAAATCGTTTTTAACCGAGACAAAAAGGAAAATAGGGAATATGTGTGCGTCTACATTTTTTAAGTATTTACCTGGTCAATGTATCTCCCAGTTATTGTGAAACGAAATATTTTTTTATCTGAAAGAGCGTACTTGTCCCATTGCCACAGGGACATCGTGAAAAATCATTTATGTTTTTAAACATTTAGACGATTTTCTGTTGAAATTTCAGTCGGTTTTGAGCTGTTTTACTTAATTTAGCTTAGACCAAATCGTTGTTCGTCGTAATCGGTGACAAGAATTTTTTTTAAATTTATAACCATCCAAAATATTACGTATATTGAAAAAAAATAGCATATACCTTTCTTGATTAATTATATATGGTGTTCCTAGGTATTTTTTTCGACTACCAATCCTCAAAATTCAAATCACTACAGTACAAAGCACAGGCAGAAATAGAAAAGGTTCTGGTACCAAACAGCGTAAACGCCGCAAAACTGCACCACCTAGAGTCGACGCCCTACTGAGGCGAATTAAACTTTATTGAAACCTTTAGTCTTAATTTAAGCCTTTATTAGTAAATTTAAATTCAAATACTTTTAAGAAACAAACTACGGTTCATTTTGAATTAATTTAATATTCAATAATTGACAATAATCCGGCCGTTTACACTTATCAAGTGGTTATATTATAATTCAATTACATCGAATGATCTTATCAACATTAGGATAAAGAGCTAATTAATTAACATTACCGAATTTCGTGTTAACAGTATATCCAACTGGTTTTCAAGGCAACAATATTACCCGGTTGATTACGACGTACATCGTTTTATTAATAACTAGTGTTAAATATGTTCGAATAAAAATTTAGAACATATTTAACACTAGCTGTTTACTCGGACTTCGTTACAGTAGAATAATAGATTTTCGTAGAAAGTTTCATTCCCATTATAAGCCCCTGGGCGTTTTGTTTTTTGAAAAATAATTAGCCTATGTCTAAACTTATGTCTTTAAAAATATGCATATCAAATTTCATTAAAATTGGTCGAATGGTAGAGAAGAAGAAGGTAAGTAAAAAAGTAACGTAAATAAAGTAACGACATATCACACAACCACCGTTTGGCTGAAAAAACTCTGTATTCTGTACCATACCATTTTTCCATGTTTTTTTGACACAAGATTTTACAGCTTTAAATATAGAAACAGTTTATCAACCACTGCTATATATATGTTACTAGCCGATCCGGCCAACTTTGTAAAGCTTGATATTAACAGCTACTAGACTGTTTCCTTATAATTTTCTCGATTGTTCTCTTCATAAAAACCTTCACCTAACAATAACTAACATAACAAAACAAGAATTAGCAAAAATGGTCCATCCGTTCAGGCGTAATGCTATGACCACGCGAAATAGGGATTCATTTATAAATAGATCATAGTAATAGGGGTTCTAGACGGTTGTAGATACTGATTGTAAACATTGGTTTACATCCGTCTGGATCGTAGATTTAATCAAATTTAATAGTAATAGGAAGATGGAAACGAAGTTTTCTCGAATGTTACCTTCGTCGGAAGACGAATTTACAACCGTCTAGAATGTCTCTAAATCTTTGTAAGTCAGGTGAAGTTTGTAAGACATTGTAAATTCTACATTTAAATAGTTTCTCATTTTTGGGTTCGCTATAACAAATCTCTTTTAGAGATAAGCTAGCTCACCTATAGTATAACTTTTACATATTCACTTATGCTAAAAGTGTTTTGTGTACGATAATTAAACAAATAAGTTAAGCTCGTTTTGAAAAGAATTTAAAGAAAATGTGAGTCATGGTCATTTTGATATCAGGTTATTTCTATAGTTCCGGTTAACGAGGAATATTTGACACCAAACCAAAATATCAGCGCAGTTCAATGTTGTATGCTAAATTTAGTGATAATAACAACCAAATCTATAAATACAGTTTCAATTTAGTGAATAAATTGTACACAGGAACCAGCGTCATCGTCCCACGCAACATAGCTTCCTGCACACATGTGCAATTTATATATCATGACGTCAGCACGACAAATGCAATTGTAATTAAACATATTGTGCACTAGGTATTGCCGCGGATTTGCCCGACCGCACATGTCCTTTTCCAAGGTTTATTTCTATAAGTTTAAGTGCACTAGGTATTGCCGCGGATTTGCCCGACCGCACATGTCCTTTTCCAAGGTTTATTTCTATAAGTTTAATTTTTGCCATAAAAAAATATCACACAAACCAGCGAACAAGCACATAGCTCTTCTGATGGTAAGGTACACCCTTGGTCTTTAGAGGCTGTAGATCCTATAACATGTATGGTGTCTATAGACTGCAATTGTATATCAACACACGAAGAGCCTAAGCGTCGCTAACTTGTGGCTGTAGTGCTAGGCATAATGTGCAAGTCTATCCTACTACAAGCTACCCTGTCCTCTGGAAAGTAACACAATTCTGGCAAATATTATCATTAAGGGTGCAGAAATAACCTCTTAAACCTATGCTGGCCTCTTACGACCTGCCAACCAGGGAGTCAGACGGTTTATTTTACACAGAAGACCTGGGCCTTAACGGGAGAAAAGGACAATTGAAGCCGATTGTACGCAAGAATGTAACATACATACGTATGATCACAAATTACTATTAGTAGACCTAGTAAGATTAGTGATTGTTGGATTAATATTTCCTATCAGTTTAGAGCATACCAATAAATTCTTAAGAATCAGAGTCCTCTAACGAGATTAAAAGCTTTCGCATAATAAAAAAAACCCATAAATGCTACTGAACCATTTATTCGAAACATTTTTTTTTATAGAAAAAAGGAAAACGGACAAATGTGTCATTTAGTAGTTATCGCTACCGCCCCGTGCCCGCGGATATCCGCAGTACCAGGAATATCGTAGGCTGACCTTTAAGGAATAAATACGATCTTTTCTTAAGGCTACGTAAATCATATCCGGTTGGAATTTGCCTGCACAAAGAGGATATATAAAGTATCTTCACGCCCATATCCCCGAAGTGGTAGGCAGAGGCACAACCAAGGCACCCACGACTAGCCGAAGACACTGAGTCCCACAATGTGATAGGTGACAAGCCTATCGCCAACCGGGCACATTTCCAATCCCGAACAACATTTTTTTTTTATTAGAAAATTGGAAAAATCCAAAATCCAATTTTCTTTTTGTTGGCCGACCCGGGATTCGAACCCGGGACCTCATGCAGTCAAGTCCAACACTCGGACCGCTAGACCACAGAGGCGATAGAGTATATATGATACGTAATATAATAATCGTAAACTATGTGCTAAAGAAACCTTTCCTTTATATCATTAAAAATATTTTTTGTTAAACAAAATCACCAAAGGTCACTTCTAGTTTTTATGGATTATTTAACCTTACCTTATGTTATTCGTGGCTGTGAAACTCTTGATTCTTTCAAGAAACATCTAAAAGAGCATTTCTTTGACATAGCATAGATTCTCAATTCGTTCATATAATTTTACTTTAGGTATATGTTTAGTTTAATTTTGTTTATCTGTTTTGTTATATATTTTTTTTTATTTTATGTGTTTTAATTCATTCAATAGTATATATTTAGTAGTACACCAAGTCTACTTATTTTATTTTATTTAATATTTTCCTTTTACGGGTTGACTGGAAGAAATTTCTTTTATTAGAGATAAGCTCGCCTTTTGTACTTTGTTTTTCTTTTTACTTTTAAGTATTTTTTTTGTATCTAATATCAGTTGTGTACAATAAAGAGTTAATATAATATAATATAAAAAACTGTCTTTACCATCACACACCATTTGCACAGTACAATAAGGATTAAGAATTTTGTAACAACTTAATAACACAAATATTCCACAAATAGATGATTTTCATTACTGTAACAGTACTGAAACTTTATACAGGAATGTTGGAACTGACAAAACTAGAAATCACAATATACTTGAATTTATATTGAATTTTTTGTTGATTAAGACATTTTTAAGCAGTAAACAAATACGTATTTAATATTCGTTGAAAAATTACACAAACTGTAATTCTATATATTATACGATAATTTATTGCAATAAACAAATTTTAACGGAACAAGTGAAGAAATATAAAAATATTAGTGGCCAAATCACATGAATTGGTTTAACTCCAATATAAACGAATTATATGATTTTCGCAAGTGTCAAAGAGATCAGTACATAGAAATCCATACTAACATTATATTATAAATAATAATACTATAAATGCGAAAGTCTGTCTGTCGCTGAACCAATTTGCATGAAATTTGTTAAACATATGTCTAAAGATCCAAGTTCAAACATTGCCTATTTTTTAAAAAAATCAACCCCTAAAGGACTTTAATGTATAATATAAAAATGTATGAATAATATAACATGTTGGTAAGCGCGTAACTTCCGAACGACTGAACCGATTTGGCTTATTCTGTTTTTGTTGTCAGTTATCAACAGAAGGTTCTTAAGAAGAGAAAAACCGGGAAAATTGCAGGGAAAATGGGAAAAACAATGCTATTTTTTCCCATACAAACTGAACGGGTGGAACGAAGTTAGCCGCAGAAAACTAGTAGGGGACAAAAGTGTGTATGAAAATAGTAACTACTCCACACTGACGAAGACGCGAGCAAAACAGTTAGTATAGCGAGTAAAACCCAGAAATATATATGTCAGCCACCTATCAGAAATCGAACCAGATCCTCGCGTAAGATGTTTACGCTAACCCCTCAACCGACCTAATGAAATCATTCGTCAGACGATGGTACATCCAAATTTGTGACGGCCTATTATGTACAATTTCAATGACATTTTTATATCCAACATGGTGTAGTGAGAGTGGAGCAAATAGAACAATAGCGAAACGGAAAGTCGCAGATATGATCAATTACATTTTATGTGAAAGCGTTTTGTCGAAACCATTAAAACACAGCACGTTGTTTCTCTTTGTCTGCATATACTGGAAACAAACAATGCGATCAGATTTGAGGGCTCTATTATTAAGTGATCTACATTAAATCTATCATTAACTTTAGAAATTCAACGATTTTTTCAGACTGTAAATGACGTTTTTAAAAATAAACTTATTTAGGATAATGCACTGAGCAGTTTGGAATTTTACTGAAAAAAAATGGCGCTCTTGGGTACCCTGACTTTTAACACTATCAGGCTTTTGCTTATTTATTTTCTTAATGTACTGAAATTGTAAAAAATAAACAAGGTGAGTAGAAATTATTACAAGGGCGTTAATTTTCTAATACAAACAACGTTGCCCAATATTTAATAAGTGCCTGGTTGGCGATAAATTTGTCACTTCACATTGGTGTACCTTTGGCTGATCGTGAGTATTCAGAATGCCCCTGTAGGGTTACTCTTGAATCTCGATATCGGAAATTGGAATCGAAAATGTCACTTTAGGTACTTGTGAACACAAAATTAGAGGATTATTAACATTTAGTTACAAATAAATTCAACGAAAAGGATAAAATAATTTACTATTTACTATTAACTAAATGGTAATAATTCGCCACTATTGTGTTCAAAAGTACCTAAAATAACATATTCGATTCCAATTTCCAATAATGCATGAATCGAGCTCCGAGAGTAACCCTACTGGTCATCCACCGGTGTGATTGGACACCGAGAAATGGCGTATGATACATTAACTAAAAACATTTAGGTACATACAAAATCTCCAAGTACTCGCTACGACTAACGATTTGCTACAAAAACAAACATTATATAAAGTTTATTAACGGTTTTCGGTTTTGATACGTTTAAATCAATATGAAACATAATTTAGACAAAATTGAAACTAAACGTTTGCTAATATACATTTCACTCAGCACTTTCTGAGGCCAGACTGGTAGAGAGCTACGTATAAAAGTCTTGTCTGGTAGTTTTGGCTTATTATTTTCATGTCTGGCTATTCTTAAAGCACTTTTATCGACATCTTGAAGAGTCATTAGGTCAGCTTGTTGCGGCAATCTTTATGGACATTTACGACCTATAAAACCAACTTTATTGAGTTGAATAAAAGAATACGTTACTCTCGCCATAAGATACAAAGAAGTTAAGTAACCAGCGAATTAGTTTGGGTAAAGCGTCAAGATTGATATAAAAACAAATCTTCAAAGGCTGCTTTAAAAAAAATCATGATCATAATTATCATATTTCGGGTGACGCAATCGCTAAACATACTTACGCAATAGTCTTATTACTCCAACCTGAGATGGGCAATGCACGTAGATTAGGAAAGCCATCTTTTCATTTTTGCCTACCCATGTCAAAAAGAACATGCCCCTTAACCCACCCAGTAACCAGCACGCTGCAACCAGTTAAGGTTTAGTCTCTCAGAAGTCAATTTGAGCCCTTGGTGATGGCGTTGTAGGGAACAGTCCAATCCATCTTTATAATAATGTCTCGGGATGAGCACTCAGCACGGCTACAAAGTGCGGTTAAGTTGTAAAAGCCGCGATGTTAGTAACACATTGGCCATTAAAAAAAAATTGCTGGTACACTTACGAAAAAGCTACCCCAACATAGACAATGCAATACTCCATTTTGTGTCTATATGAGTCATGTGTTTCTTACCATCCAACTGTTTGCTTGCCATCTAATTTCTTAAAATAAAATGATCACCCTTCGACGAAAATCGAATGAAAAGTATGAACTTTCCGAAAAAATAGGATGATCAAATAAACGTTTGACTTTTAGTAGATTGGACGACAAACAAGCAGACAGATTTGCATAAACGATAAAAAAAACATGAGGTTAATGAGTTTACCGAGCAACTTGCAAAAGTTATGAAGTTAAGCAATCAACAGAAGTTATCTACTGAAACTCGTATGTAGAGTGTATCAATTACACCAAACTTCACTTGTGCTAACTTTTAATGAAGCAAGTCGTGTAATTAAAAATTGGCGAAATTTGTGTCGAGTCCCTATTAGAAGTTAAAAAAATAAACGCAGTAAAACTGAGAGAAGCCAGTTCTAATACCTATCATGTCAATTTAATTAAATAAACAATTCAATCGTACGGGTGACCAAATGGTGAACTGCGCTTAATGCAGATAATGCTGTACTTTTGTATTCTAAGCCGTCTGAGCTGCAAATCAGTCATGGAATGTGATTATAAAGAAGGAACTAACGTTAGAATGTGAAGAAAACCAAAGTAACATTATTTGAAAGAGACATAGTTGCCAGATGCCAGAGATTTAGTAATGATGTTGTAGTGGTGGACCAAGTGAATTGAATTGTTTAAATTGGTAGTGTTTTTAGCAGAATTCGAAGGAACGAGTACACCGTGAATAAAGAAGCAGTGTGAAAGGAGCGCTGGGTAAACTATTTCAAAGCGAGGTTTGGACCCAGAGTTTATTGCTTTGTAGAATTTTGTGTCAACTATGTTGTATAGAAGCATGGGTTGGGTATGTCAGAAAAAACCATGAAAGTAGGATAAATGCGGTCGAAATGTGAACGCTAGTGTGTAACGGTCGCTGATTGCATTCGTAACAGTGAGATCCGAGAAAGAGTTAAACTGAAAGAAAGTGAAATAGCATGCTCAGGTGGTTCGGTCAAGTGAAAATAATTAACGATTAAAGATAGACAAAGTAGATAAACAATGCAAATGAGGATGGATGTAGATTGTTATTCCTATTCCTGTCGCCATAACGTCATGACGTGTTCCGGTTCGGAGGGTAAGGTAGCCGGTAAACTTACTTTTGCTCGAGGCCTAACATCCCGGCCTCAGGTTGGCAACGCACCAATACCACCTTTGGTGTCTCTAGGCGGCGTGAATTTCTTAACATCAGGAAATCCGTCTGCTTCTTTGCCTTCCAATATCATAAAAAAAAATACCCGAGGAGACCCTCGCTCAAATCGGTACGTTATTATAAAAGGGTGGTGTCAAGAGTCTCCGAAGCCGGCGTGTTTCTACGAGAAAGGAAATGAATATGGAGGAAGCCAGGCAAGTATTTGAAGATCGTGACATTTAGCATTTGATAATTTATCTGCCTACCTCTACGAGGATACGGGCGTGAAGATACTTTTTTATGACATACTCGATACTCTTTGCCTATTTAGCAAGGGACTTGTGAAGATATGTATGTATGTGTAGTTCAATCGTATCCATACTTTCTATAATTAATATTACAAATGCGAAAACCTGTCTATCGGTCAGTGTGATGCGGTTAGAAATAAGCATTTATGATGGACGTTCGTGTAAAATAGGACTATTAAGTAACTTCTTATGACCCGTATCCCTGAAAAGGTAAACAGATACAACCTGGGACACCCACGATAACCCGATTATGGCATAAGTGCGTATATGTCCTGTAGTTAACGTGTAAGGGCCCCACCCTAACCCTAAGGGCCTAATATGAAATTCTACCGGCGACCCTATCCTACAGCACGGAACACAACAGCGAGCCCGGTCACTGCACCGGAATCGGAACGTGATACGTCACAAAAACAATCAACTGGTGGTAAGTATAAACAAGATAAAATTTTAATCATAACGTTCGTACTAGTACACTATCCATCCATTACGCATTAACAGACTTATCTCAGCGGAAACCGGTAGTTTGTAATTAACGATTGTGCAATAACTTCGCTAAAATTATCTAACAGAAAATTTACAAACGTTTGGAAAGGGGAAACCGCTAATAAAACAGACCGCTAACCAGCTCGTTAACGCAACTGCTGCAGATAAAGTGGGTTTAGCTTAAGAACACCAATTGTTGTCGTCATTAAAGAAAATATCTTGAGGCACTGACAACTGTTAAATAAAAAACACATAATTGACTTCTATTCACTTTCATAGAAAATAATTTAATCGCGTAAAATTGCAAAAAAAAACCACTCCAATTTAATTACTAAATCTTTTAGGTATTGAAACAATTGAGCGCAACAAAGCAACAAAAACCATCTCTATTTAATTAGGTAGGTAATTTTTGAGAAAAATAAATCATGTTTGTTATTTTTTTTCAAATATAACAAGTGAACCGTTACAATATAGAAATTATCCCATATGAATTGTATCATAATCCGAATAGTGGTTAATGAGTTATACTTATGAATTATCATAAGTTTTTGTTGACGACCTCATCATTAATGATGACCTATCTTTCTATAAAAGAACCGTCAAAATCGGTTCGTTATTGGCCGAGCAATTGCGAAAGAAAGACGCAAAAAAGTTAGTCAATTAGAGAACCTCTTTTTTTCGAGTCAATTAAAAATAAAGCTTTTTTGAAAATAACTCGAAAACCACTTGTCGAGTCTAAATAATGTTGTATGGTCCTACCTCTGAATATTGAACCAAAGAACCGTCAAACTCTATCCGTTCCTGGCCGCCTTATATACATACAAAAACATACAGATGAATGTACGAAAACTATATATTGCAATAAACCTATCAATAAATATAGTTTGCTTTACAAAACCTTTAATTTGGCCGTGATCTTTCAACGCTTATGAGGTTACGTCCTCACATTTCTGAAAGTAACAAACTCCTAAATCCAATA
Organism: Calephelis virginiensis; assembly: GCA_002245475.1. Taxonomy (NCBI): domain Eukaryota; kingdom Metazoa; phylum Arthropoda; class Insecta; order Lepidoptera; family Riodinidae; genus Calephelis; species Calephelis virginiensis. The sequence goes on along the minus strand of NJDC01000037.1, from coordinate 287,557 downwards.
ATAACAAATTTTATTTGGCGTTTGAGATTCACACGTCATGATCTAATCGAGTTATGTTTCTTTGTGACAATGAAGAAAAGGTAGGTTTGGTATTGAATAATAATATATCAAAATTTTTTATATGAATAATAATATATCTAAATTTTTTATATATTTAAATTTAAATTTAGATATATTTAACGCTATGTTTAACATTAAAAACAGTAAGCAACATAGTAGACTCTGGCATGAGAGTATTTCCTTATCAATATCCTAACACGATATCTAAGGACATGACAGTAAACATGCCTGGCATTATACATTGTAAATACGATCTATCATTGTTTAAGTCAAAGTCATGTTGCAACTGTCAAATGTCAAAACTATGGTTGGTCGCCAGATAGAGTACATCATTGTTGGCAGTTTGGCGCAACATTTCTATATAAAAACAAAAAAAAAATGTTTTTAATTCACCTAAATCATATGACACTAGTTGCCTTAAATCTGAATGCGTTTAGACTTACTTTCAAATTAAACGGGTTATACCTATCTGTCAAGTGTTATGTGTCAATCTAAGTAAACTTCATACAAAATTCGGGTTTTCTATGTATCTATGGAAGTCCCCCGCCTCTTATTACGTAGTATTTATATACTCTTTGATTGTTTGAGCTACTGTCAACGAGCCAGTTTAATAATAAGAAATATACATATCTTCACACCAAGTCTCTTGCGAGGAAGGAAGGTAGGTGTTAGTGACCATTTATTCTAGTTTTTAAGTTCCTAAGTTCTTATTGTGCAAACATTTGTGATCATGTTAATTTTTAGTTGTTTTTGTTATATTTCATATAACCTATTTATTCCCCTTTCATTGAGATAGTCTTTTATTATTTGAGTGCCTTCAAGTAACAAGTAAATAAGTACCTTCTAGCTTATTATAAAGCAACCTTTGATCACTCCTCTACTTTCCATCAACTGGGCTGAATTTAATTGTACCAAGCTATTAATTATTTAAAAAGTGAAGAATTTAATTACACAAAGATAAAATAGGATAAAAATGAATGTACACGTGTAAAGGGTAAAAACTTAATGAAAAATTATTTTATCAAAATGATATCCGTGCATAGTTGGTTACGATCTCCACTGAACTTAAAGGTATTTACCGTTTATTTTTATTTAATGATAATATGTGAAGATCGTGTATTAGAATAAAGATTTTATTATAAAAATAATCACTGAAATTTTTACCTTCCTATTCCATGAGACGACTTTACGAGCCGACAGTAGACATTTAATAATCAATTTTAGCGGTCTATAGACGCATACATTATTAAAAGATTGTTTTAATTTATTATTATTATAATACAAAATTTGTTAATAATAATAAATTAACATTTTTTTGAAGTCGCTTAAGTAAATTTCGTCCCCGTGCTAATCTCAGTATCTTTTAAGAATTTATTCTTTATCCAATCCAATCGTGTTTCTGTTCTGGAGGGTACCGGTAGGGGGCGGGTATACATTAATCTTACTTCTACAAGTTTTGCTTTAGCTTGTTTGCTATAAAAATAAACTAATTGCATTGAAAAATGAATGTGCTTTTCCTTAGCTATCCTTAAGTGAAAGATTTCTTCTTGGCAGACATTAAGGCTCATTTAGAGTAGATTCTATGTAGAGTTTCATAATTAACTTAGTTTTGGGATAAAATTAAAACTTTCCAAAGCTTCAGACGCTAATTTCCTTGAATTTAATAAAACTTTCCTTAACTTGTTCAAATCACAAAGCTTCAAAGCAAAAAGTACAACTACAGTACAGTACAGTACAATAGACAGTAACAGTCTTCTTGAATGATAAACATAAGGGTGACCTGAGCGAGTTACTGACGATGACATAGAGCCACACAGCCTGGGGAGATATTCTCGTCTGTACTCTAATGCTTGTACTTTGAGTTAAAGCCCAGTAATGTCGTAAAAACCGCGAGGTTGGCAACACATTAGTAAAAACAAAAAATGTACTTTGGGCAGTATTATTATTTTTATTTATTATTTTTAGTATTATTATTTATTTATTATTATTATTTATTATTTAAGTACAGCAGTACTTACTAGTAGTTACAGTTGCTGCTGCATAATGCACTAGTGACTAAGCTTTTATCTATTTACGTACCAAAATCTATAACCCATTTCGTATGAAATTTATTTGTATTAGTTTCCAGTAGGGGCGCTATCAAATTTTTTGATACGGAACGGAGACGATAGCAAATGTAGCACCGTTAATTCATGGTGGGGCATTTGACAAACTATTTACATCAAACATATTTTGCTATCAAACTTTTCCTCGATATTCTAAAAAAATCTCCTTATCACAATCAGGCTATAAAAGAACCTTTCCAGAGGCGGCTTATCTGATGATAAGAAAAATCGTCACCTATAGACACAGATGCTACTGCTACGTCGCAATTTTGTTGTTAGGGTCTTAGGCCGTATGTGCAAGTCCACCGAATATCCATAATAATAATAATAATAATTTTTTATTTGCATATAATAGGGTGACAATTCAGGTCTTATTAGTTAAATAGAGATCTATACCTATTTTGCTATGATCTAGCATACAAATTATGATTTGTAAATTCGTATATAATAAAAATCTATTGTATCGTAATTATGTTGAATTAAAATTATTTATAAAATTATGCTAAATTAATTGGTCAAATAAATTAAATTCATACACATTTTAGAAATAAAAAATAAATTAATAAAAAAAAAAATCATCCCAACCTACAACACAAATATTAAAGCTAAAAATAACATTTTATTTGGAAAACAAATCTTTAACATCGTAAAAACATTTTTCAATGAGCCACTGTGACAGTTTTGTCTTGAATTTAATAAGTGGCAGGTTTTTAATGTTGTCGGGTAATTGGTTATAAATTTTTACTGCCATATAATGTACATTTTTTTGAAATAGTTTAATATTACCTTTAGGTATGAATAACTGATTTCCATTCTAGCACTGAATACGATAATCGCAAGCACTGACGCTATAGCCTAGTAGGTAAAGCCGTGATAGAAATTAGGACAAATTGCTAAACGTCACTCTACCACCCAGTAAAAAGTATTACCTCAAAAAGAATATAATGTTGTTACATATTAAATTACATATCATACCGGAATTAAAAAAAGTATTATGCCCAATTTATTTTGAGTCTAGTGTTTAATTTAATTAAAAACATTTTAATCAATTGTAAAGAGAGCATAGTTGTATAATAAAAAAAAAACAACAATTTTAATTAATGAAAAATGTAATTAATATAAATGTTATGAGTTATTTTACTAGCTCAATATAATAAACTAATATCTTTGCGTTACTGCGTCACGTTTGCGGAGAGTTCAAACAGCGTGTATGAAACACTTAAATTGTACTCGTAATATTTTCTTTGTTTTTAATGGCTGGTTGGAAAGAAAAAAATGTCATAATATATCGTGCTCTATTTCACCACATTTCCCAGTTATAAAACAGTTAACAAACAGGCAGCTCTCCTAATAAGACAACCCTCGATTAAAGACGCAACCGATGTTAATGGTGCGTTGTTATCTTACCGAGAACATTGCCCACATGTTCTATCCTACCTTATCCACCTATACGAAATATTATGACAAAGACGTATCGAGAATCTATGTTCAATATCTGAATCGATAACAACTGCATCATGCTCATTCCAAAGCAATTTTCTTACATTTTCCTTAATAATTATTATTTATGGTATTTACAGTTTCTTACTTCAACGTCCCTCTCTATAAGCGTTAACTTCAAACCGTATTGGTCCGGGCTCCTTTGCAGAATAGACCATCTGCCTTTTTGCCATTCAACTCGTGAAAGGTGAGCATAGGCTTATCGTCACTAACACCCTGACATCTGACTAGGTGGTAGCCTCACCCGGATAGGTACCACCTCCATACTTATTTCTGCCGGCATAACGTCATAACCTGTTCCGGTTTGGAGGGTAAGGTAGCCGGTAAAGTTACTTTTGCTCGGCGCCTAACGTCCCGGCCTCAGATTGGTAACTCACCATTACCACCTTTGGTGTCTCTAGGCAGCGTGAATTTCTTACCATCAGTAAATCCATCTGCTTGTTTCCCTTGTCGCCTCTGTGGTATAGCGGTTCAGTTGTTGGACTTGACTGCATGAGGTCCCGGGTTCGAATCGCGGGTCGGGCAACAATAAGAAAATTGGGTTTTTCCAATTTTCTAATAAAAAAAAATGTTGCTCGGGATAGGATATGTGCCCGGTTGGCGAAAGGCTTGCCACCTATCACATTGTGGGACTTAGTATCTTCGGCTAGTCGTGGGTGCCCTGGTTGTGCCTCTGCCTACCTCTTCGGGGATATTGGCGTGAAGATACTTTTTTTTTGTTTCCCTTTCAATTGCATAAAAAAATATTACAAAATTATAGAACATACGTCGGTACATTACGTCCATCCATATTTATTACATAGTTTGCGTATCTAGTGGACCAAAGAAACGGTTACGAATAACGATTCAGCGATGATAACTATGTTATGTTATAAATTTATGTTTCATGATCTAATAGTTTCGGTAGGCAAACAAGCAGACGGATTTCCTGGTAAGGTTGGTAATGGTGCGTTGCCAATTTGATGCTGAGGTGTTAATTCTTTAGTATACGCAAAAAGTATACCAAAGTATAATAAGTATTGTATACCAAAACAGCACTGACGAGCACAGAAAATTTACTATTACACTTATCAAGGATCTCTTTACTTTCTCTATCGAAAAAAAAGTCAATGTTAATATATATCAAAATAATTGAATGACCAGTGACACATTTTTCAAGGTTTTAAGGTATTCGAAAAATTCAAATCCAATTATTCCTTGCCGGTAAAGAGATATAAAACAAAATGGTTTCGGCTATTAACGGCAAACTATGTCGGAGCTAAGTCCCCAGATAAGGCAGACGGTACATTCATCGTCTCCGGACGTTGTCTCCTAAGATAACACGTCAACAGCCACATTGTTTATGCATAAAATATTTGAGTAACCGATAACTAATACATCAACAGCATCCTGGCGTTCGTAGGGGATCTAAAAATATATTCAAGGTGATATCCTACAACATGAAACGTTATATTGACCGCCTAGTCGGCTTGGCCGAAGGGGTGTTCACGTATAACGCCACCGATCATCCATTATTCGATTCCCGATAAGAGTACAGCAGTACTATTTAAATTATGCGTTTCGGCTATATTCGTCAAGCAACGGAAATCCGAATGTATCTCAAAGATATATCTATATAAAAAGTATCTTCACGCCCTTATCCCCGAAGAGGTAGGCAGAGGCACAACCAGGGTACCCACGACAAGCCGAAGATACTAAGTCCCACAATGTGATAGGTGGCAAGCCTATCGCCAACCGGGCACATATCCTATCCCGAGCAACATTTTTTTTTTAGAAAATTGGAAAAACTTAATTTTCTTTTGTTGCCCGATTCGAACCCGGGACCTCATGCAGTCAAGTCCAACAACTGAACCGCTAGACCACAGAGGCGATTATCTATATAGAGTTGTATTACACAATTAATCATTTCTCTTACATTTAGATTAAGTCAGCCAATTTAAGAATAAAAGTATAAAGTGTTAAAAGAGTAAAAAGTGTAAAGTCGAAGCGCATTATTTAAATAATAGTACTGTAGAAATGTATATGATGAACAGTCATCTAGTCAATATTTCATATGTATTTGGACACAGTATTTATGTTTTATCTCATACTAGCTGTCCCGGCGAACTTCGTTCCACCCGTTCAGTTTGTATGAGAAAAATTAAAATTTTGTTTTTCCTAGTTTTCTCGCAGTGTTTCCCTTTTGATTATATTTTAAACCTTCCCTGGACTTGAATAAATAATTAAAAACCAAAATTAGCCAAATCCATTCAGCCGTTTTCGAGTTTTAGCGAGACTAACGAACAGCAATTGATTTATATATATATATATAGAAGATTTCTAATTATAAGCATTGTTTTCTTCACCCTAAGGATTTCTTTGTACCAAAAGTTACCTAAATAACAACAATAAGCGGTGACTTATAACTACGTCTTATAGATAGATTTCAAACGTTTTAATTTTTTATTAGCCTTTGTTGTCACTGTACCAGAAATTACACGGGTTTACTTGGAATTAAATGTGGTTACAACGTCTAATTTTTTAATTTTTGATGCACAATAATATATATTCATATATTTATTCGTATTTTTAAATCAAAGTACTTATAACATAAGAATTTCTTTAATTTAAATATTTTAAATTCAAAGGATTAAAAAATATCCCACGTCAGTCTCCCGTACCACGGCACACCCGTGCAAGATAGTCACAATCATTGAGACATGAAGTACGAACAGACATATACTTATACATAATTCTTTATAATTTATGGACATACCATACATACCATTTTTACATTCACAAAATTAGTGAAAATTACACTTAAAAGTTTTGTATTGCGTACATTGCTGTCTTTTGAAAAATGTATTCTTAAATACTCACTTCGAATAAAAAAATCTATATAACTATCTGTTAATTTCGGATCTATATCGCCCTATTATCTATCCTCGGCGATATAGTTTAAATGCTCGCTACAGTCGTGCTCCAATCTGAAGTATTAGAAAGCCGGCAAACTTACTCCTATAAGAGGCTTAACAACACAGCTTCAATTTGGCAATTCTCAGCACCACTTTTGCTGTCTCTAGGCCACGTATTTTTCTAGCCACCAAGAAATGCGTCTGATTGTTTGCCTTCAATATTTCCAGTATGTGAAAAAAAATAAGAATGGGACTTTGAGATACATCTATTAGCTATAAATAGTACATTGTTTCAAAGCAACACTGAATCTTACTGCTAAAGTTTGACAGATACAAAATGGATTGAGATACCGAAAGCTTCTCTTATATTTTCAAACTTCAACATTTCTACAAGTTTTTCCATTTCAATAAATCTTTATAATCTCATTAATTTGTTTCCTTTACGTAAAGTAGAAAAGTTTAATTGAAGGAAGTCTTTAGACGTCTATACTAGCTGTTGTCCGCGGCTTTAACTTCGTATTAGTAATTTTAGTTTGTTTGCAGAGGTCTCAGGATAACAACTATTTAGTCTATATTTTAATTTGGAGTTCCATACATCGTTAGATACTGACCGGATTTTCATTGATATAGTACGCGTAGAATGTGCAAAACATTGTCGAATTGTATATATTATTATATAATAGTTGTATATCTTTTCTTTTTATATTCAATATTCAAAAAGATTCAAATAATCTATGATTGATTGAATTCTTGTCAGCCGCGAATAGCCTAAAGCTAATCTAATGGCGAAAAACTCTAGAAAAACATTATAGAATATAAAAGAATCAAAATAGCTCGAAATGGGAGATGTAAAAAAACTGTCTCTTAATTAAAGTTATTTTATTAATAATAAATGGAATAGATAGACGGACTCGGAAACTATATAATTTCTTTATTTGTTCCTAAGTTTTTTTCGCAAAAAAAAAAGAAACTGCTGGACGAAAAAAGTAGCTGTTTTTTTTTGTGAAATAAGACCGAATGATCACACGGCTCTTATAATGTAGGGAACGATTGTGGCCTAAAGATACAAGAGGTATATTATGTTATAGGTGCTTTATTCAGGGTAAGGGTAAGGTTTACTATGCAAGTCCACCAACTTGCCTAACCTCCGCACCGGAACAAAACAATGGCAGACACTGTCATTATGTGAGGAAGTAGATGACAACCCAGGTAAGTAGCTGTACTGCACTCTACAACTACTGTTTATTGCTCTAAAAGATATTAATGATTGCTAGCTATCAACACCTCAAACATAGTTTGTAAAAAGCAAATAAGGTCACACCACCTCAGCCTGAGGTTGGCAACGCACCTTTAATAAGAAGTCTTTGTACATAGACACAAATAATCATATATGGTTTAATTATTTAATATCATAAATAAACTAGCTGCAATTTCATTTTGAAAAAATCGTACTCATATTATTTAGTAACAGAAACGAAATTAGATGGCGGACCCTGTCCCAACTGGGTAATGCGCCGAACATCTGGGACTTGCCGTGACATCTTAAGGTAGTATTACTTTATTTTTGCAAACTGTCAATGCAAAAAGACAACCATATTACCAGTCGATTAAGGTTGCTTCTATACGTGGACATGAATCGTATCGAACAAATGTCTCTTTAAGACGTATGTGTGTAATACATATCTCCTTCTACCGCATTACGATTATAACTATCACAGAAATAAAGTTTAAAGTGTAATTTGTGGTTAACTATAAAACCCTTACTTTATATTTTCTTTAAAATCAAATCCCTAGGTTAAAGAAAGTTTAATACGGTATGTATTCATACGAAGTCCCTAACATTCGAAGGCAGTGAGTATCGATACTCGAGTGCCCTGTTTCTTACACATTTGCCTAACGTCCTCTACATTCATAGCTCTTTCTACAAGACGCCGGTTGCGGACTCTTGACATACATAATATGTAATATAATATAAAACTAGAACACCTTGATCGTAGAATGTCAACTTTGGTCGCCCCGGGTACCTACACCCATCCACATTCGAATTATATTCAGAAAGGTTCAAACAAGGAAAGATTTTCGGGACCGTCTTTCGTCTTGCTGACACAAAAGAGCTTTGGTTAGTCTGAGTAGTTACCTCTTAAGCACGCACAGCCCATGATGTAGCCCATCATGGACAGGCGAGACGGTGGTGGCGGCGGCGGCCGGTGCTGCGGCACGCGCCGGCCGCGGTGCGCCGCTCGCGACACCGCGCCAAGATATCACTCCGCACTCAACCCTCCCGCGCCCGCACCACTCCACATGACCATCGCACCGCATTACTACTCGACAACTTCACACCTACCATATCTTGTTTAACAATAACCTACTGTAATAACCATTACGCCATTAACACAACTGTTAATATTCAATTTCCATTGTGCCGTGAGTAAACTTCGAAGGTGCAACGAGCTCCGTCGCGTGCTGCCGCTGCGGATCGATATTCCCAGCAAAGCTCGCGTCTCGCGTGTATAGGTCAAGCTTTTATTGCGATAGTTATGAATAACTCACAACAACATTATACACGTCGTCCTTAGCAAGGCACAATTCTAAAAAACCACCGTTTCACGGTTAATATCTAACTTCTTAATATTTTAAACATTAATAATGAAATCATTATGCATCTAAATTAATGAGCACTTGTGATCTCATCTTACCACAATTTCATAACTGAACATTAAAAAACTAAATATTAAAACTTATGGAACGTCCTCAAGTAATAAAACTGCGAAACTGTTATAGTGCATCGATCGTGGCAGTTGTGATCCTGTTAGCAGGTACGACTGTGATGATCATCATAGGGTTAAACTGGGGTTAGCTCAGGTGCATTGGGTCGAGCTGACGAGTGAGGTTAGGGCGCGGGCGCGGGCGGGCCAGCACTGAGGCGCGCGCCGCGCTCGCCGCCCCTCGCTCCCCGCCCTTCCTCCGAGCTAGACTTCCGATATCACCCCCAGCCCCCTTTGTTGCAAGCGCAAGGACCTAAATCCGACTTCGTACAACTCTAGTACATCGGGCTTCTATGTGCAGCTTTTTATTTTATTATAAACTATTTTATTTTAATGGTCACTGCATTTTTTATAATATCTGATAAAAACTTGTAATATAAACTTTTTGTTAAACAAGAGTTAGCACGATCTTACAATAACAAATAAACGAACGGATTATTGCCTTGTAAGTTTTCTTAAGCCTCTGCCCAACACAAATACAATGGCATTAAAAGTCCAATTTGCAAACGATACATTTGCAGTCAGACGGCATACGGCACTAATGTTGGGAATGTTCAAATTTTATTTCTATTTAAAAGTATAAATTAGTAGAAATAAATATAACAGTTTATTTTGGGGTGAAAGCAAGGTTTTAACATAATTATGATCGAGTTTTGCTTGAAATTTATGTTAGAACAAAACTTGAACAAAAATATCTTATGTACTCGAAAATTACAATTGCGCCCACCGAGATTTAAAAAAAAAGTATCTTCACGCCCATATCCCCGAAGAGTTAGGCAGAGGTACAACCAAGGCACCCACGACTAGCCGAAGACACTAAGTGCCACAATGTGATAGGTGGCAAGCCTATCGCCAACCGGGCACATTTCCAATCCCTACCAACTTTTTTTTTTATTAGAAATTGGAAAAATCCAATTTTCTTTGTGTTGGCCGACCCGGGATTCGAACCCGGGACCTCATGCAGTCAAGTCCAACACCCGGACCGCTAGACCACAGAGGCGATTTTTTAAGTTTCAAATAGTACAACACCGACACACTATGGTACAACCTTCTTTAATTCGATCGATGAAAAGTATTCAAAGTAAGTATATCCATGCCCATATCACTGAAGAGGTAAGCAAAGATACAACCAAGGAGGTCACGATTAGTCGTAGGTATTTAATCCCACAATATGATGGTTGTCAACATATTCACAACCAGACACGTAACCATCCCTGACAACGTTGTTTGTGTTAAAGAATAAAAAACACAATTTTAAATTGACCTACCCGGGAATCGAACCCGGGACCTCGTGTAGTCAACACCAACACCGGACTATAAGACCATAGATGCGATAATTTAAAGTAGATTGGTGGGAAATCTCTAGCCAATGAGCCCATTACCAGCACCGATGTTGCAATAGACAACTGACAAAAAATAAAACTTAGGGACAGTTTGAATTAATTACCGTAGGCCAAACCCAAACATCGAGCATACCTAGACACGCTTTTCTAATATAAAAATAACATTAAGCCACACTAAACATAACTTTGCCTCCTATTCCATGAAAAAACTATCTGTTCACGACAAGTTTGTTGTTAAAATTTTCATTTTTAAACTTGTAATTACCGATCTTTGGTTTCATCAGCTTTAGTATTCGTTGAAATACCGATTATAGTAATCAGCATAATACATAGAAATGCACTTAGCATAAAATTCTTAAATTTTTTTTTCATGTAAAGTCTGAATACGGGTCGATAAACGGACATGAAAACGTAGAAGGTTAACAACCGTTTTAACTCGTTGGACAGACCTCTAAAAACAATGTTAAATCTAGCAGCAAATGCAAATCACGCATGCATTGGACGTTGTAACGCACTTTACCGATGTGTATTTTCAAATCTATAAATAAATGGTTGTTGGTACGTAAAAGTAATTAATTAATTCGATCGAGCGGCCTCAACGACCACCGGCGGTCGGCGCGCTGCCGGCGCGGCGCGTCGGAAGGGTCAACGCTCGCCGCTCGGTCCTGTCAGGAAGCCACTAATTCCCGACACGCGCTGCCTTCCACCACACATCAATACCCATAACACGTTCCTTACTAAACCCGAAACCCAGGAATATACTTAACTAACAAGTAACACAGTTACATTTAGCTAAAGAAATACCTTTTTTAGTATTGATAAGCAAAGAGGTACCTACACAACATTCCGATGGTAAGAAATTATAAGACACTAAGACAACACTAAGTCCCATAATGTGATAGGTGGCAAGCCTATCGCCAACCAGGCACATTTCCAATCCCGACCAACATTTTTTTTAATTAGAAAATTGGAAAAATCCAATTTTCTTTTTGTTGGCCGACCCGGGATTCGAACCCGGGACCTCATGCAGTCAAGTCCAACACTATATATTTTCTGATGTACTAAATTTGCTATAAAACCGGTTTCATCCTATTATCAGCTCGGCGTAGGTCGACCTAACTTCGGATCTTAGTCCATTAGCAATACTTATTACATTACTAAGCAATGGCGTAATTTATTATTTAGACTATTTTAAAGCATCGGCCGTTCGACAATACAATTAAATGCTTCTTACAGTGTGGTAAAAACGATTTGTTTTACTACCTCAATTCAACGTAAATCCTACTTGAGAAGGAACTGTGTAGACGAATTGTAACACATAATTCCATAACTCGACAAAGCAAAATAAGTCAATAGCAGTTAGAGGTTACGGTGGAGCTAGACCAAAGCTCAATTTTGTAATTATGTAATTTATAAAATTCATTACCCTTTTCATACAAACACAAAGGTTTCGGAGACCCTTGACACCACCCTCGGATAACACGAGAGCGATTTGATCGTGGAATTTCAACCTTGATCTCCCCGGGTACCTTCATCTATCCACATTTAGTTCTCTATGTGGCCTAACCTAACCTAACCCTATCAGTTCTAATTTTTATTATCTCATAAATAATCTAAAGAAAAAATCTAAGAAGTAGTGCTTTCTTATATAAAGCTAGGTGTTAAAATTTATGAGATCTTATGTTGCGCCAAGCTTTAACTCTTCAGGGTTTAACCTAATAGGATGTATATCTCTGCCAAGCTCCAACCTTAAAAGATTTAACTCCACAGGCTCTAAATCTCAGCAAGGAAGCGCGAACTGTTTGTACGATGCTTCCACTGCGGAAAATTTCATTTTTTTTAAGAGATGGAATACCGCACAAATCTTAAAGTTACAATTTTGAGTAAGATGATTTATCTTTATGCGACCTGAGACCACGCACAGTACAAATATGAATATTTTATTTAATATGTTTTCTTTTTAATTTGTTTAAGATAAATAAATACATCTATACGTTTATCCTACAAAACTCAAATAAATTATTTGCACTCTTCTTTTGTTGTGTTTTAATACACGTTGGAAAAAGAGACGTATTATAAGTTTGACTTGTCTGTTGTTTTTTAAGTAAGAGTTTAGCGAAGAAGCACGCGGCCCTCTTGATCGTACGAGATGACCGTGATTATAGACACCAAAGGTGTTACAGGTGCGTTCCAGTGCCCGTGATGTTTGACCTATTGTGCAAGTCTACCGCTTACCCTAAACTCCGGACTGGAAGACGACAGAGTCATTATGGCGGCAGGAATAGATAAGGCGGTGGATTCCTTCGTGAGAATTGCTGCAAAGTCTTCTATCACCAGTGATCTAGTTTGCAATGACATATTTAACCAGTTCTCTCCACTTATAAGAGGCAGATGGCGTGGTGTAAGTAGCATTATAACTCTGATTCGAATGGACCTACTTCAATGTGATTGTTTTTGTTTGAAAGTTAACGTGATCAGATTCGGTCGAGGATTTTTTTAGGCAACCCATTTTTAATATATTTTCTGATATACTAAATTTGCTATAAAACCGGTTTCATCCTATTATCAGCTCGGTGTAGATCGTCCTGGGGGCTGATTATGTATCTCAGTTGCCAACTAAAATGGAAAAGTGTACATCAAATCGCTGTCAAATATCGTGTTTTATATTTGCTATCTCCAGTGACCAACAGAAATACAATAAAGATAGCAAACACAAATGACGTCATTTGATGTAGACTTTTCCATTTTGAGTTGGCAACTGAGATACATAATCAGCACCCTGATTTCGGATCTTAGACCAGTAGCAATACTTTATACATTACTGAGCAATTGCGTAACTTATTATTTAGACTATTTTAAAGCATCGGCCGTTTTACAATGCAATTGAATGCTTCTTACAGTGTGGTAAAACTACTTCAATACAACGTAAATCCTACTTGAGTAGGAACTGTGTATACGAATTGTAACACAGCATTCCATAACTCGCCAAAGCAAAATAAGTCAATAGCTGTTAGAGGTTACGGTGGAGCTAGACCAAAGCTCAATTTTGTAATTATATAATTTTCGTTTTTTTTTTTGCTTAAAAAACTAAACGAATACTTCTTAGTTAAGTAATACGCACGTAAAATATACTTAGTCTATTGATTCCGATTTCTCTAATTTCAATATAAACTAATTAGGATATTTTATTGCTGCCTTAATTCGAACAAATTATTCTCGTACTAGCGGCCCGCCCCGGCTTCGCACGGGTACAAAATATAAATATAAACCTTCGTCTTCAATCACTTTATCTATTAAAAAAACCGCATCAAAATCCATTGCGTACTTGGTTGTAAAGATTTAAGCACACAAAGGCTTTGCTTTATGCTATGTATTGATTACGTCTATATAAAGATTTCACCGCTGTCATATCATCAGAATCTGATATGTTTAGACAGTTAAAAATGACCCAAATAACACGATATTTAAAATGTAGTAAAATTTAAAACAAAACTTACCGATAACATTGTTGTTCTGATGGTGGTAGTGGGCGGCGGCGGCGGCGGCAGCGAGCGCGGCCTGCTGCTGCGCCAGCTGCGAAGCGAGCTGCGCGTGCAACGCCGCGTGCATCCCCGCCAGCCCCCGATCCGGCCCGTTCCCGGAATCGCCACGGTCATTCCGTGTCTCCTCGTACGAAGGAGCACAATCCTCATCTGTTAATAATATCATATCTATAACCGATTGCAAAATAATACTATTCTGTGTTCTGTGTGTGATTTCTCTATCAATTTAACTTTTAACAAAAAAAATAGATTTTCTGACCATAAAAAAAACACGTCGCATTTAGACAGTGAAGCTGAGACTGATATGTCATATAAGTTGGCTTATGTGTTTCGTAAGATTAGGTAACAACTACCTTGCAGACCGAACCAGAAAGACAGTGGCAAACACTGACGTTATGTCAATAGAAATACACAAGTCAGTGTCACCAATCCTGATGAACTTCATGTGGTAAAGGGCGAATCTCTACACCACCCCGTCTCATCGACTGCGTTAGTTGAATCTTGCAGTAATACCAAATTACTAGATTGATTGGCCAAATCCCGTTACCAAAAAAAAACTACGTATTGTTTCTCCTCATCAAAATATGTTTAGTGAGCCTCACCGTAATCTTATGATTTATATGTTTAAGCAATCGCCTCTTTGATCTAGCGTTCCAGTTGTTGGACTTGACTGCACGAAGTCGCGGGTTCGATTCCCGGGTCGGGCAACAAAAAGTAGGTTTTTCCAATTTTATAATAAAAAAATGTTGCTCGGGATTGGATATGTGCCCGGTTAGCGATAGGTTTGCAACTTATCACATTATGGGACTCAGTGTCTTCGGCTAGTGAGTGCCCTGGTTGTGCCTCTGCCGACCTATTTGAGCATATGGGCGTGAAGATACTTTGTTTAAGCAAATAATGTAAAACGATGATAACTATTATAAAAACCTTTCAACCTTACAATTTTTTTTAAATTTCCCAAAATTAGCCAATCGGTGTCGCTTTACCAGCATCTTATAATTATAAACCAATTTAACGATAACAATAGGTAGGTACAAACAAGTGAGTACAACAATCAGAAATCTGTACATATAACAAAACATACTAAATTAAATATGTGTGTCTAATGTAAAGTGTATTTTTACATTAATAACAACAAACGGAGTTAAACAAGCGTTAAAGTGTAAATATCAAGTTAAACGCGATCTCGCAGTGGAAGTACAAGTAGGTAGTAAGCATATTTATCTCTTCAACTTCTTCAGACTTTATTTTAAGCAATGTCCACTGAAGTATAAATGGTCCCAGTATAACTGTTGAAACAGCTCGGAACAATGGAAATAAAATGGATTACCGAACAGCATTTTCAATTTATCTTGTTAACGTGCAGTTGAATAAACCCGCTTTAATAGATTGCTTTTGAAGTACGAGTACGTCCCATGAATTGAATCTTGAGACGCCCGCAGCTTGACAATCGATGAACATCGTTTATCTTTTAAATCTAATAAAAAATGTAATAGCCAGTACCGTCCGTTGATTTTTTACTAGCACAGTAACTCTGGCTAAAAAGGTTTGGTATCACAGTGGTACCTATCGCTTTATATCGTCACTGCTCGATTCTGTCATGTTTTAGTTAGGTAGGTAAAGTTACGCAAGAGGTTTAACATTTTCAGTGTGGCTGAGCAACTTTGCCGACGTTCCTGCCGTAATGTACGAAGTTAAACGTATTATAGCATCAGGATTTCCTGATCCGTTTACTTGTAAGCGTGACAATATTATGAAAAGAGGTTTTCAACATGAAATAAATACCAGACATAACAAAAACGCAGCTCAGTATTTTTTTATTTTTCTATTTTCTTTACAAATTTTAAAGGCTCATACGAGATTTATTTTTGTCTATGCCTTAAGAATGTTTAAAAAGTTCAGATTCAGTTAGTTTTATTACTGTTTTATAATTTATGTAGATATATGCATGTTGTGTAAATAATTATCAACTCATTTCTAATAAAATTTAATTAACCTACAACATACTTACATATAGTTCGTAATTATTAGTTTAATACAATTTAATTAAGGGAAAAGTTTTCCTCGTGGGACTTATGCAAATAGAGCATGGTTTTCTTTAATATGTAATGAGTATTTTATAACAGATTATAAAATCTATAATGGAAAAAAGTTATGTCATTACATCCTTACCGTTTCGAAAGTGTGTACGTTTGTGTGTAAGTTCCATTTTCATTTGAAATGCCCGAAAAAAAATAATGCATTTTAGAAAGCCAGGAATTTTATACCGATTTCTCAAAGGATTCCCGCGGAAGAGTGTAATAACTTAAACACGCGGGCAAAATCGCAACGGCTAGTCGGTACCCACTCATAAGGTTTAGTAACATTTACTTCTTCGTACTTTTTTTCTTTCATATTTCTTTATTTTTTGACATTAACGTTATCACTTGCCATTTGCAAAGTTGAAATTTACATAAAGTATCCAATTTAACAATATAAGGCTTAAATCATTAAAAATTAGTCATTAGTCGTCAAAACAAGTTATGAAAGGGTATTGCGTAAAGCGGTGCCCTCCTCATCAAGCTCAAGCAAGCAAGATTTGCCAGGAACGAGGAAATACACGAAACACTAATTTCTTCATGATTATATTATTTGTGCACTTTAACTAAACAAAATTGTGAAAATGCCACCAAAAGTGAATAATTTCACTTAGTGTATACACGAAATTCAATAATTTAAAAAAAAACTAGGACCTACATGGCGCCAAAACTCATCTTTGTACTTTGTCGTATAAAAAATAATTAAGTGGTATATTAGGGTACGATAGCTCCAACCAATAAATTCTATATGTTGCAGAGAATATCATAAGTCTCGTCTCTACCGAAAGAGTGACTTCAACATATTATATCAACCCCCAGATAATGTCACATAAATGCGAGAATACTTAGGTATTATACTTTAGCCTCTTCAAATATGTTTTCCTGAAGGATATGTGAAATTGTAAAATTGTTCGGGACTAATCCAAATATGAAAACACTAGCATTTATAATATTTTACAATTTCTGTAACACAAAATTTAAAAAAAAACTGAAAAATAATAAAGCCCAATAAAACTGCAAATTTCAACCCAAAAATTTTGAGTTATACTTAATAATTCATTTTTTTTAATCTATGTTGACCTCCTCAATGATCAGGTCGTCAACATTAATAAAATTTATAAATAATTAGTTAAACGTAACTCAAAAACTACTTGTGACTAGTTGAATCATCTTCATGCCCATATCCCCGAAGTGTTAGGCAGAGGCACAACCAGGGCACCCACGACTAGCCGAAGACACCACAATCTGATAGGTGGCAAGCCTATCGCCAACCAGGCCTATCACATATCCAATCCCGGGCAACGTTAGTTTTATTAGAAAATTGAAAATATACATTTTCTAGTTTTTTTTTTGCCCGATTCGGGGACCAAATCCGGGACTTCAAGAAGTCAAGTCCGACGCCGGACCGCTAGACCACAGAAAGTCATAAAAATTAGTATAAAATCACATCGGAATCATAACCAATCTTTTTAAAATCGGTTTCAAAATTTCCCCCGTGTTGGTACCGACTCATTTGCAGAATAGACCATTTGCCTTCCGGGCATATCTTAAAATGCGAGCATAGGCTTGCCATCACTAACACCGTGACATCTCACTAGGTGGTAGAGTTTTGCAGCGTCTCGCCCGGATTGGTACCACCGCCTTATTAATTCCTACCGCCATAACGTCATCCCTTGCCGTTGACGTGTTCCGGTTCGAAGGATAAGGTAGCCGGTACATTTACTTGCTCGAGGCCTAACATCTTGGCCTCAGCTTGGTATAAAAAAAGAAAATGTTAAAAAAGTAATGCACTATTTCCATCTTTGGTGTCTCAAAGCGGCATGAATTACTTACCATCAGGAAATCCATCTGCTTGTTTGCCTCCCAATAAAATAAAAATAAAAAAATATATATAAATCAGTAATCGTGATACAAACACGCAGTCGAATCACTAACTGTGACAAATGACAAATGACACGCACGCACGCACGCACGCACGCACGCACGCACGCACGCACGCACGCACGCACGTAATCGTAATCATCACAATCAATCAAAATACATACATAAACTTAGAAAGTCTTCAGGTTCCATGATAATGTTAAACACAAAACTGATAACAACAAATCACATAATTGACTCTAAAAAGCCATCTATACTTATAAATAACATGTCCTGAATAACTAATTCATCGTGGCCGGGGAAATACTGTTAAAGTTCCAGCCATGAAATTTGGTGAGCAGGGTCGTTTTATTGAGTAGACACCCACTAACGACGGAAATTTGGAAATTGTATCCCTATGGGGGTGAAACAGGGGTTTAAAGTTTGTATAGAAGGCCGTTCTTTTTTTAAGATAGAGACATGAAACTTTAGTTTTGGGCATATCATTAAAAATAAGTAGATGCGTATTTAAGCCAATTTCACCTCCTTAGGGGTAAAATTTCCATTTACCCCTAAGGGGGTGAAATAGGGGTTGAAAGTTTGGAGGCTGTATAACTTAACTAGTCACGCGAGCAAAGCCGCGGATAACAGCTAGTATTATTATACTCTTTAGCTTTAAGTGCGAATGTTCACCTTGACAAGTGTAATGCAATACACAGAATGACAACAATTGATTGCAATAAACACTTATTTATATTCAGACAACTGCAGATTATGATTAAAGTTGATTAACAAATTACTGGGCCGTTGCAAATACAGTCACTGGAATATGATTTATTTTAGTAACAGGCGAGGACATATCAATAGTTGGGTATAACGACGGGACATTAGACAAGACAACGGACGACCTTTCGGCTTTACAGTTTGGGACACTATTGGCCTGGAGCGGTGCCGGCTTACATTCCCGAAAGCCTTTATTTTGAAGCCTTAACATGGAACAGTACTTACGTAAGAATGTCATGTTTCGAGATATGTAAAAACAAGGCATTTAAGCTTCGAAGTCGGAGATAAAAAAGGGCGAGATATCCCGACCAGCTACGAAAAAATGTGAATTATGAGAAAGCCAGTTCTGTTTCAGATGTTGATAAAACTAAAACAGGTTCATGTTGAACAACATAGACGGACCTATGTTGTATACCTTGCTTTTCTGGATAAGAAATTGTTAAAAGAGTATAAAACATTGTTGGTACTAGTTGATACCATAACTTCGCCCATCTTTATGGTCTATCGATATCCCATAGGAATAATAATAATAAAACTCTTTATTGTACAACAAAAACGTTTTAAAAGTACTACAACTATTACAACAGTAAGATATTACTTATACAAATGGCGTTTTTATCGTTAATAAGCGATTTCTTCCAAACAAGCAGCATTCAGAAAAAAGAAATATACAAATAAAGAAAAGTACAACATAAAAAAAAAGAAAATACAAAGATAATACAAAGACATGGCGATAAAATACAGCCTAAGGCCGCCTCCAGATTACAGAGTACTAAATATCGTAAATATGATGAACACATTTGTCTGTTTCTGGGTCTGGATTTTTTAATAAATAACTCACTGGAATTGCACTGGCATATTCGAGCAAATTGTGTGTTAGTATCGTGGACACACACCCATTAAGCATATAAATAACATCACTATTCATAAGGTAACAGGTACCAACTATAATGTATCCCTCTGTACCAGGTAAAACTACCAATATTGCATACCCAACTGGCCATTGTTGTCAAATGAATCATCAAACCCAACATACAGGTGTCCTGCGATATGATTAAAATATGAAGAACAATAGAACAACGATGGGAAAGTCAACTACATAATGTTTATGCGCATATAAAGTACGCGTAAACACAAGCAATATTATGTGACCATGTAGAGCGGAACGGATGGCGCAGCATCATTGTTAAAACATATATTTATTTAAATATCAATATCGACTTCAATCGATATATTATGCTTTTATAAAGATCTCGTGCCACGTTGTATATTTCCATACTCATCCAAAACGGATAGACATTTTTTTTAAATATTATGTAAATTAATAACTGACCCGACATACGTTGTCCTGACTATGAATACAGAAATCTTAAACTTTTTAATGTTCTGCTAAACTGTCACAATACTTGTACTACTAAGAAACTTCTTTTTATTATAGCAAAAAAAAAATAGGGAATATTTTCAATCCGTTAATATCACGTGATACGATAACTAAGGAAATATTCGTTTCACATATAAGTTTTGATTGGTATGAGAATGGATCGTGAATTATGTTTCGTACTGCTAGGTTCCTACACAGCACCATCAGTAAATACCAGTAGGTGGCAGATGGCAGCATAGGGTTTTTTTAATCGGGAAGTAATTATATTATATTATTTTAGCCCACATTGGTCACGGAGTCCAATCATATTTAGCCAACGCTTATACACCAAGCATATCGATAGAGGCGAACATCGGCGAGCACCGGCTTTTTGTTACTAACTCCATGAGCATAACCAGGTAGGTAGCCAGTAGGAAGCCTTTATCCAACCCGCCCGGTTTAGGGTTTCCTCATTATACAGCCATGACGGCAATGTTCGACACTATGATGTTACTCGGTTTTGGAAGAAAGGGATACCCATAAGAGGCTTAACATCTGAACACTTGAAACATAGAAGTGGCATTTGTGCGTGTCGACATTTTTATAAACTACCACCGGATCGGAATCGCGGCCTCACACTGAGAAGATCCGGCGAAAGAAACTCAGCGGGCTTGTCTTTTTTCAATAATAATAATCATAGGTTTCGTACCATCACGAAATATATCCGTTTGTTTGCCTTCCAATGTACATAAAAAATATCGTGAAAGAACTGTATCCCTATATTTAAAACTTTGTAGAAAAAATAAGCTGTAACCTAATGACATGTTTGTACAGTGCGTATCTGATCCTATTTAAACTATTTTCATTCGTTTGTTACTAGGTATATCACGGCAGAACTAGGAAACTAATTTCAAACTGAATTTAAACAAAAAATTGTTTTCATTGTTTAAACAAAAAAAATCCAATTTCAATCTTATATATAAAAAAAGTATCTTCACGCCCATATCCCGAAGACGTAGGCAAAGGCACAACCAGGATGCCCACGACTAGCCGAAGATACTAAGTCCCACAATGTAATAGGTGGCAAGCCTATCGCCAACCGGGCACATATCCTATCCCGAGCAACATTTTTTTAAATTGGAAAATTGGAAAAACCCAATTTTCTTTTGTTGCCCAACCCGGGATTCGAACCCGGGACCTCATACAGTCAAGTCCAACAACTGAACCGCTAGACCACAGAGGCTTATATGTTTATAAAAATCAATTGTTGTTCGTTAGTCTCGCTAAAACTCAAAAGCAGCTGGACCTATTTGGTATTTAACTATTTGTGGAAGTCCATGAAAGGTTAAAAGTATAATAAAAAAGGAAAAACTGGGAATAAACTAGGAAATTCAACATTATAAGTTTTACCACTCCAACAGAACGGCAACCAAACGTGGAATGCAGTTCGCCGGAACAGCTAGTATTTAATAATAGAATGAATAACTTAATACAACGAATCTCAGCTCACATGAAATAGAAAATAGAGTACAGCTCGAAGATAAACTTGTACTAGCTAAAAGTAGTATTAACTGTTTCTTAGACAACGCTCAAACAAAGAAAAATCTTTCTTGGGAGATAAAAAAGAGTCCCAAGCCGTTGGAAAGATAAAAGAAGGAGCAGCTCTCTTTGACAGTGGTAAAATTCTTTTTAAAATAGCTTGTTGTTCTATTTTTAAATCTATTCTTTCTTTCTTGTAACTTGTGTAGTGATTATGTCTGTTAATAAATGTTTAATTTCTTTCTATAAAAAATACTTACTGGCTTCGGGTACGGGCGTCACTGGACTCTCGGGTAAAAGGATCCCTTTTTGCACTAATTCATCTCTATTGGCTCGGACGGATATTTTCCTTTCTAAAGCTGTAAAAGAAAAACAACATTAGAAAAAATAAAAACGTCACTTTCGATTTCCTCAAAACAATTGACCTTAATTTTTACAATTAAGGTCGATACGTAATTAACGTTTGCCACAACCTGCGGCTCAGACGGAACAAAGGGCCAATCATTGTGACACAAAACAGACACAGGTTCTAAGAAAACTCGATTGCTCTTTATGCTCACTGGAAGGAATAACAAAACAATTGTATTACAAAACAAACGCATCGATTTCGTTCAAATTCAAATTCAAAATAGCTTTTATTACGTAGATCCATATACAGATTCTTGTAACGCGTCTATATAATTCTAAAAACTACCACCGGATCGGAACGCGTCCACACACTGAGAAGATCCGGCGAAAGAAACTCAGCGGGCTTGTCTTTTTTCTTATAAATCTAATTTACAAAAGGTTATTACATTCACAAATAATTTGCAGAGATTGGCATGAGGAGCACTTAATCCCAAGCATTTCTGTCTTCTAAATATTCTGAAATCTTATAATAACCCTTACCATACAACTTTATCTTAATACATTTTTTAAATTTATTAAATGGTAAGTCTTTAATATGCTTCGTTGTTCCGGAAACTCCGTTATGTTCCGTAATCTGAACTGGCGTGTTTTGGTTTAGGGTTGAGATGAGTCCATCGTCCTTTAACAACATAAAGAAATACTACTTTCTGAATAAGTTATATAAATCGCTTTAATCTCAAAGTGAAGCAAATCTCATGCTAAAATATAAACAAATATAGTAGTACTATTTAAATTATGCGCTTCGGCTATATTCCTCAGGCTTCGGAAATCCGAATGTTTTTTAAAGATATCTATAAAGAGTTGTTATTACATAATAAATCATGCTTAAATTTCGATTTGGTCAGCCAATTTAAAGATAAAAGTATAAAGTGTAAAAAGAGTAAAGCCGAAGCGCACAATTTAAATAGCAGTACTATACTTATTATTACAACTGAAAAATAAACAGACCCAGATATGTCTGTATCATGTACGTTAATCACACGAACACCTGTTCCTGTCGAAAAACTGGAGCCTCGTATTCACGGGTGGTGTCGCACGCGTCCTTCACGATTCAGTGGTGGTAGACGGTAAAAGTAATCTAACAATTTAGATTACAGAACTATTCAACAAATTCAGTCAATCAAGATGGTAGACGCTTGTAGCCACCGTACCGTATTGGCGACGCCGTTCTATCTTATTCCGTCACAATGAAGAAAATGCTAATCATAATGTGCTGTGATTGATATGAGTTTATGATAAACTGTAAATTTACTTACGTAAAAAGCTCAATTAAAACCCGACCCTCTCTCTGGTTGGCAACGCAAAATTACCATATTTGGTGTATAAACGCGACGTGTGATTCTAACCATCGGCAAATCTGTCTGCTTGTTTATCTTAACATAAAAGATATGCGGTATACTATAAAAAATACGTTAGCTAATAGCAATTAGATTACGAACTAAAAGATGACCTTGATTCAAATTCTATAGAAAAGTACAGGACGGTCGTTGGGTGTATGTTAAGGCCCCATACTTAGTCAGCCAGAAGAGCCAATCAGCGCACTCCCCCGTTCCATGATTACTATGAAATATTGTGCTCTAAAGTAAATGTCTTAAGCGCCAAATCACTATTTTTGACACTATAAAAGTAATTTGAAAAAAAATGTAAAAACTGAAACAGTTATCTTTTAGGTATAACATTTATCTATGTTTACGTTAAATCTGGTGTCGATATATTCATAATTGAAGTAGAAAGTTGGGTTTTGCTTTCAAAAAAGGGTTAACTTTTTGATTTTTTTTCTATCGAGCAAAGTGAAATGAATCGTGTTTTGGAAACACTAGTCTTATAAAGCATATTAATGTTAATCTTGTGTATTTTTGTCTCCAAAATCCATATTTGCTTTGTATGAAAAAAACAGT
This sequence comes from Calephelis virginiensis, assembly GCA_002245475.1. NCBI lineage: Eukaryota > Metazoa > Arthropoda > Insecta > Lepidoptera > Riodinidae > Calephelis > Calephelis virginiensis. The sequence goes on along the minus strand of NJDC01000037.1, from coordinate 263,422 downwards.
ATATTGCTGAGGTATTTTAGCATACATGGCCCCTTAATATTATAAACTCAAATTGCATTAAAATTCATTACAATCATTCAATACAATTAAATAAATTTGTTTTAATTTATAAGTAGGTTTTGATATAATGACACTATCATTTTCCGGTGTAGGGTAGGAGGTATACTTGCGCATTAGTTCTAACACCCCATCCACAGGACAACGACGCAACTATAACATCTATGGTGACTATAAGAGACGGTTGTCTCACACCAACCAACACCTAATGCAGTATTCTTGTTCGCTATCTTAGCGAGCTTGTTAAAACGATTGGTTTTGCTGTCCATTTGACCACAATCAACAAATTACATTAGAATGATAATTAACAAAATGTACGCATATAAATGTCAATCACTACCTTACACGCAAAGTTATCCGTCAGTCAGTTCCAAGACTTTTGTGAAACTAACAGAAAAACCTACCGTATTAAACTTCTACCATAGAAAAATACTATAGCGTAGCGCTACAACTTACAAGTTATCCATCAGTCAATCCAATGACTGACGGTTAACCTTGTATGTAGGGTTGCTCTCCCCCCGATCATAGAAGACCTCGCCACGTGTTATCGGATCCCCCGGAGCCAATAACCGCGGCAAACGCTATTCTCCCAACTCCAAACCAGAACACGGCAATCTCACATCACCTTAACATAACACTACACCGTCGCCGCCGGTCTCGGCGACGAAGACCTCTCTTGCGCCCGGCGCCTAACGCCGAGCGACGAGTCACAAATACTCCTCCACCAAGTCCACCCAGTAACCAGAACGCAGCACCAAGTCGAAGTACGGTCTCCCGGGAGACAGCCCTTGGTGCTGGCGTTGTAGGTAACAGCCCAATCCACTTAAAAAATGATGTCTCGGGCTGAGCACTCTGCTCGGCCCACAAAGTTCGGTGAAGTTGTAAAAAATCGTAGGATTAGCAACAAATTAGTCATTCAAAAAAATGTAGGGTTGACACTTATATACCTACATGCATTTTGTTAAGCACCGTTTAACTCAAATCTGTAGTTAAACTGACAGCAAAACCTTCCCTGTAATTGTCATTCAGAATGAGTTATTAAATAAAATAAAATAATTGTAAGCGTTTAAGTAAACAGACAATCGAAACATTATTTATCTTTAAGTTTTAGCTTATAAAAAAAACTTAATCACATGAGATAGCAAAAATAAATAATACTTAAATACATACCTATGTCTGGACAAATTACTTGTGTTGACACACGCAACGTAAACAAATCATACGCTTGTGATTTGGACGTGTCAATATGACACGTATAAATTGATATTACATTGGTACGAAAAGTATCTTCACTCCCATATCCCCGAAAAGGTTGGCAGATGTACAACCAAGGCATCCACGACTAGCCGAAGTCACTAAGTCCCACAATGTGTACGTTACATTGGTACGAAACAAATTTAGCAAACCCTTAGACCGATAAATGCAGACATCCTATAGTCTCTAACAATATGCACATTTAAAATGTCATAATTCTTGGCATAAGGGGTCCTATATAAATAATAACGAAATCGCGACGTGGTACCCAATGAAATTGTTGGAGTCGGTTTTTGCAGTTTTACTGAGCTTCATTAACAATATTTTTGTCACGCGATTACTTGGATAATCGTTAATCGATTTTGAATATTCTTTTTTAGCAAGTTAGATCATGTTTCAGAGGTGGAAACTGTATAGAAACTACCTGCAAGACACAGACAAGCGGACAACTGCACACATGCGCGCACATACGTACACACACACGCGCATGCACGCAGGCACGTACGCACGCACACACTCACACACGCACGCAAGATTTTTTTTTTAAATTAGAAATTTGTAAAACCAAATTTTCTGCTTGTTGCCCGACCCGAGAATCGAACCCGGGATCTCGTACAGTCAAGTCCCAAACCTGGACCGCTAAACCACAGAGGCGATACCCATACCCGTCAAACTTATAAGAAACCTTTTTTTCCGTCCGTGGTTGAAAAGTAAATACATTGAAGTAGATTTTCAACAGTTTCACTAGGTATTACAGCCCGGTGAAGTTGTAAAAACCTCGCGGTTAGCAACAAATTAGCCATTCAAAAAAAACAGTTTCGCTGCGGTTACATTATTGCTATTTGTTAATCGGCTACGGAAGCCTAAAAAGTGTCAAATTTAAAATAGACACGTATTTAAATGATCCCACGATATGCGTATCACGTAAAAGTACATCGGGACAAATCACACCCCCTTGTAAGCGGATTAACGTATTTGGTTGGATCGACTGGTTGGCGGACGGAGTGCGTTCCATTAACTTTTCATTGTTTCCACTCTACATTCCGCTGTATATTTGCATTCGCTTCCATCTGTCATCGATGTGAAACTGTCCATTTAAATTTATGGCCCAGGAAACAAAAATATGGGATTCGAAAAAAATACACATACATAAATCTATACTCATAAAATAACATGTCCTGACCAACTGATTTATCATCGCCGAGCATTAAATGTTAGAGTTACAGCCATGAAATTTGATAAGTAGAGTCAGTATATTGAGTAGTAAGGACGGAATTTTGGAAATCCTACCCCTAAATGGGGTGAAATAGGGGTTGACAGTTTGTATTAAAGACTGTCATTTTTTAAGTAAGAAACGTCAAACTTTATTTTTGGGCTACTTACTAAAAATGAGTAGATACGTATTTAAGTTTCTGGAAATTCTACGCCTAAGGGGCGAAATAGGGGTTGAAAGTTTGTATTAAAGTCCTTATTAATGGGCTATACTTAGTAAATATATTAACTGCCACGCGAGCAAAGCCGCAGGTAACAGCTAGTACTCGTATATTCATGTTAAGTCCCTTAAAGAGCAATGTCATGTCACATGTGTTCGATTCCAAAAATTAAAAAGTTTATCACATGCCCAAGAAAATATAACTACGTTGATCCTTTCACGGAATTATCATATTTACATAAAGGAAGAAGGGATTATTTCTGATTAATGGAGAACAGTATCCCATAAATTCTCTAAGCCCAGTAATGTGGAATGGTTTGCAGCTTATTACATCTTTCGTATTGCAAAAATTGGAATTTGTTTTCTAGTGTTTCCGGAGTATTAGAATTTGAAAGTTAAAGCAATAGTAGCATGCTTCTAGATTAATGGACATAGGGTTAACCTAAATATTACCTTGTGTATCTGTATGATATTTCCCATATAAAAACATTTATACAAGGCATAGGTTTAACCTTAATTATTATTTAAAATGCGAAATTTTTTTTGTTTGTTTGTTACTCCTGCACGCAAAAACTGTTAAACCGATTTTCATAAAATTTGGTACACACATAAAGCATAACTTGGATTAACACATAGAATAGTTTTTATCCCGAAATAATGTTCCTGTGGGACCACAGGGGGCAACAGCTAGTTTCCCATAAAAAAATAAATTTGTTTGTCGCCACGTGCGTAGGTAGGATATTATCTAATTACTAATACTATAATTCCGAAAGTTTGTGAGAACGGATGGATGTTTGTTACTTTTTCGCGCAAAAACTACGGAATGGATTTACATGAAACTTTACAGAAATATTGTTTATACATCAGATACGCGAACAATATAAACTCAATAGGCCACAATTCATTAAAAAATATACTTCAGCACGCAAGCTAAGTCGCGAGTGAAAGCTAGTCATAGAGCTAGTCATAGGTATAACGATCATATGTTCCGTTTTCTCATCCAAGTGTCATAACTGAAATTTTAATTCATTCTGGCATTTAAATAGATTACACCTTGCAAAATGCCATAGAGCACTTTGTACGGGTTCAGGCACGAGAGGTAAATACGTAATACAACAGCTAGTTGATTATAAGATTTAAAAAAATTATCTTTGCAAGTCTGAGTTTCAGGTAATGATTAGAGACAGATAAATAGATCTGCTTGGTTCAGCGAAAAGAACTTAATATATTTACAGGTGAAACTGAAAAAAGCCGCTAGTTTTCAATACACATACAGACAATTCACAGTATGAAGTTATGAAGGTGGAGTTATACCGTCGCTAATCAGCATCTCCAGGACCGTCACGAAGCTGATCGAACCTTATTACACTCAAAGCTATAAAGGCCACGTAAGCTTTTATTAGCGATTGTCAAACTAAACAAACATTTTTATACGATTTGTATAAAAGTGGGCCGCTTGTCGCTGCCCTGGAGAGGTTGATTTATGAGGGGCTAACTTCACGTTCATTTAATGTTTACAGCCTTAAAAGTAATAAAATAAAATAAACTAAGAAGTTTCTTGTTAAAATAACCATGTTTCCTACTCGATGACCCTGAGGCTTCGTCGGTGAGGAAAAACACATTTAAAAATATTCTCCATAAAAACCACACAACCACATAACAATATTATGAGTCAAGATTATGCATAACCTGGTAAAAATAAAATGGAGAAATATTATCGATTTTTTTATAGTCTCTACCACAATTATTAATACGAATACGTAAATATGATCACGTTTCTGAATTTCATGCTAACTTGAAGTTGCTGCCTTCGTCGGGATTTTTACATTCTCTTATTGCTGTGCTGTCCCTCTTTAGCCCATATGCCCCTACGTATTTAAAGGAGAGATTTAAATTTTGCAATTGTGAGATTTTCAGGTTCGATCATTTTCAGATTTTCAGATTTTGCTCGGTATTGTTTATTGTGCCCGGTTGGCAATAGACTTGCCACCTATCACATTGTGGGACTTAATGTCTTCGGATAGTCGTATTTACCCTGGTTGTGCCTCTGCCTACCTATTCCGGCACAAGGTCGTGAAGATACTTAACTAAATAGAAAACAATTTTGGAATTAGCAACTGAATATGTAGAGATAGTATGATTCAGTGAAACATATTCAATAACTTATTTTAATTACCTTGAACGGCAAGGAAAATGAGTAAAATAATGTGACTGTTTTACGAAAATTACTGCACTACGAAAACGAATATTCGCTACGTTACCGATACACAATTTTACTATATTGCTTGTCATTTCGGTACTAGACTTGCTTTGTCATAAGCGTCGATAGCGTACGCCGCTATTACCGCTATTGTTGCCAATGGACGGTTTAAGTTTTCGTTAGTTACGCATGCCGAGACTGACGCCCCTGGAAAAGCAAGCTTCGCTACGTCAAAGAGGATACGAGAGCAAAGAGATTTTGGATAATTTTTAAGGCATGGCTAAGTTGAGAAACTAGATACTAAGAGTCTAGCGTCTTTTCGCAGTTAACAACGATGGTGTTAGTTTTGGCATTCATTTGAATTACAAGATCTTGGGTACAAATAACAGTATTATAAAAAAAACAAATTTTCAGTTAAAACTACACTTACAGCTAAGTTTTAGTTATTATGAAATGTATAACTGCAATTTACAAACAAAAAAAATGCATTTTTTTGGTGTCCGGAATTTTAAATGTTAAATACAATATTATAGTATAATGACTTAAAAAATTAAAATATCTCTAGGTACAGTTAGTTAACAGTATAATTCAAAGATAAAGCATGTTATTTTATAAATAATTATAGTAATAAATTAAATAGTTTTGGTATAAAAAATAATAAACTCGACTAATGTTTTAATTAGTGCTGCGCTAAAAAACATTAAGTTCACCACTATATATGGTTGGAGTCTAACCATAGGATTCGTAAAAATGTGTTAATTGTTAGTGCTTAAAATGTACTAAAATTAAATAGTCTGGTGTATCTAGACTATTTTATTTTATCTACCTACTACCCAACCCTCTAAGAAAGTAAATGTCGAGGAAATTGTTGCACACCACTCTACCACCAGTGGTCTCGTTGGTTCTGGACCTATTCACTAAGCTTCCCTTTTTCAAGATGCCCTTCATTTCACGAGGCAGAGGCAAATAGTCTTTTCTACTTTGCGGGCTCGAAACAACAAAGGGAAAACCAATATGCATATACATGTTACATATTTATGCATTAAAAGTCTTCAAAAGGAAATCAGTTTTTGAGACGTCTAAAAAAACGTACCAACATTCATTTTTATGCTTTTATATAAGCAGAAACTATATATTTAAAGTAGCGGTTGTATTTAAACTTTAAATTTCTTGGAAGCATGTATGTCCTGATCATAATTTAAAGTTAAAAATCTGAGATTAGACAACAACAAAGATAATGTATTTCTTATCACCAGGAAATCAGTCTACTTGTTGGCCTTCTAACACTATAAAAAAAGTTTATACTAATGGTTCGTCCAGATGTACCTTAACAGTACAATTTTCAGGAATAACCTTAGCCTCCCCTTTAACTTTTCTCCTCCCCTTTAATCTCTAAACTTAGTTCTCATCATTATTATACACCGGTTAGGGATTAGGTATCGGATCAACTTACAAATGAAAATGAATATTCTAGGCTCAAGGCATAACATCTTCGATCTCTACAAGACGTACTTTCTCACGATTAGGAGGATTTTTCGTCTTGTACGCTATTTCCACGGTATACCTTCAAAGCATTCCAAAGTCACGTATCCTTTTGATGGTAAGTGAGCAGTTAGTATACCGTATAACAATGAACTACATTTTTTGCTACGCTTAAATTATTTTCATTTAGAAATCCTAGAACTTAGCTACCTTTATGTAAAAACCCATTTAGCACTTGAAGTACCACAATACATTTCGAGCAATTTGTTAATTTGTAATATAAACTTACTTCTAGAGGCGGCTTCAAATTTTTCTGATTTCTTTTTCCGTTTCCATTTCCAGGGTTTGAATAATCTACCAAACGCTGAAAATTTCGACTTTGTTCGTTCCGCGGGTGGAGTTCTGGCGCCGGAGCCCAAGCTGTTCGTACGCACTGCCGAACCATTTTGCTTTTTAGCTGTAACAAAAAAAAGATAGATTAATAGCTAATAGTGTATAATTCAGAAGCTCTCCTAGATTCGTGCCCACGCCTTACTTGTTACTAGCATCACAGCGTCAGTACTCGCCATCATCGTGTCTCTGATGTAAGGAGTCGGGAAAGTAAATGCAAAAGACAAAGTCGCAACCTCTTTTTGGAAATGCAACACTTACATCTTTGATTTTTCATAAGTAAGAAATGTGTCTGCTAATTGGACGTAGTTAAGCATAAAGGATCCAATCCACATCTAACTTTTGAGATAATTGAGTTTGAAGTTTAAAATATATTTATAATAATACGTACTGGTTATACATGTGGGTTAGTATCTAATGATTATACAAATGTCATAGCTCTTTTTATCTGTAGGATCTTACTGAACGAAAGTATTTTAAGCTTTACTACCTCTTTATTTTGTTTCACTCAATTTTGGTGTTCATGTGGGTTGGGTCCTTTCTGCTTGACTACATCCAATTTTCCTTCTAATGCTTTTAAAATCTCTAAAACTGTGCCCAAAAGTACCCACATCGTTTCGAAATCACTAACGAAACTTCAGTGTTAAGACCTATCACGATTTCATAACTGCATCGAGACGAGGCCTTCACGATATCGAGATAAAATCCGAATCACACTTGAATATGTGAATGCACACTAATGTAGACATATCCATACACACATTGGCACAATCGATGGCCCGATTGTGTCGTGAGTCCATTGTTAAGAATGTCCGCGCCCATCACAATACGAGTGGGAACAGAGTAGACATGTTACATTCTTCGATGAACACAAAAGATACACTTTCTTACTTTTTATATGACAATGTTTACTTTATACAAAGATGTTTTATGTGATAAGAAGACAAACTACGCATTTTGGCAAATGTTGACATGTCAAATTTTGATTATTTAACTTTTTTCTTAATATTAAAACATGTTAAAAAATTTTGCATAAATTAAAAATATTTGAACACTACAATGTGGTAGAATATGTTGGTTCAAACAAATATTTTTGTAAAACTTTTAACACATATTCGACAAATAAATATATTTCATTCCATTTAAAAAAATAAAAATAGGTTTTTAGCAAAAAAAAATATACTCTGCGAAAATCATTTATTTCTAATGGCAACACCTAGCAGTAAATAATACGCCCAAACAAATGTTGTGAATTTTAAGATTCCGTATGCCCATTGTCCGAGTCCATCATTTTGTCATAATAATTTTTCATTGACACTCTCTTAAACACATGTTTGCAAAATTTCAACCCAATCGGTGGTAACCTCGAAGTGGTTCAAATTAAACTTACAAAAGTTCACCAGGATAAACATACACGTTCGTACATTGCTATAAAAGCTTTTAAAAGCAAACGAAACCCCTTATGAAAGATTAAAAGATACAAACGTCACCCATAGACACTCAAAGATGGTATTGACGCGTTGCCAACTTGAGGCTGAGATGCTTCTTCTAAAAGTATACCATAGCCCGGTGAAGTTGTAAAAACCTCGCGCTTAGCAACAAATTTGTCATTTAAAAAAAACAAAGATTTGGGCGCTAAAGCTATATTGGTAGGAATTGGTAGTGGTGGTACCAATGAGCGAGCTGGCGTAATAGTAGGGGAGCTCCAGCGTCATGGGGATCTATTGGACTTTGTCGTTTAATAAGGGAAGAGTAAAAAAGGTCATGTGAGGTTTTTCGTTTTAGCGGTGCGTTCAGCATTTAGAAGCTATAAGAAATAAAAAATATTACAGGCACTTGATCATAGGCGAGCTCATTAAATTAACAGTGTGTATGCCTACTATGTCTCCGATGACAGGAATATGTCAATCGGACAGTTTTCTGTAGTAGACAATGAAAATAGACGACTAGGTTTTTGAAAGTTTCTTTTTGAAAGTACTCCCGTACGTCCTCCCGGTTCGAATCAACAAAAAATTTAAACATACACTTTTTGCCTTGCAATAAACCCGCCGTACTTATATATCTCATACACTCGAGTATATTTTCAAGCCCAAAAAAATTAGACAGACAACCCTACATCCGCGCCACTATATTGAAATATGATACATAACAGAGGTGTTCAACAATGGTACAAGGTATATTCCATATCTTAATCTGACGCGCCCGAGTTACTGCAAAAATCCCGTCTTGGGCTCTCCTACTATAAAACTTAACTGTCGCTGTCTGTGCTGGCGTACAACTCAGTCACATTTTTGTCTAAAATTCATTAACTAAGAATACTAATCCTTGGGATCTATGAATCATCACCAAACGATGTTTCTATTACATATATACAATCATTGATCGGAAAACTTGTGTGTTTGTATTTGTGTTCGTTTTCACATCAAAATACTTTAAATATTTTGATTTTAGAATGGAAATAGACTGGAACTTGAAGAGTCACGGAGAGTTTGCTTCCTTTCATCCACATATATTTTATCTAGTTTCTGCGGGAGAATTACAAAAGTTTAACGCGCGGGCGAAGCCACGGACAACAGCCATTATTTTTTTTTATATATATTGTTCGTCAAACGTTTCGTTCATATTTAAAAGTTTTATGATACTCATTTTAACTGGCATCAGTTTTTCTTGAATACTAGCGCAATTACGGAATTTGACAATTCACGCTATATAAGATTGACCATGTAATCAGTGAAGAACTTTCAAATAAATATAACATGTCACGAAGTATTTAAGTACTAGGTCTGAGTGCTGCAGAGCAGCTCTCTCTGATTATTATTACGGACTTATCTAGATGATGCCTTTTTATTACGGATACAATAGGTTATCCGGTATACTTGCACCCGTAGCGTAAAATATCTGCTTTTTAATAGCGACGCAACAGTCATATCTATGGCATATAGGCGACAGATGTCTTTTACCATACCTCGAGTTGGTCCGGGCCTCTGAGCAGAACAAACTATCTACTTCTCTATCTGACAGCTCGTAAGAGCCGAGCATTGATTTAACTGATCATTAGCATTACGAACAAGAACACTGGTGATCGAGTGTTGTTATTCCTGCAACGATAATGAGTGTCATGTTCCGGTTTGGAAGGTAGAGAGTATTAGCTACCCTTAGTCTAAACCTTCGACCACGATGTTCTCTTGTGTCATAAAAAAGAAGAGTCGATAAACATTTTATAATAATATAAAAAAACGACTTTCTTGATTACTAGTAGAAATGCAGATTATGTAAATTCACATCAAGTGAGATTGACGATAGCATGTCACAGTGTAGAAAACACTTTCGAATGTATGTTACATATGTCACAGACTATAAACAGAAACCGGGTTGTGTGTCGTAACGTGCACATACAAAGTCATGACATCATCCGTAATAAAAATCAGCTAAACAACAGTTAGAATATGTGTACAACGAATAATATAAGGTCTTTTATTTTGGAAGGGTTAACAAGCCGACAGATTCTCAACTTCTACGTAAGTACACCTCTAGACAGAATTTATACTTTGAATTGTCGGTACTAGGTGGAACTTCAGTGCTTACACCTTTTTAACATTGGCGAAAGGTAGTACGTGAATGTTATACTTTTACTTTGTCACAATACACTTTATTAATTAGTCAATCAGTATCAGGATACCAGTGTTAATGTATTCATATCTAAATATTAATCAAAGGAAAATAATTTAGTTAATACGCCCCCGTTCTGAATTGGAACCATTTACATACTACCTTTCGCCAACTGCAGAACAGTCATTAAATATGGCGCGCGCGCAAATATTGCAAATGCAAATTACAGTTATAATTAGAGCTAGGAATATCTAACAGGTACCTGGTTGTTAAAGCTTACGATTATTACCCTCGCAGCGTTTCGTTATATAAAATGCAACAATGTTATTATATTTAAACACACGGATTATTATCTCGAGCACCATTTTAACATTACGCTACTTGAAATCAACCCACTGGTAGAGTGCTGTACAGCAACTTGCCGGGATAGGTATCCACAGCCTTGCCTGGTCCTGCCGCTAACATAATAATAATAAATATCGCAGAACAAGATACACTTTTTTTTATGATATTGGAAGGCAAACAAGGAGACGGATTTCCTGATGGAAAGAAATTCACGCCGCCTATAGACACCAAAGGAACCTAAAAAAGGAACCTAGTCAGATGTCAAGGTGTTAGTGACGGTAAGCCTATGCTCGCCTTTTACGAGCTGCCTGGCAAGGAAGGCAGATGGTCTATTCTGCAAAGGAGCCCGGACCAACACGTTAGTCCATGTTTATTAATAAGAAGGTAAATATTTAATTAGTTTTAAAAATTACAGAAAGTGGTCACAGCACCAGGGTATCTGCAGTAATTCTACAACTTTTATTTGTAACCTACAAACAAAACTTGTACTTTTTCCGAAAGCGATTTGTAAAATTCAAATTTGTACGTTGTCATTCTATTTTCAATCTTTTTACGGGGTTCTAAAGTCGACAATATGTTTCTAAGTTTTTATTGCAGATCTTTTTACAGGATTTTTTGTTAAATAGCTTGAACTAAGAAAATCTGTAGACAATTGGACTAAATTTCTCTACCATATTACCATATAAGTTCTAAAAAATATAAAAATAAGTCAAAGTAATATCAAAAGTAACTTCTTTTTATTTAAATTATCCAACATATAAAATACTAGCGGTTGCCCGCAGCGTTGCCCGCAGCGTTGCCCCCGTGGTCCCATAGGAACATTATTTCGGGATAAAAACTATCCTATGCGTTAATCCAAGTTACCAAATCTCTATGCGTGTACCAAATTTCATGGAAATCAGTTCAGCAGTTTTTGCGTCAAGGAGTTACAAATAAACAATTAAACAGACAAACTTTCGCATTTATAATAATAATTATATATTATAATAATAGGATAATTTCTTTTTTCCTTCATAATCGCATAATGTGTAACGGAAAGAACAATTCGACTTGTTTTTTTTTTGTTATCGCCTCTTTGGTCTAGCGATCCGGCGTCGGACTTCACTTCTAGAGGTATACTTCTATCACATTGTGGAACTTAGTGTCTTCGGCAAGTCGTGGGTGCCCTGGTTGTGCCTCTCTGCCTACATCTTGGGGGATATGGGTGTAATGTTACTTTAATAATTTATTAGCAGTAAATTTATAATAAATAACTTCAATATTCATAGCTCGGATAACTTCTGTCAGCTCAACTAGTATTTTTTTATAAACTCACTTATTTGCTGTTAGGTTTAAAGGCAGTAAACTTTTATAATGCGACTTAAACATAAGAACGGGGAACATCCAGTTCCACGAGTACCTGTCAACGACTTGTCGAGCACCCAGTCACACTCTCAGACTGCTTCAACATTTTACTTCAAAGAGTACTTACTCCTTTGTATACTAAGCTCATCCCATATCATCAGCATTCAAGAAAGCGATGTCATATATACATGTACAGTACGTGCTGAATACATAACGTGATAATTGTTAAGACATTAAATAAATGGCCAACAATATCGCAACCCCGAGTTTTACATTTCTATTATCTGTCGACAGATGTGGTCATCGGACCTCTTTTTTGAGAACGCGTCATATTTGATGTCAAAGTTTACTTGTAAAGTGTAATATATTTATGACAGTTACTATTAAAATTGATTAAATTCATTTTTTTTTATTGACACTGCGAGTCTCTCGCACATTTCACGACTTAATCGGTTGGAATGACTTTAATAAAACTTATAAAAAGAAAACATGTTAAGACCTAGAATCAAATATAGGCTATGTTTTATTCGGTGGCACAAATGGTTTCCGTGGGAGAGGAGATAAATTATAAAATGCGAACTAAAACGAGGACCATTTTCTTAACGATCTAAGACGAAGACAGATAATAGCAAGTTACGAATAAAATATTTTTTACCAAAGCCTGGCATTTACCTACTGTTTTATGCTTTACATTATTCTGATGTTGCTAATCTAAATTTGATGAAATGTGATATGATATGATAACTTAGTCGTCAAATAACGTAGCTCTTACAACTTTTAAATCCAAAGAGATAATTATTGTTACAACTGAAACTTATAACAGTAATAACTATCTGCACGCTTAGGGGTTCATTTGCTCTTAAAGTTAAGATCTGGATAAGCAATGTATCCTACGCCTAAAAGTAAAAGTAGCCTACGCTGTTTTCTGTATTGTTTAGTTAATTGGAATTAGAAGACAGAAAGCAAGCAAACGGCTTTTCTAATGGTTAGATATAAAAGTCATTTATAAACACCACAGTTAGTAAAGACGCCAATCCTGCTTAAAGTAGGGGTTTGAAGGATTTTGAGTAAATTTACTGATTACCCTATCCTAGAACTAGAAATGACTAAAATAGTACTAATCCGGGAGAGCCGTTGCAAGCCACTAGCACTTAGTGTTAATCAGCGATACTAACACATATAAAACTAAAATTTAAAAAAAACAATCACTCTTGACAGAACCTTTATGAAATGTTAGCTACATTAAACACACTAAAAACAATCTTGATCATGTTAGTTTTAAAACAAAAAATCCGCATAACAATCGGTCCATCTTTTCAAGTTAAGATGCCACAGGCTCACAGGCAGAAAGACACGCTTAGACATGTCCAACATATAACAACCTCCTGTTCCCACCGGAGTTTAAAATAGTAGTCATCGCAATAATTAATAAAATGAATAAACACACATATATCCAGAAACGCATCATACAAATGCCTGCCACCGTCCGTCGGCAATCGAGCCGAGCCTTATGGTTGGTCGGCGGGGTTATATGTGTACGCTAGATTCTCTGACATGTGTTGAAAAAACATTTTATTATGTTACTAAAAATTATTGTTAATTTAAATAGCATTACAGTAACTTTCAATATTATAGAATACGGAGTTTTATTGAGATAAAATAAAATCGAGTGTTAATGAAAACATGTTATAAGCTTTGATGCAGGTTATTCCGCAAACATACAAACAGATTCAAAATAGATAAGGTTTATTGATACTATAAATATAAATTTTGACAGCTTTTAAAGGATCAAAATTTACCCAACACGATGTTTAAAGTTTATAGCTCCAGCCTAACGACGAGCATATTTTGTGCGTGCAGTAACGCTGATAACAAACGATTTACCTCAAACTTTCTATATAGCTGTTTATATATAGTATAATTGTTTGTTGTTAACGTTATCAAGTGGTCTATTTCTAATTAGTCGTATCACAACTCGGTTGATGTCAACGGCTGCTGTGATATGGAACAAGGTTAAATAAACAGATTCAATGAATTATTAAAGCTTTTATATTGTTTTAATATCTCGTTTTCCTTATTTTTGTAATGTTTCCAAAAACAGGTTATTTAAGTTTGATGACTATTTTAAATTTCGTTTTACAAATTATTTATCAACTTCGGAAAATCATGGTACTAGGTACTACCTACAAACAAAAAAGGTTTTTCACGTAGACACTTAATTTGACTGATCGTCTCCTTGTCTATATCTTATTTCCGAGCTACTGATCAGGTTAAAAACTTTTTTGTTAACTGACATTTACTTCAGCCAAGTCGCCTCTGTGATCTACCGGTCCGGTGTTGGACTTAACTTTATGAGGTACCGGGTTCGAACCCCGGGTCCGGCGACAAAGTGAAAATGTGTTTTACCAATATTGTAATAAAACCAACGTTGCTTGGGACTGGATATGTGCCCAGTTGGTGATAGAATTGCCACTTGTCACATTGTAGGACTTAGTTTTTCCGGCAATTTGCAGGTTGCTCTGCCTGTGTCTCTGCTTACCTCGTTGCGATACAGGCGTGTAGATACTTTACATTTACTCCATTTTAGTACATACTAAAGTCATAACTTATGTTTTGTCGTAATTGGTCCATATATTTTTAAAGTGGATTAGATTAGAAGTACTTTAAATTTAATATTTTTCTACTAAATACATTTAAAACAGTAAAACTGCAAAAATTCAAGTTCCCTTGCAGAGTGTGATTCCGGAGCCGTCTACACTTCCAACACAGCCGATATGAACAGTGCAAGTAGGAAAATAAATACGCATTAAAAAGTATGATTCTCATATCACTGACGATATATAGCCATTCAAGTAATAATAACTATTGCGATGTGAAAATTATGTCTAATAATTTGCCTAGAATCCCAAATAATAATAATTTAAATTCACTAAAATTAGTGCACCAGAATATTCAAGGCATCATAGGTAAGGAACTGGAGATTGAATTATACATGAGTAGTGAAAATGTTCAAATCTTATGTATTACAGAACACTGGCTAAAATCATACCAATTAATATTTGATTTCGTTTTTCGTTTCGTTCGTTCTGCAGAAGGAATGCAATAATCGGGGGTTCTTTAATAATAGTAAACAAAGAAGTAGAATTTAAAGAATGTACTGATATTGTGCTCCTCTCTATAGAACGAAAAATAGAAATAGCTAGTGTAGAATTAAAACAATTTATAATTAAAAGTGTATATAGACCCCCGTCATCTGATTTTGAAATATTTGAAAAAGTAATGGACGAAGCTTTATTTAAAGCTAGTAACAACTGTAATAAAAAACTTCTGATGAGTGGAGATTTTAATGTAGATATTTTAGAATGTAAAAAAATGTTTCTAATAGACTTAAGTTACTATTTATGTCATATAATTTGTAGCATCTTTTTTCTCAACCGACTAGAGTTACTGCAGCAACTGCAACCTGCATTGATAATATTTTTACAAATATTAAACCATACATTATAGCTGTTATTAATAAGTTGCGTTTTGATCATCTTGGTCAATTTGTGACTTTTGGTTTTAATATGTATAAAGAAAAAAAAAAGAAGAAAAAAAAATTCTAAAATTTTTAAGCAAGTATGTTTCATTGCTAAATCAATGTTTTTAAAAGGTAAGATTAAAAACAGTACAAATGTCACTAAAACGGTTTGGGAAATCATTAAGAATGAAACTAATAAATTTAAAACATTACATCCAAAGTTTAAAATAAGATTTAATGATACTATTTGGACTACAGATATCGAAGTTGCTTCGGCTTTTAAAAAATATTTTAGTAATATTCCATACCACACTACTGGGACGTTAAACTCATCTCCTACTCTAGCTAAATCTCTACTGATTAAAAATGTAGAGAACTGTAGTTTTGATTTTAATTTTACACCTATACATATTAATGATATTTTGAAAGCATTTAAGTCAAAGCAAAAAAAAAGTGAGGATTTGTTTGGTCTCTCATTTAAAATAGTTAATGTTATTATATATTACATTGCTCTGTATTTGACCTTTATTTTTAATAGCTGTATCTCATATGGTATCTTCCCTGATTTTATGAAACATAGCAAAATCACTCCTTTGTTCAAAGCTGGCTGCACTTTTGAACCGTCTAATAACAGACCTATCTCTATACTACCCACATTGAGTAAAGTTTTTGAAAAAAATATTTTAAATCAATTGACAATACATTTTTATGATAATAACTTAATGAATGTTAAACAGTTTGGATTCGCTAGAGGATGTTCAACAGCAGATGCTGTGCAAACTTAATATTTGTAAAAAGAAATTTAAATTATTTCGAAAAAAAATAATAACATCCAAAATAAACAACACACGTAACAAAGATAAATTGATTCCTTATTATAGTAGACTTCATAAAATTATCAACTCTTTTAAAGGGCAGTCAATACGCTTTTATGATAAGGTCCCTAAAGACATACAATCACTGCCTTTAAAACAATTTAAACATATTATAAAGAGAAAATTATGTATAAAAGGTTGCTATAGCATTTCACAATATCTAGAGGAAAAAACATCTTGGGACGAAGCTAAGAAAGACTTTTATTTTATTACAATAATTTTGATTACTTGTAATATATATTCTTTTTTCTAATTTTATTGTTGACATTTTTATGATTGGATTTTATTTGAAGTTTCTGTATTATTCTAATTAATTTAAAAAGCAAACATGGATTAACATTTAAGTGACACATTGACATTATTTCGTTGTGTTTTTGACATAAATTAATTAATTTGTAACATTAACAGGTTATTTATATTCTTACCCTGTGATTTTAGTTGACATTATTAGTTTATCATGACATCTTACAATTATTTATCAACAATAATACAAATGAATTATCTATTTTCCCTAGTAAATAAAACTATTATTATTTTATGTTTTTCTTACCTATATTAATATGATTATAAACATACAATTAATTGTCATACATTGGTAATTTACATATTTCTTCCTAATTTTTGGGGAAACACAATGCTTATAGATGTTACTTTACGGATTGGGTACATAAATATAAAGTCGGTAGTTTTATTTTTATGTACCCACTGTATGGTTATAATTTTTTTTATACGTATTATCTAGGTTACTATGGGTAGTCACTTAGTTAATAATAATCTGTTTAAATTATAACTATTGTTAAGTTTATTTTGTGACGTAAGTAATTATTTGTGTATGGATAACTTTATTTAGGTAAGTAACATTGACATGTTTTAAGAGTAAGATGCCTTACGTACAAAATAAAAATAATTTGAGTTTGAGTTTTTCAATCAATTGTCAATTGCATCAACCTTTTTAGGGTCCCGTGTACGAATACCGCAAAATAAAATCGGAACCCTCATAAATTTGTCATCTGGTCTGCCTGTTTTAACCAGCAGACCATAAATTTGTTTTTTATAATATTTGTATAAACGATAAATTTATAATTGTTTGTTTTGTTAATGCACTGTTTCCAAAAACTGCTATGTTACTTCATTTTTAGGGTTCCGTACCCAAAGGGTAAAAACGGACCCTATTACTATGGCTCCGCTGTCTGGCTGTATGTCTGTCTGTCTGTCTCCAGGCTGTATCTTATAAACCATTTTTTTTTAACTAACAATGAATGATTGTAAAAAAATCTATCCTTGATGTCTAACGGCCAATATTAATAATCAATCCTAATCCAAAACTCGTTATCCAAGATTGATATTTTGATCCATTTTTATGTTATCGCTTGCCAATAATATATCTGTGCACAGGATAAATATGGGAATGAGGTATAGGATAGGCCGGCGGATACGCAGCTATCTAGATTGCTTGAAATCCATTAGATTGAGATACATTATTAACATTGGCCGTAAATCGATAATAGCAAACTCGCACCAGATTTCTACACTTGCTTAGAAAGTAAACTATTCACTTGACTACGCCTTAAAATTGTTTACCAAGAACTATTTAATATTAATTGTTACGTCCGAGTGGTCCGATACAATAAAGGTCGAGCTAACCGGATTTACTGAGCTGAGGTTAAGTATTTATTGCAACCTCTGAGTAAAACTTGCTCAGAGGATTTGTGTAGTATTTATACCTATGTGTTAAGGTCCTTCATTTCTATTGTCACGAAGTCGGTAAATTTTAAATCATAGTTAAATACAGTCGAACTACAAAAAAAAACCATCACGTCTTCAAAATATTAAATAAATGGAGTTTTCCTTGATTTTGTCATTAGGATCCTATCGTCAGATACAGATTATGAAGTAAAAGGGAAAATTAGGAAAACCTACGCATTTTCGAAAACAGAGAATTTTCAAAATTTGTCGGCATATGACGGAGAAAGAGCTGAACATACATAAAAAAATATACGTCGAACAAAGAACCTTCTTTTTCAGTAAATTCAGTTAAACATAATATAAGAAACATATTTTATTAATTTTGTTTAAAAAATAGAATTTGGATACAATTTAAGTTTGAAGACAGCACCAAATCACTTACTTTTTTTAATCACTTTAAATAGGTACCCACAAAATTATAGGCTAAAAAATAAATCAAGGAAAAAATAAAGTAAGGAATATATTTATTCAAATTACCTAGCGCAGAGATTCCCATAGACCACTATCAAAATTTGCTGGATTCGGTTGACCAAATGCTGCATGACCAGGCTAAGCTAAGCACTTGGGTGACCCCCATTTTTTGTCACGCCCAACGTAAACCCCTGTCGAATCTCTCGTAGACCCTAGGGATCCACCTAGACCGCTTTGGGAATTATTGACCTAACGGCTAGCACGAAGGCGAAGCATTGACTTGTTTATCACTAGCACCGTGGCGTGCGTGGCGTGTATTTCTTGACTCTACTAAATCGTTTGCTTGCCATAAAAATCATCTTCTTATTGAAATACTAGCCGACTCAGCCAACTTGCTATCGCTTCACATGAATAGCTATTAACATTTCGTACGATAAAAAAATTAAGTACTTAGTATTTTTTCGCGATTTTCCTTTGCAATTTCCTTGATTTTTCTTTCTTTCGGATTAACCTTCTTATGACAATAACCGTCACAATAAAATAAATAACAAAAAAAATTCCATCAGTTCAGACGTAATGAAATCACTACGTAAAAAAACTTTATAATATTGTTAATTACAATAATCCCTTATTGTAATTAACTATATAAAGTCAAACATTTGAGTTAAAGTATTGCCTTCCTTTATTATAAAATACTCTATTACTGAAATTGGTTTAAACCAATATTTTACTTTCAAAGTTATTGTACGCTTTATTCTTGCTTAAGTTTTGTATCCAAAAAAGGGGATATTGAACAAGGGATATCTGATCGTTATAATAACAGTACCCTGATAAATGATTACAAATCAAATCCATTACAACTTGTATCAAAACAAAAAGGGTTATTGAAAATATATTGAAATTGAAACAATTTATTTTAACATTAATTATTTTTTGGTAGGCCCATCATTATTTTAGTAAAGTATCAATAATTGTTTTTGATTCGCTAAAATCCGACCCTAAACCCTCTCTGACTACGCAACCTACCTACCTACCTACGCAAAAAGTTCGCTGCGTAAGTCAGCGTTAATGCCTAATGCGTCACCGCATGCATCTTCGACTATCGGGTTCAATTCCCGACGGGCGCAGGCACTTGTGTGATGGACACTTCTGTCTTGTGTTGTGTCTGTATTTCTGGGTCTGGATGTTGTTAAATTTATTTTTAGTATTTACATATATATTTATACGTGATGCCAAAACTTTGGACCCTTTTTAAGAAAATTGCGCGGACGCAGGAGCATTTCATTTCATTTCACGTACAGATTTAGTTGAGTTTTTGGAATATAGAATAAAAATTAAGTAAGTATCTACACGCCCATATCCCCGAAGAGATTGGCAAAGGTCCAACCAGGCCACCCACGACTACCCGAAGACACCAAGTCCCACAATGTGATAGGTGGCAAGCCTATCACCAACTGGGCACATATCAAATCCCGAGCAACATTTTTTACTAGAAAATTGGAAAAACCCAATTTTCTTTTTGTTGCCCGGCCCGGGATTCGAATCCGGGACCTCATGCAGTCAAGTCTAACAACTGAACCGTTAGACTACATAATACATATACAATAATAAACATACATATAATAATCTTAAAGGATTCTGTTGTAAAGTTTAGATAATTTAAAGTTCAAATGAAACATAATGTTACAGATGAATACAATAATATTCACGACCAAATTTGCTTGAAATGGTCAATGGCCTGGGTAACAAAAAAGGTCGGATGAGATCAACGTGTGAATAATAATCAGAAAACATGATATGGCTAGGGCCCATATTATAGCTTTACAGATTTGGGCAGTAGATTAGACGTAAAATAAGTAGTAACATTGGAATATCGCCTTCTCTTTACAATAAGACACCAAAGTGTGGTAGAATATGTTGATATGTTAAAATATTTTTTACAACTTCGTAACATTTAGCACTTGTTATTCTCTGCTTAACCTGACTTGGCGTAAAGATAAGTAAAAAGGTAACTGATTAACAAACATATTCTGCAAATAAATCAAATTTCATTTTATTTCAAAAGACTTGACACCTAGCCCCGACACTCCCTGACGACGGGTCCCAGAGGTTTCATCAATATTTACGTACGAAGGTAATTAGTTTTAAACAAACATGAAGTAGGACCTCAGAAGCAAACAAAAATCTCAAAAATATATATTTAATAATTACAAAATAACAATTTTAATTTATAAATTGTAGGTAATAATTTCAAACACAACTAAAAATGTCAAAATATTGAATTACGGATTATCAAAATATATTGTTTCAAACAAATTTATCTTTTAAAAAGTCATTCACACTTTAATAACATTTCTCTGATAATAATCTAAACATCCATGTTTTAAAAAGGTAGCACTATATATTTCTTTAATTGTACTTTATTTGTACTAGCTACATTTTTAAGGGGCCTGTTAAGCGTTTTAAATAAATTACTGTATGTCCTGACAAACAATGACTCATATATACATAT
Organism: Calephelis virginiensis; assembly: GCA_002245475.1. Taxonomy (NCBI): domain Eukaryota; kingdom Metazoa; phylum Arthropoda; class Insecta; order Lepidoptera; family Riodinidae; genus Calephelis; species Calephelis virginiensis. The sequence continues at coordinate 242,245 of NJDC01000037.1, read as the reverse complement.
TATACAGACATGGAAATGTTCATGTTTTATAATAAGGCATTTTAAACAAATTCTATACAAAAAATTAAGCATCAATTATGGTGATGACCAAATCCCATATTTCTTCATTATGGAACTTGCGAAGTGACTCTAAAGCTGTTTGACTTCTATAAATTATTGTGCATCCGGTATTAGGGAGTTAACTCATAAACAATTGACGAACTTAAATCCACAAGGCACAAGTCGCAACCATGAATGCGGATGTGAGTAAGCCTTTTATCTTTTTAATTTCCAGGAAAATATGCTATCAATTAGATATCAAGATAATTAAATACCGTAGGAAATACTACAAACTGACATTTTAAAGACATTAACAGTTCTTTATATTTGCGTTATATATATCAAAACTTTAAATAAACGTAGTAGGCATATCATACAATAAAAATACTATTACGTCTTTGATAAACTAAAACTGAAAAATGCTATATTTTTACCGCTACTTGTTCAATGCACGACAAGTTTTTTACAAATTTTATACGATTTAGAGTAACATAATATAGTACAACCGCTACTGCATAGTAGCCTACTTTTAATTGATTTTTATTATTGGACAGAGGACCTACAAAAATTCTATACCAAGTTGCGAGACCACATAATAAATAAAACATACATTGTTTACAAATTTGGCAAACAAGCTGAAGTGGCAATGGGCAGGCCACATTGCTCGAAGAACCGACAACCGCTGGGGGAGAAAAGCTCTCGAGTGGCGGCCCCGCACCGGAGGACGTAGTGTTAGACGTCCTCCCACCCGGCGGACTAATGATCTGATCAAAGTCGCTGGGAGTCGCTGGATACAAGCGGCTGGTGACTGTGACTTGTGGCGCACTTTGAGGGAGGCCTATGTCCAGCAGTAGACGTCCTCCGGCTGACGATGATGATAATGATGTAAGCAAATTTATTTAAAGCTTTTTATTATAACATATTTATTTGTTTATATAGGCGACAAATATTGAAGTGGGTGCAATTTTATTGCGTTTCTATTATTTCTATGTAGTTAGAAACAAAACAAAAAGTCAAGGACATACACGCATTAGGAACACGCATTAGCCACGATTAGGAAACGTCAATCTAAACCTAATTCTTATTTTTAATTTTTAATCTATGACACAATCTCTGCCGGTTTACAATGTAAACATTGGGATTAAAATGTATGTAATCTACGTAAAGTTGCTCGTAATTTACGAGTTCTTTTGAAACGAGTTGCGAGGCAATACCAATGTAATGTTAAACTTACATTTTTACAGCGACTGGTACAAACTACGAATAATTATTAAGCCATAACTACACGGTCGAAAATGAAGGTTAGACATGAAAAAGGCTACAGGAAGTATTAGGGCAACTTAAACTAAAAGTTGTAAATATACAATAGTTCATCATATGAGGTTAGTAGCAAAACGTACATAAAAAACACCAAAACCAGATATTATTACTACTGCATCATGCTGGAAGTATATGGATAACACTGGCGCTGTTGTTTTGCAGATAAATATACTCTGTTGTCAACATAAAGCCTTAGGCAGAAGAGGTTAGCTAGTGTCTTATATGTCATGAGGTCTTAGAGCAGCCTGCTTGTACGCCATCATATTATATGAAACGTAACCTACCTTACTCAATGCTACTAAATGAGCAATTAAATAACATTTCAATAAAAAAAACAATTAAGTATCTAAAGTCACAAAACGCACTCAAATGTTTTGTTAAAACTATATAAGTTTCGCGTCACAGATCAAAAAAAAAGTCCCAAATTTATCATAAAAAATAGATTTACTTAAGGCCCCATATTTAGTCAGCCAGAAGAGCCAATCAGCGCACTCCCCCGATCCATGATTACTATGAAATATTGCGCTCCAAAGTAAATGTCTTAAGCGCCAAATCTCTATTTTTGACACTATAACAGTAATTTGAAAAAAAAATATAAAAACTTTTTTATGTTAAATCTGGTGTCGATATTTTCATAATTGAAGTAGACAGACAGGTTTTGCTTTCAAAAAAAGGTTAACTTTTTGATTTTTTTCTATCGAGCAAAATGAAATGAATCGCGTTTTGGAAACACTAGTCTTATAAAGCATATTAATGTTAACCTTGTGTATTTTTTTCGCCAAGATCCATAATTGCTTTATATAAAAAAAACAGTATATTGCTGACGTATTTTAGCATACATGGCCTCTTAAAAGCATACGTAAAAATATAAACCTATCAAAAACAAACAAGTCTTGTCACTGTCATAAAAGCCGTTCCTCAAAATGATCATTTTAATAAAGACGATATAATGAAAATCGCAAAATAAACAGACAGCTATTATAAAAGATAACAAATAATAGATAATAGGAAACTTATATTTATTCGATTGTAATTATCTGTTTAAATCAAACATCATCTCAAATAAATAATGTTTGATTTTGAAATGAATGTTTTATTTCATAAGATTGGAATGATGCGGCTTTCTTGAAAATAAGATAGATCATTTATGTAACTAGTGCCTTGATTTTATGTTGGAACTAACGACCACGTGTGCAAGTCTAACGCTACCTTAAACCCTTATTACACAATGTGATTTTCAGACGGTCTAACTAAGACTAAGTCTTAGGGTGGCATTCCACCTATCAAGGCTGAGCTTTGTTCAATGTGCCTTTGGAAAAAAAATTGTTTTCATTAAAATGTCAAAATCTTTGATAATTGTGAAACTAGAAAGATATTTGCTCAAATTTCCAAGCTGTTGGTAACTTGGATGAAGTCGTCAAAAATCTTTGATCAAAGGCAAATTAGACAAATATCTTTAATAAGGGATAAGACAGGCTACCTTGCTTACTCTTATATTAACCTATTCTAGAGTCTAATCAGACTCTGCTTAATAACGCAGTACCTGGATGACCGAGTTTTGCTCGGTATTTTTTTTTCATAAATTGTGTATTTTGGAAATTAAATTTAAGTACGACCCACAATATAAAATTTCTTAGCAAACACTCATTGACTTCGTGTCACTTAACTACGCCATCTGCTGGAACAACTTTATTGCTCACAAATTTTATTGCTTACAATAGTATTATTATTCGCCAATAGATGTCAGGAAGTCATATTTTTCAGTTTAAACACGAATAAAATGACATTTTCTAAAAATGATTCCTAGCTAGATCGATTTATCGCCCCCGAAACCCCCTACATACTAAATTTCATGAAAATCGTCGGAGCCGATTCCGAGATTCCAATTATATATTTATACATATACAAGAATTGCTCATTTAAAGGTATGAAATAATGTAATAGGCCTTTTACTCTCTAGCTTAGAACATTGCAATCGCGGTAGGAATAAGTAAGGCGGTGATCCCAATCTGTGCGTATCTCCTGCGAGCTACTGCACTCTATCAAACATTTCTAGATGATTTTTTCATTAGCATAAAACCGCAAATTATCTTAAAAACGGAATCTGAATTTTACAGATTTGCCTCGTTCCATCAAGACATTCGACATTCCTCGTTCAAATATTCTTCATTTAAAAGATAAGTAACCTTATCTTAAAACAAAGAACCTAATACCTACGTTATCTAAAAGAATATATAACTTTATCTTCAAAAAATGAGTTGATTTGTTTATCATGTTGAATTAACTCATGGTCCCCCTGCATATGTATATTTAATAAATATAATATCATATCAACATAATATGTTGATGCTTTTTAAATTTTGTGTATTTTTAGATTAAACATATTTTGTACGCTTGTCTCTTGGTCTAAGATCCTAACCTAAGTCGACCTTCACGAAGTTGATAATAGAATGAAACATATTTAATAATAATCTTAGTATATTAAGGAATATATTTATGATGAGGTTGCTAAAAAATCTTGAGACAGAACATGTTTAATTATTTTCTTTAAATGTTGCAATATTGACATTTTTCCAGATTTAAAGTATTATACGTATATAATGACATTGGGTTGTAATGACATTTACCGGGGCTGACAGATATAAACATGTATGTCGATACCACTTACTTTCACGGGATTGGAAAAAAAATATATATCTACATAGGTATGTGCTGCTTTTTTGTGAACACGTCATATTAATATACAGTATAAACTCTTTATAACGTTATCCTTTATAACAATAAACTCTCTATAAAGTAGAAGTGTACACAACTTTGTTGGTTTGGGTTAAAACCCATACATTGATACACTCTTTATAACAACACAGCCATTCTCTATTACGAAGAAATGAGTTCATATTTTAACAGTAAATACATATTTATTATCGTTATTATTGTTCATGTTATCTTATCAGGTAAGCTCCGAAACATCTGAGGTCGTAAGCGGTCGGTCTTGCTTTTGTTATTCTTAATTGCCTAAAAACACGTGCAACATGATGCTTTGTTTTCTTGGAAGTGATGGTCTTCAACCAAGCATACACGGTACCTATCGTATTATCAGTCGTAAACCAATATTGAAACTGTTAACATGGCCAGTAAAAGAAAAGCGATTTGTGTTGGCGAAAAAGTTTGTGTGATACGTGCGATTTAAAAAGGAGAAAAGAAAAATGACGTTGGAAGACGTTTTAAACTAAGTCAACCACCATTTGGAAAAACAAAGAAACAATTCTGCAGGCGGCGCTGGAAGGAAACTCGTCTAAAAAATTAAGGAAGCCAAAATTCGAAGAATTGGATCAGGCAATGCTGTCGTGGTTTCACAAGCAGCGCCAGAATAATGTACCCATTTCGGGGCCAATAGGATACATAAGATAATACAAAACAAGTACTGGCATAGCAAAAAACGTCTGAAAAAGTTAACGGATTACATGTGTAAATAACATGTGTACATACATATATACATACATATATACATACATATATATATATGCATATTTTATCTCAGACTTATTAGACATTATTGTAAATTTGGTTGTTGGTGTTGTTGTTTTTGTTCACTCCATATAACGATAACTCTCTATAACGATGAAAAATGGTCAGTCCTTTGAGTTTCGTTATAGAGAGTTTATACTGTATTTTAAATAGCTACTAAATTTGTTATAATTTGATTCATTCTATTATCAGCTGCGTGAAGGTTGATGTAGGTTCGGATAGTCGAAAGTTCGAATAGTCAAAGGACTAGTAGATCAAAGGTTCAACGCACACGCCCAACTCCGCCAACAAACCGTGAGTGCCAAGTACCACTATCCAAGTGTAATGAAAATGAATAACAAGTTAAGTTAAAAATTTAAGTCAAGTATGTATCTTCACAAGATAATTAAACGTGATGATCCTCCTTACCTTAGAGTCCTCATAACTCCTTAGAGTGTAAAGACCTACATACAACCAACAACAGTAAAACAATAAAAGTTTTGCTTATAAAAGTAATGTATAAAGTTACTGTAAATACTTTTACCGTTGAACATTTTATAAAAAGTCTAAAAACGTCTCAAACGTTGGGTTGTGGTTAATTGAGGTAAAGTGGACCTCAATCCAATTTCTCAAAGATCGAGATAAACTATTAAAAACACTTTCATAACGTTCAACAAACTCTCTATGATATACCTAATAATATTTGTTTTTCACTTACAAAATTTGTATTTAAATAAATGTATCTGAAGCAGATTATACGAGTAAGAAGACCGCCAAAAATCAGAAATGACCATAACATGACAAAATTTGCTGACCTCATTATCTCATTCCAGATATCTAATAGGATATTAACTGACTGCAGAAAGGTATGTAAAGTGTTTTATATCATAAACTTACAGCCATCTGCGGGTAAAAATCTGTTATAGTATTTTCATACTAAGTATGGCAATTAGAAACAGATAAATACGAGTAAAATCAACCATATATTCAAATCTCTACTCATTAGATACGAGGGCCAAACTGAAAGTTTTTAGAACTGGCAACTTAAAAGCATTAAGTATATTAAAAAAATAAGTTTAAATTTTGAAAATAGAACTCTTTACCAATAATATTGAGTATACATTTCATTCATTTGTCATTTGTTTTACGATTTGGCGGCAAATTGAAAATTGTCTGTGCACGTCAGAATGAATTTAAGCCGAGAAAATTTTCGTGCAATGATTTTTTATGACTTTCGATGTCATATAAGTCAACAAGAAAGTTATGATAGACTTCGATTGGCTTTTCACGATAAAGCCCCATCTCGTGCCACAGTTTACAACTGGTTTAATGAATTCAAACGTGGTCGAACTAATCTCATCGATGATTTGCGTGAGGGACGGCCTTCTACAGCGACGACTGAAGACAATATCAGTGTTGTGCGGCGTATGATAGAGACTGACAAAAGAGTGACCTATCAGCAGATTCGGACAAGTCTAGGCATAGGTATGAGTCAAGTGCACAAAATCCTCCATGAACATTTAGCGGTCAGGAAGCTTTGTGCCCGCTGGATACCGCATAATTTGACTGAGGCTCAAAAACTCCGCCGTGTTGATTGGTGCCGAGAAATGATCCAAAAATTTAACGGAAGTGACTCAAATGCTGTGTTCGACATACTAACGGGTGACGAAAGCTGGATTTACTGTTATGATCCGGAAACCAAAAGACAGTCTGCTCAATGGGTGTTTCCTTCCGAAGAGTTGCCAACTAAAGTGAAGAGAGGTCGAAGTGTTGGAAAAAAGATGGTGGCCTCGTTCTTCGGAAAGACAGGTCATTACGCGACAGTTTTCTTAGAGGATCAGAAAACGGTTAATGCGGAGTGGTACACTAACAACTGTTTGCCACTTGTCTTGGAAAAAGTTCGAGAGAAACGACCTCGCAGCAGGATCCTCCTTCATCACGACAATGCCTCGTCGCACACCGCCAGGCAAACGATCGACTGTTTGGCGACCTCAGACGTGGAATTGCTGGGTCACCCGCCGTATAGCCCCGACCTCACACCCTGCGATTTTTATTTATTCCCGAAAATAAAAGAAAAACTTCGAGGAAAACATTTTATGGACGCCGAAGAAGCAGTGGCTGCGTTTCAAAACGCCGTCGAAGAGACCCCTAAGGCCGAGTGGGCAAGGTGCTTTTCTCAATGGTTCCATCGAATGCAGCGATGTATTGATGTAAATGGACGCTATTTTGAAAAGTTATAATAAAACTAATAACTTGCTAGAATGCTTAGTTTTTGATTTTCTAAGAACTTTCAGTTTGACCCTCGTAGGTACAGGGATTAAGGATGCATCCGATACTAGTATCATTACGATACCGATATACCTATCAGCGATATTGTGAGTTGGTGATATTAACTGATTAGTATCATTAATTTTGTCTGTTTTCAAACCCACGACTTTTTGTCCCTTTCTTTACATTCTAAGTTCTGACTATTTCTTATACGTATCAGTATCGGCAGAAGCACGTATTAATGCATCCCTAGCAGTAATGTTCCTGCTAAAACAGCGATTTTTATATTAAGTTCGCGAAACCTTAGGGTTACGTAGAAAAATCATCAGACTTCGACGATATTATTTATTCATAATAATTGTAGTAGTTGATACTAGATTCCGAGTTACTTCAATAAAAGTCCACAACTCAATTAAATTTTAAAAGGAAGTGTTTTCAATTACCTACATTATTCAAAAATGTTGTTGTGAACCCTGATAGGTAAGGTATAGATAATAAGATGACTTAATAAAAAAAAATTAATTTGTAGTTACTTATATAAAAAAAAAATATTTTATAGGTGCTTTGCTATTTTAAGAGTTTGGGAACCCGTGTCCATAGGTAAGTGCGTTAAATGAGTAAAATATCGTATGTTATCTCAAAACCTATATCTATTCCGCCTTATTAATAAACATAGATAAAAGTAGAATTGAAGTAAAATTAAGAAGTCAGTATCCCATTGTAATAAAGTCTACAATACCAGGTTGAACCATGGGGTATTTTAGTCCATATTGATTAATAAGATGGTTTAGGTAAGTATAACATTTATCAAGTTTTGATAAGAAGTGCAAGCTAAGATGCTAAAAAACAACACCGGCAAATTCAACTGAATCATACCTACCTACCTACTTCTTTTCAAATCTTCCTACAATACATTTTGTATTAACTTTTTTCGAAACTTAGTTATTATTTCAAATAATAAAATAAGAACGTCTTTGAATGATATAAAATTAAAGTTTGAGAGGCTTACAGCAAAAACTGTAACTACAGCTAAGATTCCCCACGATTTAAGCCGCAGGTCAGTAAAAAACAACGACAAGAACCTTAACGTAACCACAAAAAATAATGTTACGGATAGCGTGACTTCTAAGGAATTTCATCAAATGTCTAAATATAATGGTATGAAGTAACAATATTATGTACTCGTGATATTTGTAACATAATTCGACAATAACAAAAACTGTAGAAATAACAATTTCTAATACACGCTACTATTTACCTATTAAATTGAATTTAACTATTAACAGGAACTATTCTAATTGTATACTTCTATTTTTATTTGTGTAGTATCCAAAACCAAATTCGAGTTGATGTACCCAGGGTTTTTTTTTTGCACTTCAATTTGTTATCAAAACAAAAACAAAAGTTAAGGTAACTATTCTTAAAAGGTAAATCACACACCAGCATCAGTCTGATAGCGATAGAGCTAATTGTGTTAAAATTTAAAAAAGTCAAACCATACAATATATTTTGAATTAATTAAATACTTTGACGGTGGTTGAAAATAGATTTGAGTTTGTATCACATAGGTACCTACTTAGTTATAAGCCTCAATCTACGTTGTTTTTTTTTTGTATACTACCTAATAATTGAATTCTGTAACAAACAGCAGGTACTTAATTGAATAAAATAACATTTTCAAAACATTTTATTATGTTTTCGACTCGCTAAACTACAGTGACGAACAAGGTCAGCTTTTTTAATAAAAGAATCCGTAAACAGCTTCTGCAAAAGGAATATTAATAAGTTTTCGGAAATCTTAGCTTGTAGCCTACAGGTTTATACTGTAAAAAAATGTAATATCTACAAAGACCTGTCAGTTTATAATTTAGAATAAGGTTTTTATACTATTTTATAGCCGCTTTGGTATACCTATATGTACAAGTATTACATAATTGCTAGCTGATATGCAGCCCCCAGTTTATGGTTCATCGGTTGTGTTGTTACATTTGTAGTTTGATGAGATACTGAGAAAACATTGTAAAAACGACTAACCGGCTACAGCAGCCACCTCCTTAGCACCAACATGAAGAAAATCGGTAAGAGACAGCGAGCTCGCTATCAACTGTCTTCTTTCTTGAAAATCAAGTTGATCAAGACTGTTGGTCCTGGTACCGCGCACCGCCTGGACGGGGGCGCTTAGAGACATGTCAACTACACATAGCCATATCGCACACACATTTCTGGTATTTACAAACAAACTATGACACTACACTAGTAATTAACACAGAACAAAGGCACACGCGAGTGACATCTACATTGAATGTACATAGTTGTAACCAGCGTCGCGAGGGACGCACAGCAACGGACTGGCGCGCGGGCCGAGACGGGCGGCGAGGCAAGGTGGGGGCCTGGCCCATGTCTGCCGCCGTCGTCCCTGCATGTTGCACTCGACTTGCCCGTCGATCCGTGAACATAACTACCATTGCTGCAAGAGGGCTGACGTCACAGTATCGTGATAGATAACGCGGTAACACACCATGTCGCACCGTTAAATTGTTCAACTTTTGCTTTTATATTGATGGAGAGCAAAGTTTTTGCTTCGCTCTGTCCATTGCGAACTCGCAAGTGTAACTCGATTATAGCATGGTTGTGTTGGAATGATGTAATGCACACAAAATAATGGTCTTCGGTTATATAGCCTTACAATGCTGATACCATGGTAATTAGTAACACTTTCTTTTCGAATAAAGGCTCTTTTGTTTTGCTGTGTTCTATCTAACATAGCCCTTAAGGCGTTTTCTAGCCAAAAAAACAACGACGTCTTTTGAAATGGAAATATTTTTTCATTTCAAAAAACATTCAGAATAAAACCAAGACTCAAACAAAAAGCAAAGAAAATGCGGCCTTATCATTGATATGTGATATCCTTACAGAGTCCAAACCAAATCTAGATACCTACCTATTTTTTATGGTATAAGATAGCAAACAAGCAGACGGTTCATAGCTTCTGCCCGGATCTCTCCATTACTCTGTAATCCAGCACGGAACACTAATGACGAGCACCAATGCTATCGTCGCAGAAATGGGCAAAGCGGTACTAAACCTGCCGAGCTGCAAAGCACTCTAACGCCTCGAGTTTACTAGTAGCAAGTTATATTAACGTGTCTATTGTAAACAAATATGTCAAGCAAATAATAACTTAGCAAATAACCTTCGAAATAACCAAAAAAGTTAAATGTTTGAATAGCTCTACATTTATTACGTATCAATTTGCACAAATGAATTTTAAATAAGCATTTTACCGGTGCCTGATAAAACTTTTAAAAATATTTTTAAAATTTAAAAAAAATAACTAAAAACTATTCTTATTAATAAAAACTATCTCTATACAATTCCAAAAATAATAATAAATTATAAATGGCCCTTGACAAGTTACGCAAATGGCTTGTGCTTGTATTGTGGGTCTTTGTCAAGAATACATACTCAATAATTATTAACAATTAACATACTTATTAACTACACTTAAATAGGTACCAGAACAAATTTAATAAACACCCAGACCTGGAAATGCAGACAAATGCCTACCCTCGAAAATCGAGCCCGATCCTTGCGGTTGGTCAGTGTAGTTAGGCGTGTACGCTAGTCACTGGACCAACGAGGTGATTTAAGAATGTTACAAATACGAAAGCATACATGTATGTGTTTACATTTGTTCACTTCACGCTTAAACGGGTGGACAATTTTACTGAAATGTTGTACCTGAATAGGTTTATAACCTAAAATAGTTCATTTCTAGTTCCTATTGCTAACCTGATAAGAAACCACGGGCAAGAGCTAGTCGACAATACTATTGAAAGCGAAGGCTTCAACTTGAAAAAGGAACAGACTGTCGCTCTACCAACAGTAAGTTTTCCTTTTAATAGTTTAAATAACTAAAGGTGAAACTCAGCGGAAAAGCACTTCATTCGAACAAACATCTAAATAGTACATTACATAATAATAAATACTTAATTTATATTAATCCGGGATATGAAGCATTATTCGTTCCAGAAGTGTAACTAATCGTTCAAATCATTTATAAATACAAAAATTATATATATAATTATTATGTTCAAATGATTTATATATATTTTTAGTTATTATTTTTGTTAGCGAATGAGCTGGTGGTAAAAAACATTGTCTCTATACACAATAGACTAGTGAGACTATGGCTTATAACCAAGACCTTTAGCCAGGTGTGTGTGATCCACAATGTGGATGCCATGGATTAAGGATCCGAAGAGACCTAGCTTGACATTCTACGATTAAATCGCTCTTGTTTTCAGCGAGTCGTGTCAAGAAAATTCCAAACTGGTGTGTTTCTACACTAATCCTAAAATAAACAAAAACAATAAGCCCCGACTAAACCTATACTTAATGTAGCTAAGAACCATAGCGATCAAGTCAACTTTCAAACAATAATTCCGAATTGAAATCGCTCCATCCATTTAAAAGACAAAGACCCATACACACAGACACGTCAATTTTATAATGCCCCGTGTTTTCTCTTGGGGTTAAAAATAGTAACTAATTTGGAGGGAGTTAGGTATGTAAGTATTGTCTTGGCACCCGACCGCCTCTACCCCGCAAGGAATTTGGCCTGAATGTATCTTTAGCCTCGTGTGTCTACAGGTTACCCTAAACTCATCACGTTTTGTCGCTAGCACAGAAAAAGAAAAGATCACAAGTTTGTTGCAAATAAAATAGAGAGTTATTGCATAAAAGAAATTACCTAGTCATTTGTGTTAATTGATACTAAAACTGAGTTCAGTGATTATTTATGTAAGAATATACTTGCACTTATTACATAGTCAGCCAACCAGTTTGATAAGCATAATGTTATGGGCTTATTCTCCGCATGGAACATGACTGTAGCAAACAATTACGTAATTTAGTAAAAAGGTAAGTATCAGGTGTCAACTTCTTATTTTTTGCATTTGATCATAATTTTTATCCACCGATTTATACTTGGTCGCCTTTTTCAAATTACTGGACAGAGGAGTAGCTGATCTATAAAAAAAAAAGTATCTTCACGCCCATATCCCCGAAGAGGTAGGCAGAGGTACAACCAAGGCACCCACGACTAGCCGAAGACACTAAGTCCCACAATGTGATAGGTGGCAAGCCTATCCCCAACCGGGCACATTTCCAATCCCGACCAACATTTTTTTATTAGAAAATTGGAAAAATCCAATTTTCTTTGTGTTGGCCGACCCGGGATTCGAACCCGGGACCTCATGCAGTCAAGTCCAACACCCGGACCGCTAGACCACAGAGGCGATATGACATCATCGGACATATAATATGATCGGACATGTTACCTTTAATCTGATCTATATCTGATCAGATTATAGGTAACATGTCCGAGGTAATACAGAAAAAATGTTTATTCTTTGGTATAAGTCAGCAAAACAAGCAAGTGGCTCTCTTGATAAGTTTACAAGCCTACGAAGCCATAGCGGTAAGATTAAGTAAAACGGTGGAACAAACCCGGGCGATCTCCTATAAAGCATACTAACTACCCACGCTACCTACGTATTGAGTGACTATAACCTTCAAAAAATTCGAAAACGTGGTAGAGATCGACAGCGCATCGCAGAAAGATCTGCCAAATCAATTTCTCCAACCCTAAAATCGGTGTTTGCTTTAATCGTGTTCCAATTTTGACGGAAGATGAGACGGTAAACAAGAAGTCAAAAACATTAACCTCGGATTAAGAAAACGCCATTGACATTTTTGGCGTATATGCTACATGTACTACCTACAATAGTAACTACATGTTGGATATTTAGCGCTCCCGCGGGAACATGTTTAAATATTAGGATAAAAAATAGCCTGTATCACTCTTCGTCATTATTTCCACGCAGAAAAAATATATCACTACATCGTACTCTTGCAACGTAAAAGGACAAGCAAAATAAACACATTTGATATTTTCCATCGTCGGCGCTTGGTAAAACTTCCAAATATTCATATTTTAAAACAAAGAAACACTTGTTCTGTCTTACGTATCACTCATAATTCATTACTTTGTAAATAGGCTACCGGTTTCGCTTATATAGCATCATCAGGGCTTAAACTTAAACTAGAGTAGTTACAAGTAGATACAAAATGAACACAATTTCGCATTTAAATATGGATGTATCTGCTAGTTTGTATTGTTCATATAAAAACATTGCAGAAACCGTTATAAATATATTAATATGAATATGAATAAACAGAGATAAGAGCAAGTATAACCTCAATACAGTGATAACTGATAACGAAGTAATAAATAGTAGTTTTGAATAAGTATAACATGCAAACAAAATGCAGCGACCGTGCAACGACGTTGGCCGGAAAACCCCCGGGCACAACCCCTCCGCACCCTTATTCCTTGCTCTACCTGCCATTCTACGTATCACAAAACACTATTATTACAAGCTCAACTATTTACATTCTGCACTAAAATGAGTCATATATGAATTTTACATTAGATGTAAAACACGTGTGAATACTTTACTGCGTAAATTGTCAAAGCGTCAATAGTATTCTTCGAACCTAACTAACTTCTAAAAAAGGAGATGGATATTATAACCATCTCCTTTTTTAAAATTTAGTTAGGTTCGACTACTATTGTTTTTTATTTTTATGGTATTTGAAGTCAAGCAAGCAGATGGATTTCCTGATAGTAAGGACATCACGCCGCCGAGAGACACCAAAGGTGATAATGGTGCATTGCCAACCTGAGGTCGGGATGTAAGGCCTCGAGCTAAGTAAATTTACCGGCTACCTTATCCTCCTAACTGGAACACGTCAACGGCAAACACTGACGTTATGGCGGCAGGAATAGGTAAGGCGGTGGTACCAATCCGGACAAGTCGCTGCAGAACTCTATCACCCAGTCAGATGTAACGGTGCTAGCGACGGTAAGCCTATGCTCACCTCTTACGGGCTGCCTAGCAGGAAGGCAGAGTGCCTATTATGCCCGAAGCCCGGACCAGCGCGGGGAAGTTTGTATTAGTTAATCGGTTTTTTATTTGAAAGAGCGTATTTCCGATGTGGTTCCGAATGTCACCGCCCACTATATCGTGACCCGATAATGAAATGGAAAATCAAGAAAAACTCTCATTTTTGACTACGTAGATGATTGTAAGACGAATAAAGTGTCAACACATGACTAATTTTTGTTTACCATTTCATTCAAGTGGAGTTCGGTTACTTCGCAATAATTTTCGTTCGTTAGCCAAAGCATAAATTTTAAAGATCTTCTAACTTCTAAAGTGAAGAACTAGTTGTTGTCTACGTTTCAAAGTCTCTAAGTCCTCTCGCGAGAGCCAAACGTGGACCTAAATAAAAATATAAATGCGATGTCGTGGGACACCAAGTAGAAACAAAGTTCCTTCGACTAATGTAGAATCGACACAATTCATGAGTTATGCATTGGCAGGGTGAAGTGAGGGAGAAAGAGAAAGGTATTATACACTACTCGATCGCACAGCCACTATCGCGCCTGCGCACGTCTCATTTAACGGTTTTATTCCACGGTTTTTTCTTACGGTTTTTACTATCAAATATTTATCGGTCGCGCAGCAAAATCTCTATCTCCTCCAAGCCTGCCGTTAGGAACTTCGTTCCAAAAATGATAATAATAAATTTTTTGCGCATCGCTATATTGAGGCCGAGGTCTCAGGCTACGTTTGCAAGCCCACCGTCTACCTTGATTTTCAGCACGTAACATAACAATAACATCCACTGATACATGGCGGTTGGAAAAGGTACCGATAAAAGTAAAGGTCCGGTAGAGTCGCTGCTCATACCCCTGCCTCTACCACCTCGAAAATTGTATTAGCCGAATAGTAGAATAAAAATCCCTTGAAAATGTAAACGTGGTCGAGTTTAACAATACAATCCCTGTAAAGGATATTAACTTCCTATTCTATTCACGCCATCCAGACGTTGGTGTATGCCATAGTCGTGTTTTAATTTCGACAGTAGAATAGACGATCAAAAAGATTCTTGAAACATAAAAGCCTTGTGGAAAGCAAAGTGAAAGCAAAGCAAAGTGTTGGTCCGGGCTCCTTTGCAGAATAGACCATCTGCCATCCTGCCAGGCAGCTCGTAAAAGGCGAGCATAGGCTTACCGTCACTAACACCGTGGTAGAGTTTCGCAGCGACTCACCCGGATTGGTACCACCGCCTTACCTATTCCTGTCGCCATAACGTCATGAAGTGTTCCGGTTCGGAGGGTAAGGTATCCGGTAAACTTACTAAGGCTCGAGGCCTAACATCCCTGCCTCAGGTTGGCAACGCACCATTACCACCTTTGGTGTCTCTAGGCAGCGTGAATTTGTTACCATCAGGAAACGCGTCTGCTTGTTTGACTTCCATTATCATAAAAACACACAC
>NJDC01000037.1:180449-207531 GCA_002245475.1 Calephelis virginiensis | reverse complement strand
ATTCAGTGCGGTGATATCTATATGTATGCACACTGAATACTCATGGACTGTTTGATTTATTTTAATTTTTGAAGGTTTTATTGTTTACTCAACTATTTATTAGTAGGCGACCCATTACGCGCTTGCAAAGTAAAATCTTTTTGCATTATTAATATTTCAGACGTATGGAAAACTACATGTAGGTAATTTCAATTAATTTTTTTAAATATTTTGTTAACCGAAATCAAAAACGGAGATTGACGCCTATATTTTTTTGCATGTTACCTTGTAGATTTTTCCGTTATTTGTAAACCAATTTGAAAAAATATTTTTTTATTTAAAGAATTGGTCCCATTGGTTTCATGCCAAATTTAATTAGTAAATACCTGATGCTGGATTCCCATGAAAATCGGTAAAAATCAATTATTTATGTGTAAGTAAATACTTACACGACCTAATTGTCGGTTTTTTACTGCATTTAAGTGATTAACAAGTATTGTAAATTACCCAGCATGTGAAATAATGATATGATGCAACGTCGAGTCTAAGGTATATCCTATGTAAGCGTAGCAACTTCTACATAGAACACATGGTCGACACGTCAACTAGTCGACGATTTCAACTAGTTAATCGACTAGTCCATGAACAATATTAGACGGTCTAGTCTCGTCGACGACCCATCCCTAATTCGTAATCACACTGATTTGCCGAGATCGAGTCGAGAATTCCACCCTAGGTAGTAAATAAGAAAGCAAACTGCAAACACGGAAGTGCAAAGAGACTTCCTCATTTAGTACAGAATTGAAATATCAAAGACAATATATTAAAATGCTTATGGTAAACGGTTGCGCGATTCTAAACTATACAACGCCATCATTTGACAGTGAAGTACAACTATTTCAAGTGTTCAAACCAAATATTAAATACATATATTTATTTCTGTTAAACACATTACCACAACTCGTATGGTGTTTTACTTTTTAATATTGGAAGGCAAACAAGCAGACGAATTTCCTGATGGTAAGATATTTACGCCGCCTTGAGACACCAAAGGTGGTAATGGTGAGCTGCCAACGTGAAATCGAGGATGTTAGGCCTCGAGCTAAATAACGTTACAGGCTATCTTATCTTACGAACTAGAACACGTCAACGGCAAGCATGGAGGTTATGGCGGGAGGAATAGGTAAGGAGGTGGTACCAATGTAGACAAGTCGCTGAGAAACTTGAAAACCTGGTCAGATGTCAACGTGTTGGTGACAGTATACCCATGCTCGCCTTTTACGAGCTGCCTGGCAAATAGGCAGATGGTCTGTTCTACAAAGAAGCCCGGACCAACACGGGATAAGAACAGCGGATTAGAAACATCAACATCATTTTAAAGACCTATACATAGACACCCAACACTTATGGAATTGATGAAAAAAAATTTGAGTTGTAGTTTGAAGAACGGGGAACCCCCAAAATTCACTGTTCATTTATATTTTTGTTTGAAAATCTTAACGCAGTTCATAGAGTACATCTACTTGCCAAGTTTTAACAGTATAGTTCTTATAGTTTCTGAAAAAAATACTGTGACTTATAGACGGACAAACAGATAAGACAGACACAACAATCTATAAGGGTTCCGTTTTTCGGTCTTTGGCTACGGAACCCTAAATTAAGTTATGTAAAACATTGCTTACTAAAATATGATATGGGAGAGGATTGAATACCTTAATTCTAGCAATGAGTGTAAAATGTGTATTTGCTGTCCAAAATTGTTCTAAATTAATCTTTATTGTTTAATCATAACTATGAAGTTTTAATAACTCGAACACTCGGTACGTTCAGTGCAAATATACTGCCTTTTGGATAAATTTAATTAAAAGATATCAATAACTTGAACTAGCAAACTGAATTAGAAAATTTATATTTTTTAATTTTCTAATAAAAATAACCTTGCCTGGGATTGGATATGTGCCCGGTTGGCGATTGGCTTGCCACCTATCACATTGTGGGACTTCAGCTAGTCGTAGGTGCTCTGGTTGTGACTCTGTCTTTAGCCCTTCGGAGATATGGGCGTGAATATACTGAGTAACTTGAACACAAAATAATCACACAAAATTCCAAATTCTAGAGTAATTTTTAAAGTCATATGCTTTCTTTGGGAATAGAACACAGCAAATATATATATATATATATACAATTGTGTTTTATTGACGGTGTCGAATAAGTCGCAACATATCATAAAAAAACCTTATATATATATAAGACAAGTTTATTTATTTTTGTAGATCTTAATTTTGTAGATCAAGAAAGCTAAAAAGCTAGACTCGCTTTGCATAATTCTGTGCTTATTCCAACGTTATTGTATGGAAGCGAGAGTTGGGTATGTCAGAAAGAGCATGAAATTAGGATAAATGAGGTCGAAATGAGAGCACTACGGAAAATCTGGTGAAACGCTCGCTGACCGTAACATTCGTAACAGTGAGATCCGAGAAAGAGTGGGATTGAAAGAAAGTGTTGGTGTTAAAATGCGAAAGGGCATGCTCCGCTGGTTCGGTCATGTGGAAAGAATGAGAGATGAAAGATTGACAAAGCAGATATAGTGGATGGATGTAGGTAACCAGGGAGACCAAGGCTGACATTTCACGATCAGATCAATCGGATATTATCCGAGGGTGGTGTCAAGAGTCTCCCAAACCGGTGTGTTTGTATGAAAAGGGTTATGAATGTGAAGGAAGCAAGACAGGTTTGTCAGGATCGTGAGGTCTTGCTCTCGATACTCTCTGCCTACCCCGTAAGGGACTTGGCGTGAAGATATGTATGTATGTATGTAGATCAAGATTATTTATTCTTTACTGTACAATATGAATACAATAATTCAATATATAAAATATAATTCAAGATATAAAAAAATACACAAATATTAGTCTTATGACTCAAAGAAATCTTTTTCCCACAAGAAATTGAAGAGTTATAAAATAAAATTAAAGGTAAGAATGCAACAATTGTGCATAACAAGACGAAACATACATAAGAAAAATAATATAAATGTAAATAAAATAATGCATTTTACTAATAAATAGTCTGTTAGAGTATAAAACATTTCATTTACAAAGTAATATACAATCATACACCCATACATTTTTTTTTCTATTGATATGTACATCTAAAGACTTTTGCATGTTCTTGGGTTAAATCACAATATATATTAAACAGTTTACCTCAATATTAAATGTAACCCGAGAATGTGCAAGTGGCCCTTATTAAAGGCTCTTTTAGCATATTTGCCTTCTTATATAATATTTTTATTTTAATTAAGCATGTTGTAGTAAATCAGTGTGTTGCAATCTCTAGTTCTTAAATAACACCTTAGTTCTGTATGTAAGCAATGAAAGTATTTTTGATAGTACAAACTTAACCAAATAAATCTTAAATTACATAAATTTTTCAAGTGTAAACTCCAGTGTTTATTGTTATATAATAAATTGTATTATGCAAATTGTTAAAGACTAGGATGATCAAAATTTTACTCTTTGAGTACTTAACTTAGGCTTTACTTTTAGTATCAAAAAGTTTGAGTTTTCAGAAATACCACTAATATCTTTTATAACTATTAAATAAAAGTAACCTTTAACTACTCACAAAATTTATTGCATTAAATCATTCTACTACATTTACAGGTACCAACATTAAAGAATTTCAATTTTTTTTTTTTTTTATCAAATTCAATAGTTTCTTGCTTATTTCTCATGGTCAACTATGGTATCAAACAACAAGAGTATTATTTTTAAAAAAAAAGTTAGTCAAATATGTAACAGAAACAACTAATCAGTATCTTGATATACATTAACATTCAAATTATTCAATGGTGGTATATAAACTTTGCCACAATTAACCAAGACATCAGTGATTATTTTCTTTTAACCAATGATAATTTATTATTATAAGCCTTAACCTGCTAGAAACTACAAATTGACCAAAACCTAGGAATTATTTTTTTAAACTACAATTTTTAAAAAAACAAATTTACAAAGTGGACTGTTTAGAAATGAGTAGCAACTGCTTAGTTATACTAGGAATTTTAAGCAAACTAAATCCTTTTGTTAGTCTTTTAGATTAAAATTTGTTCTTTGTATTAGGTACCTATATTCCAGTCATACAAGATATAAGAAATTAAACAACAATTTTATTATATTTATTCTTTATAATTTAAATAAATTTACATTTTATTATAACAAAAATATTTACAAAAGAATCTTATATAATGATATCATCCCATAGAGGATTATCTATGTAGGATACATAATCTGATACATCCATAAAATCATGTAATGCTCCTGTAAGACAATTACCCCTTTGTTGTTTTTCTCTTTGGTCTATATATGCATGTTTATATAACAGTTTCCAATTGCACTCTTCTTCATCCACCGGAGTTTTGAAATCTCTTAAATACAGGCGATGCCATAAATTATTACTGTCAAGAGCAATTTTCAAACTTCTACAGGTTTTAGCAACATTTATTACATCTACAGGTGACAAAGACAATAAGATATTAGAAAGAACCTCTTCAGGCAATCCTAATAAGCTGGCACTTGGATAACCCAGATAATTTAAAACTCTACTTCTTACTGGAACTATAATTTTATTTTTAAAAATGTGACAAAAGTGCCTTAGATCACGAAATATCATTGGTATAATAGAAGCTTCTGGAGATACAACATAACGGCTCACTGGTAAACATACACTATACACCTCAGAGTTAATTTCCTTGATGAATGCAGTCACTATAACAGTAGCACCCAATGGTGACATAATTAACTTAATTGGAATATCATTAAACCTCGACAAAATGAATGTAGTTTCATATAAACCCTTAGGTTTTTTCCAAATATTTAATTGATTTTTGTCAATAGCCTTAAGACTTGGTGCACCCTCAACGTTGTTCAGTACCGGTAATAATTCATTTTCCATCATTAATACGATGATTAATAAAAAGAAAATTTCTTTCTGTCTTGATTCTGTTGACTCTGATTGTGAAATCACATTTGTTAGAATATCTTCAAGTGCTTTGGGTATTTTTTGCGTAGAGCTTTCCTCTAAAGGAAAATTCATAATTGTGATAGTTTACATATCATAATTAATGATAACACATTGAAACTATCTATTTATTTGTATGTAAACAAGTTTATGAAAAACAATTTCGTGAACCATGACTATGACAATAACTTGACAGTTTGACTTATTGTTGTTGTTTTTTAATTTTATCCCAGTCGGGGAAAGGCAAAGGATCGGAGTCCATACAGCCACGTCTTCCGTATTAATAAATCTTTTTCTTGTTATATATATTCATTGTCTTCCGTGTTATTTCTTTATTTCAGTCAATAGTCACCATTTACATAGTCATGTCTGGGTCTTGAGTAAAGCGGTGGTTTCGTTACACAAGTTCGTCTATGAAATTTGGCGGCAGCGAGGAAATTCACGATACACTAATTTCTTCATGATTATTTCATTTGTGCACTTACACTGAACAAAATTAAACTAATTCCCACCTAAATTAACCAATTTTACTCATATTTTACACTAAATTCAATAATGTATCTTCATTAAATTCAATAATTGTGAAAAAATTACGACCATCTTCATTCACGATGGCGCCAAAACTCTCCAGTTTGACTTAGTTGTCAGTCCTGTCAAAACACAAATGTCAATTGTTTTAAAGATGTTACCGTCTAAGATTTAAATCTGATAATGCCTACATAATATTTTTATTTTTAATTAATATCACAACTATATAATATTTCTAATGTTAGATAATATCCATAGGAAAAATTGAAAATAGTTTTTTGAGCGGATTTACATTGAGGTTTTAGTTGTGGCAATAAGTTTGAATACTTATTTATAGAAACAATTATTTTTATTATATCTTTTATGGTAAGTTGATTTTTCGGAGTCCAGCCCCCTGATTCTGTATATTTTTAGTGATGATCACTGAGTAACGTGTACATGAAATAGCTGTCAAATGACGTGTTTTATATTTGTCTATCTCCTGTGACCAACAGAAATACAATGGAATACAGATATCCGACCCCATGTCTAACTGGTAGTTTTGTTGATAATTTCTAATTTATTAACCGAATTTAAAAAAAACGAGGAGGTTATTAATTCAGCCGGTATACTTTTTTTAACCAGTGTTTACCCAGTGATCAACACTAAAAAGATACGGAATACAGATATCCGACCTCATGTCTAACTGGTAGTTTTGTTGAGGATTTCTAATTTGTTAACAGAGTTAAAAAAAACGAGTAGGTTATCAATCCTGTCGGCATATTTTTTTTACCAGTGTTTACCCAGTGATCAACACTAAAAAGATACGGAATACAGATGTCTGACCTCATGTCTAACAAGTAGTTTTGTTGATGATTTCTAATTGATTAACCGAGTTAATAAAACCGAGGATTATCAATTCGGCTGGTTTTTTTTTATGTATGTACACCGATTTCTCCGTGGTTTCTGAACCGATTTACGTAATTCTTTTTTGTTTGATTCGGAACAGTTTCGAATTGGACCCATAAAAATTTGATGCAGTTAGGTTGTTTGTTTATTTTTATTCAATTTAATTATATCAGCAATAAACTAAAAAAAAGTATAAAAAAAATTACTATGTTAATTGAAACCGACTTCAAAACTAAAAAATAATAAAGATTTAATATTAATTATATGTATACTAGGTACCTATTACTTATATGTGCTATTTACTAATAGGTTTGAAGTCAGTGCCAATCCAATTTAATACTTACTTATAATTTAATTATTACTTTAAGGATTGGCACCAACTTCAAACCTATTATATAGTAAATAGCACATATAAGTAATAGGTAGTATATAATTAATATTAAATCCCTATTATTTGTACTTTTTAGTCTTGAAGTCAGTTTTAATTAACATAATTATTTTTATTTCATTACATTATTCCATATAGGTGTGACCCATTAGAATTCTGCAACAACTTATAAAGAATTGGTCCACAGCTCCTTCCAGCTTTACTAAAAATATATAGTATAATATTGTACAATAAATTTTGTTAATTAATTCAACAATATGAAACTTGTTTTTTTTTGGTTTTGTGGTATGGAAACCTTAATAAAATTAAAATTACATCACTTAAAATTATTGTTATTATTGCCTCATTGTTAGTCTACTAACATTTTTTTTATAGTCAACATATTATTACGTAAGCTAGCAACATTTTCAAAGAAGAATTTCCGGAAAGCTGGTTTTTTTATATATATATATAATATAATATATTTTTTTTATAAGATTTTTTTGTACTCTCGGGTCAGCGAACCAACACACAGGTCTTACGGTAAAAAATAACTGTGGCCTATAGACACCATAGGTTATACAGGTGCATTTTTTTCTGCGCAGCATTTCTTTACAGAAAGAAATGGTAAAAATAATTTTAGGAAACACACTTTGTCTTTAATATTTTCTAAGAAAAGTTTGAAACCTGAATTTATTCATTGCTAGACTTTTTCTTTCTTACTAATAATGTGCCAGACGCTATATTAGCTTCACAAAAAAATTAAGTCGAAACCATATATATCTATATATAACTTTGTACATTGACGATATTTAAAAACTAGGTGCAGGCGACTGAAAAGGAGCGGAAAAATATGTTTTAAGCATTTTTAAAATTTTTGTCTCTGTCTGTTTCCCAAATCGTAATTCTGTCCGAATCTACAGAACCAATTGTTTTGCAAGTAACCATACAAAATTTTGCAAGTAGATCTTTTATAATTTAAGGAAGCTCAGAGGAAACTTTTTACTCAGTGCATTTAGGTTTACTAATTAGATTTTTTTTTAAATTAGGTTAGTGTTTACTACAGACAGTCGTAAAGTCGTGGGTACAACTAGTTTTAAATAAGACTGTAACACACAAGTAATTTTTTTGTTAATATACAAATATCTGTCTGCTTTATACTTTTGGTATTGCATTACGGTATTGTTTCACTTGTTTTCCTCTGCTCCAAAAAACTGATTGGTTTAATCCCTGCTGCTAAAATTTTATCCATGGACATTGCATAGAGCATGCAGGAACCTCAAAGCATAGCAATTCTCTACCTTGTGATTATGAAGATATTTTTTACCTCATACAACAGATTGAAGAACCAGATTCCTATGATGGTATTTCCTTCCAATAAATTCTATTAAATCTATCTATTTAAGTACTTATTTATGTTTATTAGTATCATTTTCTGACACTCGTAACACAAGCCTTTAATTCACTTACTTTGGGTTAGATCAATTTGTGTAATTTGTGCAAAAGCATAATGCTGCAGATTCCTGAGTGCAGCAATGATTAGTTGCCATCATATTATATGTTTTCAATTTATTATTATGTGAGTCAGGATATAGAGTATGAGTATTTTCAATTTTCTAATAAAAATAATGTTGCCCAAGATTGAATATGTGACTGGTTGTCTATAGTATTGCCATAAATTATCATATTGTGCGACTTAGTATCTTGTTGTGGGTGCCCTGGTTGTGCCTCTGCATCTTCATGGATATGGGCGTGAAGATACTTTCCTTTAACATTACATGCTATAAAAAAAATCCTCTTCTATAAAAAAAACATATTCCTGTTTTTATATTTTATTTAGGCATTTTTCATTATCTTCTTAAGTAATATTTTTTTAATAATAATTCTACCTCGAAATATTTAAATAGTGCAAAGTATAGTCTTTTATCCACCTAGACCGGTTTCCACTTACAACAAAACACTTTGGTACATTACTTTAATAAATGGGTCTGTACATAATAATAATAATAAATATCCCTGGACAAATTACACAAATTGAATCTAACCCCAAAGTAAGCAAATTATATGCTTGTGTTATGGGTGTTAGTCAATGATTCTAATACATCAAAATACTTAAATAGATACCAGAAAAAATTTAATAAACACCCAGACCCATAAATGCAGACATCTAAATGTTCATCACACAAATGCCTGCCTCCGTCGGGAATGGAACCTGAGCCTAGAGGTTGATTGGTGTAGTTAGGCGTGTACGCTAGCCACTCGACCAACGAGGCGGTCAAGGAAGTAATTAATGGAATTATTGTCTGGCAAATTAAATTTGTACAATAGCTATGTGTTAATAAAATAATATTAAAGTGTTGGACTTTTTAAAATGGTTTTGCTTTTATTTCTTGTTCAGAAAAAATAGAGTCTGGCACATTATTACACTACTAGCAGCAAGCAAATGTAAGGCAATGATGAATTTAGGTTTTTTAATGCTCCATAAAAGCTATTAAGAAAGGAACTATGTTTTCTAAAAAGATTTCAATATGACTACTTTTAATTGTAAGGATGTGCACAGAAAAAAATACAATGGCTTTCAACTGCCACTGCAACTGTCATTAATACATATCAATAAACCAGCTTTCCTAGAATTGTTTTTTTTTGTGGATGATGCTAGATCCTGTACGATATGAATTAAAAAAGTATTGAGCTAGAAATTTGCAAAAATGAAAATAGTACTTTTACAAACACACATTTATAATATCAAAACGAATATGCAAGAAATTAGTAGCTAACACTTGCAGCACAAGCATATAACATCCTTACTTAGGATTTGGATCAATTTATTTATTTGCAACATTGTTTAAAAGCATGTTACAGATGTAACAGAAGCCAATGTGAAAGGTTTGTTTGACAAAGGTCTGTGCTAAAAATTTAATAAATCTGTTAAAAAAAAGGTTAAAAACTTTAAGGCAAAACAATCTAGATTTATACTTTCTCATATATTATCCTACACCTTATTGTATATCTCTTTTACAAAAATTTTGTCTTTTATGCAATTTAGTTGCAATAGAAATATTGATAAAGAATCACTCAGCCATTCTTAAAACTGTTGGAGCTAATACAAGTTCAAAATCACATTTTGGTACTTACCAAAAACGCTCAACTAAAAGTGTACTCAAATGTGACATCATATTCGAGGACTTTGTATGCATCACACAGAACCTAATTTTGTTTGACGGTTATATTAAGAGTTGGATTTATAGGATTTTTGTTGTGATTTCACAACAAAAATGGCTTGAAATTGCATGGATTATTCATTGGCCATATATTTTTTCCAATAATTTAACACTTTTAAAATGGGTTCACCCAACCTACTTTGAATGGTAATATTGAAAAATAAGTTTGAACATTTCTTTTGTTGAACTGTTCTGTAATAAATGAAATATCAGTCATCTACCCCATTATCTGTTTTAGATTTTTTTGAAGATGTTTCAGTAACACATAAATTTTTAGTGATGACTAGCCTTGATAGGAATATTTAATTCCTATATTAAGGTTATATGGAAAACTTACACACAAGATTTAAGGCTCTTGTAAAGCTGTATCAGGTAGATACAAAAAACAAAACAATGCAAGGCATAATGAAGGCCAAGGAAAGCCAAGACCATGAATAGATTAAATGGCATTTGATTTGCCCTATGTTGATCCAGGCTCCTTTGCAGATTAGATCATCTGCCTTCCTGCCAGGCAGCTCGTAAAAGGTGAGCATAAGCTTACCGCCACTAACACCGTGACATCTGACTAGGTGGTTGAGTTTCGCAGCGACTCTTCCGGTATCTCTGGGTGGCGTGAGTTTCTTACCATCAGGAAATACGCCTGCTTATTTGCCTCCCAATATCATAAAAATAAAAAATTATGCTGACAAAAATCATAGAGTTCTATAATACTTTTTCAGAAATAATCTATTAATAACAGAAATTGTTACTAAGTACACATTTTATATCATTTTCTATAACACTTGTTTTATTTAATAAGCTATTTTGACCGTTACTGAAATAGCTTTAAATACACTGAATATTTTGTTACTAACTTTTTAAATTTGTTATTGTGTCAATATACGTCTTAGGATGTGGCAATCTACGTAATTAGGTGTATCATTATTCTGTATAAAGTTTTAACAAATAATAATTGTAGCTCCCCAGGTAGACATACAGAAGCCTGTGCCGAATGTACATGACAAACGGGAATGAAATCTTCTGTTACATTTTTGAAAATACATATATTTTTTTAAATTAGAGTTATAAATACAGTTTTCCGTACTAAAGAAAGTTGTAAGTTCACAAACAAACGAAAATAACCGATAACCCATGTAAGGTTATGATGTTTAAAGAATTTTTTTTCAAAAACTTTATTTTAAATTAAAAACAGAACTTACCTCTGATTGCAATATTATTTTGCTTTTTATTATTTTTCAAAGAACCATCCAACTTATGATTACTCGAACTTTTGTCGCTGTCACTAGCCATTGAAAGGGTTTATTTACAAAACTAGGTAAAACGACACCATTTTCACTAAAACTATCACTAAGGACATTTAGAGTAAGGTTATCACTTTTAAAAAAATCGATTCTTAAGAAAAATATTTACGATAAAAACAAACAATTTTTCAAACTATTCAATTCAATAAAACTCTGATGTTTACACCCTCTGTCACATAGGGTGACCAGCAATCATTTTAATTATCAATATTTTTACATTTAATTTTCTTCCAAATGGTATTAAATCCTACAGGGTTCTGAAATTTAAAAAAAAAAACTTTTTATTTCATTGATAAGAACTAAGTAATAGTACATAAAAAAACGGAACCATTTCATTAATATGTTGTCAATAGATATATTTGTTATGAATCAAATATCAATCTTATCAATATTCTTAATGTTTTCTACTGACTACTGAAAACGTAACTTATTTAACTGCAAAACATAGCTCTTTCTTTTCTCGAAATCTTTCTAGAAGCAGTGATTTTAGGCTATTGAAATTTCGACTATACCTAATATATACTAATGTAGTAACATACATACAATCGCTGAGCCATCGGGCAGAACCATCGCTGGGCCATCTTAGTGGCCCACTATAATGAGCCATAATGCACGCACTACACGATGGCCCAGCGATGGTTCTGTCAGTTGGCCCAGCTAAGGTTGAACACAACTACACGATGGCCTCGTTCAGTTACGATCCATCCTTTTTGCAGGACGGACTTGGAACTATTAAATGCAGCAGTAATCTAGACATGCAGTAGTGTTTCAGCAAAGTCGAAAGTAGAAAACTGTCAAAGTAGCCTAACGATTTCGAATTACTTATGACCTCTTCACAATGCCAAAACTAATTTGATAAATGAAATTTGGTACATTTACTTGAAACCTCTTAATTTAATTACAATATTGAATTTCATAGTTTAAGAGGAGTAAATCGTCTAAATCTACAAAAACTTAATATATTCCTTGGTTTCCCTACGACCCACTCTTCAGATCTACGCTTGGTGGCAAGAAGACCATCTAAGATTTAAAATTCCTTTTGTATATTGAAAAATCGTAATGTTAATTAACAAAAAAAAAATTAAATCTTTTTAGAAATGTTGGAGAAATCGATTACCATAAATAAAAACACATAACTTTCTCATTTTTGAAGTTAGTTAATATTTCTCAAACAGTTGACGATGTACATGTACATATAAACCCTGAATTTTTGTGAGCTATTGACAGCGTCCGATCCATGGGGGGAGGGGGCAAAACTTTGATTTGTGCGGGGTGGCATAAATAATTAGGGGTGCCAAATTTAATCTAAAAAACTAATTCTCAATTTATTTATGAATTAATATCTTAAAACGAAAGTTATTTTGTTTTATTAATATCGGCATGTTAATTTCTCTTTTTGTAGATTAAAATTATAACAACAGGTTAAGAGGGCGGACGGCTTATGGACTGGCGGCTGTCGAGCCGATGGCCGTGGTGTCGGTGTTTTATCGTGGGACACGTTTTGAAATCAAAATTTTTTTTTTATATGCCACTTAACATTTTTTTTCGAATTATGACCTACATGTACAAATAAATTTAGTCCTCTCAAACTAGCTGGCCGATTTTGATGAAATTGAACAAATCAATACCAAGTATTTAGCGTTGAGGATAAAACGAAAATAGCAGCTGTCCACCGTACCAGTATAACAAAGGAATAAAAAAAGGGTCTCTATCTGGATTTGCTCATTCTGAGTTTTAAAGATTCGTGACTCCTGTAATTTTAGAGATATAATATGTGATTATGTTTTTTTTAAGCTAATGTAGTCAAAAATAATAATAAATTGTAAAACAAATGAAGATATAGTAGTTTATTTCGCAGAAATTTGGAGTGATTGAAAAACACAGTGAAAAAAAGTAATTTATTTTACAATAATTAAAAAAAAGAAGTATTTAAAGCCATATTTTGTTACCTTTTGTTATTTTATCCTCATCGCTTAATAGTTGGCATTGATTTGCCGTTTATTTCATCAAAATCGGCTAGCTAGTTTTGGACGAATAAATTTATTTGTACGTAGAGGTCGAAATTCGGGGACAAATGTTCGGTAACGGATAAAAAAAATAGTTTTTTTTTTAGAATTTTTTAAGCCCATTTTCGTCGATAGTTTTCGATCTAATTTCACTCATTTTCGGGGTTGCACTTTAACGCGGGTCACCCTGTATAGGTAAGCTACCAGTAAGTAAGCTACCTTTAGCACGCTATATAATGTAAATTGAAAAAAAATTCAACCGTATAGGTGACAGTGCTATTATGGAGGGTAAAGATAAGGAGAACCGTCTCATACGGGAGAAAGCTTAAAAAATGTCCAACTTTCATCACTAAATAACAGTTCAAAAATCCTCTAGAATGGCGCTAGCGTAGGCACAGGGTATGACATGAATTAAGCAGAGTTTAACTGATTGAAGTGTGCTGAGTCAGGAAATTTAAACTATTTACTGCAGCGTTGCCAGAACGTTACTTTTGTAACATTTAACGTTACTTTTGACCGTCCAATGTTATTTCTATGTTAAACGACACAAAATGTTACTTATGCGTTACTTTCTTGACTTTCAAACAAAAAATGTCGTTAATCAGAATGCGATTGAGAATATTATATTTTTTTTTCTCATGTTGGCGCGATTGAAACCAACATGATACGAATATTCAACATGACGGGATTCGCGGGAGGACCGATTCGATTACAATATGGGACTTGGAGTCGCATTCATATGTGTCAAATCGACTTATTCATTCACTCCCGTGTATTTATCTATCATTCATCCCGTTTATGCATGCGACCAAGAGACATTATTATATCAACAAACAATTATAACGATTTTTCCAAGTTCTAATAAGAGGGACAAGAAACCTTTGTAAATTTTTTTGTTTTAATTTTTGGCAAAGTGGGTTGGTATTGAACGACTTTTCTAAATTGGTTTTTCTAAGTTATACTACTTAGATACAAATAACTTACAGTTACGTTCGTTTTTTTCTTTTTAGCACCGGCAGTCGATTATTTGATCAATAATTATTAAGATTTTTTTTTAGTTTAATTAAAGGGGCGGAAACCTTTTTTGTCTGTTGTATTCGTTGATGACAAAGCAGGTTGGTATTGAACGATATTCCTTAATGGGTTAGTATATTTTTTAGATATAAACTGATAGGTTTTTTTTTCAGCATCATCTCGCCATTGGGTTGTTGATTTTTTTAAGTTTACAGTGAATAAAAAAGACAAGAAACCTTTTTTAGCTTTTTGTATTAATTGATGATAAAGCAGGTTGGTATTGATTTAAAGACATTTTTAAATTGGTTGGTATACTACTTAGATGTGATGCGAATGATTGTCTGTTTTTTTTTCCGCATTGCCAGTTGATTATGCGATGAAAAGTTGCCCATTACAAGCCGTGCAAAAACATATTACTTTAACCTTGCTTGCAATATAGTATTGCCATCCCTATCTAACTAATACACACAGAATACGAAACTGAAATGAAGTTAGTCGCCAACCGTTTCTAATCACTTGTTGCACAACTTGTACTAATTTTTACGTTTAATAAATGGGTCAAGGATCGAATGTAAGTTTTATGTTATGAATAAATTACCATAATAACGCATTGCGCAGTTTAGTAGTTTCAACAGTAAAAAAAAACAACGTTATGTTACTTTTTTCGCCAAAATGTTACTTTCTGGTCGGTGTCTTGTTACTTTTGACTTTTGCATCGTGGCAACACTGATTTTGCGATTTTGAACTTTCAGCGCCTTCTTTAAAATTTACTCTGTGGCTACTGTAGCGCCACCCTTGCTTAGCAGATTTTAACGGACCCTTTTTACACATAGAGATAGTTTTCCTTACCTCTACCCTCCATAAGTGCTATATTTCCACGCGACGTATGCTATCATTGTAAACCAAAAAGTACAAATAAAAAAAAAACCAAAGAGTTCATCTAAATGTCGAGATTTGTTAAATTTTGATTGATGCAAAAGTCAAAATGGAAATTGTTGAATTTTCAAATTATTTAAATCAGTATTTATTTTGAGAAAAATCAATGAAAAATGGAAAAAAAGGCAACTGCCTTAATTTGATTCGTCTCTATAAATCTACAAAAGCATAATGTTCTCGTTTTGTTAAGTATTTTATTACCCGCCAAATAAAAATTGTGCTTTATAACCTTGTGCAATAGTTTGGTGAAACCTGAAAATTTGGTCTGGGCATCAGACTTCTAGCGTTAAACCACAAGAAACAGGTAATTACATTTAAAAACTACTACTGTAGATAGTATAACTATTACATGTACACAAGTAAGCATGGGCATTAACAAAAATCGATTTCTTAAATTACCTACTTAACTTTATTTCTACATACCTATTTTTCCCTTCCCGTGGGAGTTAGCAAATGTTGCAAACAGCTTTATTATTATTATTTAGTTAAGACATATGTTTTTAGATGATAAGCCGACTTCAAAAAAATGACATTGATCATCGTATGGCCTGCCTGTTCACTACCCACTGCTTCAATAAATTTATTGATATTTAAATGATAAGTTGGTATATATAAGTTTTGTTTAATTGTTGTGCATAGTACGTACTTGAAAGTCGCACTCGTACTCTGTCGCACTCGTACTCTGTCGCACTCGTACTCTGTCGCACTCGTACTCTGTCGCACTCGTACTCTGTCGCCTCTGTGGTTCAACGGTCTGGGGTAAGATTCGACTATATCAATATGTGTCTATGTGTTCAATTTCAAAAATTAAAGCAACGTTGCCTGGGACTGAACATGTGCCCGGTTGCCAATATGCTTGCCATCTGTTACATTGTGGGACTTAGTTCTTCAGTTAGTTGTGACACGAGAGATCCTACAGACGCGTTACCGACCGCAAGCAATAACTACGCTCATTTGTTGTAAAGTCCCAGGTTTGGAATGCATTTGGTAATAATACCGCTATAACTGGTTCTACGAAAGTGTAGTAGGTGATCAGAAATATCTTCAGAGTTACAAGGTGCTAAACATCAATGTGATACGCACACACAATTTGTTTAATTTTGAGGCAGTGCTCGATGGTGAAACTCAACGGAAGATACTGAGTCCTCCAATATCTCAATTTTGACTTTCTCAAAGAGCGTTCGTTAATACAATATTATTTTCAGGCCATGGAAAACTCGGGTGTGCAGAGCAACTCGGTAGCAGCAGCATTGTCTTAGACATCATGTTACATTTACAATAATGTATTTTGCATCATTGAAATGTCTTCGACAGAAAATAAATGAAATGTGAATAAAATCATTGATTTTTTTTTATTATAAAATTGACATTGGAATTATTAATAACGTGGAATAGCCTGCCTGCTTCGTCGTTTTATAACTTGGCTGTATAGATAACTTTTCAGCTTCTTCAGCTTACTTGCAATTAAAAAAAGAAATACAAATGTTAGATGTTGAATTCAATTCTAGCATACGGCTTAATGCCAATGTTCCCCAGATGGCGGTCTGAACGTGTGGTTCTCTTCTCTTACTAGTCTGTGACCTTTAACGTGCCTTTGGCGGACGGGACGCTTTTGAATGGCATCTCCGGTTGGCTTAGGCCGGGTACAGACGTACGATTTTCTGATTAGGTTCCTAACTAGGAATGCAGATTTGGGATTCCCTGAGACAAGCCTGCAAATACGTTTTTAGTATTTGGATTTATACTTTTTCTTTATTTTGGAATAGACAAACTTCGAAAAATTAACTCATTCCGCTGACAGTTTCTAAAGTGCACGCAACAAAAACAAAAATCTCACAATTACATTTTTTGTTATTGGGTTTGTTATTTAGAATATTAAAGTCTC
This sequence comes from Calephelis virginiensis, assembly GCA_002245475.1. Taxonomy (NCBI): domain Eukaryota; kingdom Metazoa; phylum Arthropoda; class Insecta; order Lepidoptera; family Riodinidae; genus Calephelis; species Calephelis virginiensis. The sequence continues at coordinate 190,384 of NJDC01000037.1, read as the reverse complement.
AATGAGAATTACTAAGCGTCACAATGTCTATGTCACTTACTGCAATTTAGTCTCTATGTAACTAATAAATTGTAATTTCTAAATCACTTAGGTTTTATCCGAGGGTGGCGTGAAAAGAGGTCGAAGCCGGAGTGTTTGTATGGAAAGAGTAATGAAGCTGGGAAACTGCTGGAAAGGTCTTCAATTTGGCAGTCGGAACTTTCTGTCAACCCGTTAAGGGACTTGGCTTGAAAATATATGTGTGTGTATTTGTCAAATCCCAGTAAATATGCCGTAGAATAGTCTTTTGAGGAAGTGGCTTAAGAACTCAGCATATAGCCACGACTGATGCAATGTATACTGTGTAAATGTATATCTACCGTGAAACTATGAACTACTACTGGAGGTTACACTCCTAAGAAAAAGCTGATGTCGTTTCCCAACTCTTTCTAATTTACTGGTCTCTCTCTCATTTTGAAATTGTTAATTGACTTCACTACACTCTCTGAAAGAGAAGCCGATACATTAGATAGAGAGAGAGTCAGCAATACTTGGATTTAAGTTCCCCGACTTAACAAAATAGGACTTTTTAATTCTTCTTCTTTTATAAATTTGGCTTTCGATCGTTTTTCACGACTACTTTGCCAATGTCAAGTTAATTAATTTTTTATAGTCATTAGTCACTATGTACAAAGTTTTGTCAGGTCAGGGTCTTGAGTAAAGCGGTGGCTTCATTACTCAAGCTCATCTGGAGATTTGACGGTAGCGAGGAAATAGATGATACACCAATTTCTTCATGATTATTTAATTTGTGCACTTTTACTGCACAAAATTAATTTAATTCCCACCTAAATTAACCAATTTCAAATTTGAGGATGAGAATGAGGATTTTAGCATTTCCCTGAATGGACACCATCTCAACAGCGTTGTAAAAATGTGTTTTGCAAAAGTCTGACTTTTATTTGTTGCTTGAAATGTCGAGTGCACCTTAGTTTGCCTCACTAAGAACTGGAAAAACTTGTTGATATCATTTCAGAATAGTGTCTTGTCGAAACAAACAAAAATCCTTTTTTTTACTTTAGTAAATACTTCGATACTAATAAACTACCTTCGTAATACATGCATGCAACATAATAAATCCATAGTAAATTTATTAAATAATCACATTCATTTTGTTCACCTTTTTACTTTTCGCTACCCTTTATGCATGTGGTATCTGATATATATTTATTCTGATATATATTAGATAGAATTTTTTCTCATATGATTTTATATGCTTTTTGTCAATAAATCTGAAAATATGCAATAAATATTTTTTTTTTGTTTGTGCCTCCTAAATGCTATATTTTCTATACGCATCATACATTTCTTTCAAATTCGTATCTAAATCCATGTAGTAAGGGGATAGTATCCACCTTCCTTCGTTTTTGTTAAATTAAACAGCTTAGTGGGTAGTGGTAAAGGATAGCGCCCAGTTGGACGGGCCAGGACTTCTAGATGGCACCACTTTCCATACTTGACGATTTTAACGCCGAGTGATTTCTCTATTTCGTTGCTCTACTTTGGCACTGAGTAACAAAAATGCCGCGCCGATGCGATGCGGCCCGGCCCGCATCAGTGGGCTTTTCAATGCGATGCGCCCCGGCCTGACACGCTCCGCCCCGTCATCAGTGTGTTGAGTGTGAGTTTCGCACGAATTTACTTTACTACCGCGTTTGCGTTTGGACGATCCAAATGTATGGAATATTTTATATCCGCTAGAGGCGCTGACAGTAACTCCATACATCAAGGTCGTTAAACGTAAACGCGATAGTTGGTAAAGTAAATCATTTCAAAAACTCACACTAGGCACACAGCAGGCGCTATCCATAAAGGTTACAAAACTACGAAACAAATTATTTTTGAATATGTTCACACTTTGCCTTTGTATATGGCAATAACTGACAATTTTTTTTCTGAAATATCAACTACGATTTGACAGATACAAAAAAAATACTACGAGTACGATAGTGTTGTGCGTTTATTTAATTTTCCATTATTTGCATTTTTGCAGTAGAGAAATAATCAATTAGATCGAAATTTACGCTAGTTTATAAAGGATTTTTAATTAATAAGTTTTCATTTAACATTAATGTCAGGTCGTTAGAGCATTTTGTGTTTGCTGATGTGAGATTCTATAATGTCATCGTATATGGCAGGCGTTTTCGATTTGGATTTAGAAGTTGATACAGTTACAGTAGGTGATTCTGATGATGATGATATTATTGAAGTGGACGAGGTAATTTTAAAACCTATTGCCTGCAGTGTTGAAATAATTTAGTATGTACCTAACCTCAAATCCTTGTGTTTTAAATAAGCTCATTGGTCAAGGATGAGATTAGTATTTCATTGAAGAGTAGTCGTTGAATGAAATAATTGCTGTTAACTTCCGTTAAAATTATCACGTTCTACTTATTTTATATGTTAACCATGTTTGAATTACATTTTTGCAGGTTGATTATGATCCTGAATTACATGTAAATACTATCGTTGAGTAAGTATTCTACAATTCATATTGTTTTCACATTTAAATATTTATTGCTAAAAATATTCATTATAAATCTTAGGTCTGAAGGTTCTGAAACTATTTTACTGTCAGAAGATAATGTTAACCCTGGCCAGTGCAAACGCCTTGGACCTCAAGACTTTGAGTTACGCAAAGTATTAGGCAAAGGGGGATATGGAAAAGTATTTCAAGTACGAAAGATTACAGGGCCTGATGCAGGAGCCCATTTTGCAATGAAAGTTCTTAAAAAAGCTTCAATAGTTCGTAATCAAAAAGATACAGCCCATACAAAAGCAGAAAGAAACATTTTAGAAGCTGTCAAGGTAATACTACTGTTATATAATATAAATGTATTTAAGCTTGTTTTACAAAATTTATCTCACAAGCTTTTCTTAAAAATTCTGATATGAAACAGTGCAGTTAGGAAAGAAATACATATAAATAAATCTTCATTATGTATTTACCTTCAGATCTTATACCATTGAAGTATCTGAGTAAACTGAATGTGGTCATAGCTGCAGAACTTATTGTTACGTGTCGGGTACATTCTAGAAGGTGTAAAAGTATTAAACAAACAGTATTTATTACGAAGAATACCACTGAGCTGACAAAATGAGCGAATGTTTTCAATATTTTTTTTTAACTATTATGTCATAGTTTATTTTTATTTCAACTACCTCGTAATCTCATCAACTCCCGGGCGAAGCCGGGTATTACAGCTAGTTAATTATAAATGCTGCCCATTAATTAGAATCAGAGATCAGAATATTGATAAAACTTAGCTTTTTCTATCAAATGGCAAAGTAAATCAAGTCAATTTTGTATCGAAATCCCTAATAAAAACCGATTTATTATTTATTGGCTTGGTATTTTCATCTTCAATTCCTTCTCGATTTTAAAATAATATGTAATAAAATATTGCGTAGAAATATTTATACAAATGAAACATGTATATTCACATTAAAGTACTTCTTTATAATTGTTACAAATAAAAAAATGTGGTTAAAGGTATTTAAATAAAAAAATCACTGCATGGCTAAATGAGACTAAGACTCATTCAACAAAGTCAAAATGGAACTTTAAGCTGTAGGAAAATTCAACTTTTGTAGTTTCAATATTGTGCACACTTAAATTGTTTTAGTTCATTGTTGATTATATTAATTTCAGCACCCATTTATAGTTGAATTAGTATATGCTTTTCAAACAGGAGGAAAACTATACTTAATTTTAGAATATTTGAGTGGTGGCGAGCTATTTATGCATTTGGAAAGAGAAGGAATATTTCTTGAAGATACAGCGTGGTAAGTATTGGTATTGGTTTTATTTACTTTGTTCATCAATACATGAATAACTAGTGCTTACAAAGTTCAGTATGAAATGGATATACAGTAATGGATAAAAAATTGATAAATAAATAAATAATAAATTAATTTACATTCTAAAAATGTATTGATGATGAGGCACAGTTAGATTGTGCCATGTTATTAATACAAAAATAGTGTAAATACTAAGTAAATAATTAAAATAACTGATTTGATTAATACCTATCCGAATATTCTCACACCACAAGTTGGTAGAATATGTAGGAACTTGTAAATAATTTTGTAACATCTTTGTAACACTCATATTCCACAAATAAATATTTTTTTCTTTTTCTTTTCAAGACTTGAAATTACTTTTGAATTATTCAAATCAAACAATCTTTTGATTGGATTGGATTTATTACGTAAACCCAATCACAGAACTAAAAATTGTTATATACTGAAACAGTGTATATTATCACTAACAAAATTTGATTTTTTTTCAGCTTTTATTTATCAGAAATAATATTAGCTTTAGAACATTTACATAGTTTAGGCATAATTTATAGAGATTTAAAACCAGAAAATGTTTTGTTGGATGCACAAGGACATGTTAAATTAACAGACTTTGGTTTATGTAAGGAGCATATTCAAGAAGGAATTGTAACTCATACATTTTGCGGTACTATTGAGTATATGTAAGTAACATTAATAACAAATTCACATACCTATTTAATTAACTATGTTTCTTGAAGGGTTAGTTACTTTCTAGCCCATAACAAGCCTAGAAATTATTTATCTTTCTGAAAGTGACCAAATGAGGTCTACTTTATTATTAAATTAATAAAGTAGAACCCATTTGGTCACTTGGTTTTTAAATTAAAATACTGAAAAAAAAACACCCACAATATACAGCACCAACCCATAACATATTTAATATTTTTTTATTCTATAATCTCACAAGTTGTAGTTTGTTAATTGAGTCCTTATTGTGTGACATGATCTAACTTTGAATAAATATTGTAATTAATGTAAGTGCAGCTATTAACGACGCATCGAAAATCTACACTCACGAAACTTATTTTTAGTTATCGCTATTTTCTTTTAACTTAAGTAATAGAAAGAGACAAAACACTTTTAGTGCTGTCAGATTAACCTGTACACATTTCTACGAACGTTTAATCTATCACTCGACAAACGTTGATTAAAAAACAATCACAATTCGACAAATCCGGGCTAATCTGAAATGTCTAAAATGTTTCATCTCTTTTGTTTTCGTTTCATTCAAAAAAGATAGCATGCATCGAAAATAAGTTTAGTTTGTAAACAGCAGAACCACCACCAACTAACCCTTTTAACAAAAAAATATATGTTACTTTAGAAACATTTAACATGTTTATTGTAAGCAAAAATAAGAATGAAATTAAAATTAGTTAAATGGATCGGTGATACCTGCAAATGACGTGTTGTTAATAGCTGTATTTACATTAATATGGAAATTACATTACAGGGCACCTGAAATTTTAACAAGGAGCGGTCACGGTAAAGCAGTTGACTGGTGGAGTCTTGGAGCTTTAATGTACGACATGCTTATTGGTCAGGTGAGTGTTTTGTTTTTTATATTGTATGAAACTTTCCGTACATGTCCCTTATTGTAGGTATCTGCATGCCACGCCTATTCGTTGTCGGTCCAAATGACTAACTTTGTAGGAACAACTTTTCTTTTATTTATGAATAATGTTTAAAAGAACAAAAATAAGGGATGTGTTTTTTATAATTTGACCATTATCGCTATATGACGATCAAGGTATGCACTCGGCGAAATAGGGTCAAGTATCGTCTGTTACCCTTGGTAGCGCTGTTCGCCCTTATCGCTACTGCAATAAGAAACAAAAAAAACTGCGTGTTAAACAATGGTGGTTTAAATCTGCTTAGCTTAAATCCCTCCTTGGTGTTTCTCTTTTTATTAAAATTAAATAAGTTTTGTCACTTCATAGTCTGTAGAAAAGTTTATATATACCTAATCTGTATATAAAAATGATGATTATGAATTGTCTTAAAATATCGTACGGGAGCTAGCAACCTTTAGAAGAAAGAATTGTAGGAAAGCTATGTTCTTCTGAACAGTGTGCGGGCAGTATGACAGCTGAGAGTCAGTTGTTACGATTGATACTGTGCAGCACACATATTTGCAGACAGAAATTCGTCTGGCACATTATTAGCAACAAAGAATTACTTCCTAAAATAATGATGTATACTTTTTTTTAAAACCTAAGGACTGTTACAAACATTAAATTATCATTGATAAACATTTTCGATGTTGATTATAATGTGCCAGACGCTATTTTAACTGTACAAATAATTAAATAGAGAACATTTTAAAATTTAGATCACTTTAATATTATTTTATTATACTATATAATTTACATATAAAATTACATTTAATTGCCAGATATTATTCCGGCTGTTTTAACAGACCTATTTATTATTGGATATTTTGTCGTCACGGCTTATGCGACTGGCTTCTTGACTTGATACAGGGGGTCTCACTACGAGCATACTTCCTTAGGCGCTGTGTAAGCTTATAATAAACGTTACATGTTAAGATAAGGCTTTTTTAAACTAACTAATCGTGACAGATGGACCATCACTGGAATTCAGCTATGCCACAATTTCAGCAACTGTCGCATAATATCCACTGTTTAAATTGTCATTTCTGATCTGAAAATCACAGGATCATTTCAAAATTTATCACTGGAGATAAATATTCTACTTTAATCAAAAAGTATGTAATTCTGTAGGTGAAGTTTGAAATAGGATCATGATGTGTAAATTTGAAAAAAAAAAGATTAGTGGGTATTGCTGATCATTTTTTACTGTCATACTGAACGCAAAGCCTTTAATTAAAAGAAAACCTTCAAATATCTGTATTAAAAGTCATTATTAAAACATTAATTCACTATTTTATACAATTCAAGTCTTGCGATATTATGTGAGTTATATGTAATGCCTTCGTGAGCGGATTAAGAAAACATGAGTTGTAGATCATCATAGATGTTTACATTACACCATATGTTGCATGTAAATAATTAGCTGGTCCTTACATTACCTTGTTCATTCAGTATCTATGACTCATACAACCTTTACAAGTATTTGAATTGTTACTTCCTCGTTACTTATGTAATGTCATGTATTTTGAAATGTGAAGTATCGTTATGATATTACAAGTAAAGCGACACACTAATACGTTGCTGCTTGAAAGCTTTTCGCGGGGTGTATCCAGTGTTGCTTTAATAGGGCCCCGGGAAACATTTTTACGCTGTTTAAATGTAGTTAACTTACGAAAATAGGCAAAGAACATTAATGAATTAGCAATTATTATAAGAGCACATGTTTTTGTTTTGTTTTCTAGTCTTTTTATTTTAACAATCTTTCCACTAAATTAAATTTGGCCCCTTTTTTTAAACAATCTGGCGTCTCTTTGTCCGTCCTCCTAGGCGGTTGTCTACCGCCTACCCTAAAACCGTTTCCGGGTATTCTTAATACGCAGAATAAATACTTTTAATTCTAACTAACATATTAAAATAAAATGGTTAATGCTAACTCTTGTATATTAAGATTTGCGTGATATTTCATATATACTAGCTGTTACCCGCGGCTTCGCCCGCGATAAATTGAGATGTAAGCTATCCTATCTCTCAAGTTAGATCGAACTGCACATGGTGTGCGAATTTTATAATAATCGGTTAAGTGGTTTAGGAGTCCATTGAGGACAAACATTGTGACACGAGATTTATATATATTATAAGATAAGATAAGATTAAGATATACCTATATATAAGAAATTCGTGTTAGTCACATTTTTTTAACTCAAAATAAGCAAAATAATAATAAATTGAACCGATTTGGCTGAAAATTAATGGGCAGCTTTGAACCAAGAGAAGACATGGGATAATTTTTGTTCCGTTCGACTGAGTGGAAACTAGTAAAAACAACTTGTTGATTTTTCTCATGCAAACTGAACGGGTTGAACGAAGTTCACCGGAGCAGCTAGTAATTTATAATATGGCTTATAATCATATTGAAATTTACAACATTAAATTTATTAAAAGATAGCAGTATATCATATACATAGTGATAGTATACACACAGAGGTACCTGAAGTAACTCAGTCCCATAAACCCAGTCGAGCGTTGTTTTTATTACAAAATTGAAAATAAATTTTTATTACAAAATAAACACATTTTAAGATTCCCAAACAGGAAATTCAACCTGAGACTACAAGTAGTCAACGCCAGTGGTCAACAACCGACCACTAGACCTCACAGGCGACTAAAATATAGTTTTATATCCAAATTAGTTAGTAGCACTAATGACAAGTCGTCGTAATGGCGTTTCTGTAACAGTAAGAGATTTATAGCAAAAGATATCATTTACATACCTACAGATTTATAGCATACCTAAAATACGCTATAAATTTGGATCAAAGCACAAATTTGTTCAGATTTTTTGTAACTGATTTTTTATAGAAAGCTGGCTTACGGCCAATATTAATAATCAATCCTAATCCAAAACTTGCTGTCCTAGATTTATATTTTGATCCATTTTTATGTTATCGCTTGCCAGTAACATATCTGTGGACAGGATAAATATGGCAATTAGGTATGGGATAGGCCGCCGGATACGCAGCTATCTAGTTGAAATCCATTAGATTGAGATACATTATTAACATTGGCCATTAGACAAATTATCGGATGAAAAACAAGATATAATTAGTCCACGCATACTAATATTATAAATGCGAAAGTCTGTTTATCTGTTTGTTATGCTTTCACGCCTATACCGTTGGACCGATTTTAATAAAACTTGACATGCATATTGTTAATATTTAAAAAAAAATCAACCCCCAAAATACGTTTACGGGGTGTAGAAATTTGTCTTAAAACTATTCTACACTGAAGAAGTCGTGGGTAAACAGCCACAGTAAAATACAGTAAAAATAAATGAGTAGATATAAAAATAAAAAAAAAACATATGCACCATGGCGCAGTTTTTAAATAAACCATAGTCTATTTGCAGAGATGTACTAAATGCTTTTAAAAAAGCATTTAAATACAGAATGCAAAAACTTTCCAGTTTTACTATTTCAAATAAAAAATAGTTTTGAGTTATGTATTTCAAATGCTAAATGCAGAATTGGTATTTTCAAAATACATTTTAAAAATATAAAATACCCTTTGACCAAATCGAATGAAATATTCTTCTATAGGTATTTATAATAAGAATAAGAATAAAGATACAATGCCGAGCCAAATGGCACCATATGCATGACATTTTGGTCACATTTATTTTACCCGTATCAATAAATTGTCTCATGTTATTAATAATAATACTCACTTAATTAAAATAAAGTAAAAAATTAGACTAACGGAAAGATAGACATGCATGGCTCCATTTTGTGAATTGTGTTGCCATTTATTTCGGTTGATTGTGCATCTAGTTCTTATTTTATTATTATTAAACTTTACTTTTTAAATAACAATTAGACGGGTATTGTTATAATTTTTATTGTCATTTTATTTTTTGGTATTGGAAGGCAAACAAGCAGATGGATTTCCTGGTGGTAAGAAATTCACGCCGCCTAGCGACTCTAAAGATGGTAATGATGCGTTGCTAACCTGAGGGCGGCATGTTATACCGCGAGTAAATCCAAGTTGACCGGCTACCTTATCCTCTGAACCGGAACACGTTAACGGCAAGCACTGACATTATGGCGGCAGGAATAGATAAAGCGGTGGTTTGATCTCCGGGCGAGTCGCTGCGAGACTATACCACCTAGTCAGATGTCATGGTGTTAGTTCTCTTCTCGCCTATGCTCGAGCTGACTAGTAGGAAGGAAGATGGTCTATTCTGGAAAAGGAGCACGGAACAAAACGGGGAAAATAGCCTCAAATTAAAAAAAACCAAGTAACCCCGACAAAACCTATAACGTAACCAAAAACCACCTCGACTAGGGTCGTTTCGCCAATTCGCGTCCACTTAGTGGAGTTTGCAGGTTTGAGGTAAAATATAAAAATGTTCTAAATCTTTGAATTAACTAATATTGTAAC
>NJDC01000037.1:168236-180393 GCA_002245475.1 Calephelis virginiensis | reverse complement strand
CCTAGTCAGATGTCATGGTGTTAGTTCTCTTCTCGCCTATGCTCGAGCTGCCTAGTAGGAAGGAAGATGGTCTATTCTGGAAAAGGAGCACGGAACAAAACGGAGAAAATAGCCTCAAATTAAAAAAAAACAAGTAACCCCGACAAAACCTATAACGTAACCAAAAATCACCTCGACTCCCTAGTCGACCCTTCGTTTCGCCAATTTCGCGTCCACTTAGTGGAGTTTGCAGGTTTGAGGTAAAATATAAAAATGTTCTAAATCTTTGAATTAACTAATATTGTAACCCAGCCGTAGTATTTTAGGATGAAGCTAAGTTTTAGCAAAAATGTCTAATGATTATTTTTTAATAATTAAAATAATCGAAATAAGGCGATTTCGCCAGTTTGCGTCCACAAAATCCAGATTGCGTCCACCTATGGACCAGTTTGCGTCCACCAACTTATAAAGGGGTTAAGGGGAGATTTTATTAAGATAATTTATAGAAATGTTGGGTTAAAATACAAAATAGGTATTTTGCGTTTTGTATTTGCATTTAAAATAGAAGTATTTCAAATAAGTCATATCTCTGTCTATTAGGAGGTAACAGAAGAAAATGATAGAAAATCATAGAGAATAGAATCACAGGACGAGGAAAACTGTTTAATAATATCATGAATGTATTTGATATCATACTGCATTATAAATATTCGCAAAATTATAATAGAGCTGCGAATAATTCATGGTCGCTAAATTTGTTATTTAATTTTAAATGTAGCCTTATCAGGTTATTGTGCTAATTTAAATTTAAACCTAAGTATTTAAAAATTGATTTGTTAGCGGTTGGATGTTCTACTGTTTTTTAGAAAAGATGAAAAAAGAAATTAATATATATTTTATAAAAAAGGATGGTCATAAAATACCTAACATTTGTCTTGAATACTATTCGCGTTACAGCGAAAAGAACCCTTTGGCCAAATCAGACTCTGATCGTGATACAATAACGTCTGGTTGTGACGAAGTAAAAAGAATTAAATGCTGTGTCACAAAATATGCAGAGGTGTTTTATCGCCAGTATTAATAACCTATCTAAGATAAGAGATAGTGGTATTTTAGATCTGTTACCATGCAACACTGTTGGTTAACAAAAATATTCTAGCAGCCCTTTCTCTATCTGTAGATAGGTTATTAATATTGGCCGTTTCTAAATCAAATCCGTTCGAATTTCTATCGTCTGCTTTGAGGTCATTGGTCATTGTGTTAGTGAATCGCCTTTTTTCGTCTTTTAACATCCTCGAGCCCAGAAATAACTCAAGTAAAATGGCTGGTAGTAGTTAACTAACTGTAAAGACTACAATATGTCTAGACAGAAATACATACGACGCCGACAGTTGCTATAAATTTATAGAATTCAAACGAGCTTCTTTTGACCTTGATTTTAAAATTAAAATCTTCATTATTTTTTTTAAATCTTCCTAAACATCACCTCTGTGGTATAATGGTGAGTTGTTGGCGTTGATTACATGAACTCCCGGGTCAGGCAACTCATAAAATGTTTTTTTTTTATGTCTAATGGAAACAACGTTGTCGGAGATTGGACAAATATCCTGTTAGCGATCGATTTGCCATCTATCACATTGTGGGACTCATAAGTACATTCGTGTGTGTACATACATAAGTACATTCGTGATTGTACTTCTGGCGACTTCTTTGAGTGTACAGGTGTGAAGGTACTATTTTGAACCCCCGACGGAAAAGAGGTGTGTAATAAGTTTGACGGGCCTGTATGTGTATCTGTCTCTGTCTGTCTAATCTCATTGAACGATACCTACACGTTTAGCTACATTACATGTAGGTTTCTTCGGGGATTATTGAAAATAGTTAATGTTAGTGCTATTTTCTTCCTTCGGGGATTATTGAAAATAGTTAATGTTAGTGCTATTTTCTTCCTTCGGGGATTATTGAAATTCTTCCTTCGGGGATTATTGAAAATAGTTGATGTTAGTGCTATTTTCTTCCTTCGGGGATTATTGAAAATAGTTAATGTTAGTGCTATTTTCTTCCTACAAAAGGTACAGATACACACATTAATCATTATACATGTGTAGTAATAAACTCTTGAACTTCATCAATTTGGTGTATTGAATCAACTAGTTGCGTAAGTTCATAGTAGACAAATTGGGTGAGATAAGCGCGATAACGTTTTATCTAAATTATTAAAACTACCATGTTTTATGAGAATGTTATAGATATATTAACAAAAGATGAAAAAGTTAATAACCTTAATGGTTTAGATAAGGCCTGATTTTTGTTTCTGGCCATAGTTTGGGTTATTCCCAAATTGAGTATGTACCTACCCACATTTTAGTAGTAGTAGTATCTTCACGCCCATATCCCCGAAGAGGTTGGCAGAGGTACAACCAAGGCACCCACGACTAGCCGAAGACACAAAGTCCCACAATGTGATAGGTGGCAAGCCTATCGCCAACCGGGCACATTTCCGATCCCGACCAACATTTTTTTTTATTAGAAAATTGGAAACATCAAATTTTCTTTGTGTTGGCCGACCCGGGATTCGAACCCGGGACCTCATGCAGTCAAGTCCAACACCCGGACCGCTAGACCACAGAGGCGACTATTTTATCTAAAACCCTCATTTTGAGTTTATTTATGTTAAGTTCATTTTGTTATTACTTATTTTTCACGTGCTGTTTTATATTGTAAATATAGAGAGACAAACGAGTACGAATTTACTGATTCCCAATAGTTAGAAACAAACGATACCCGTACCAAACACGTTAACGGTGCGCGGCCAACTTGTGACGATACGCTCAACGATGTTTGCATCTAGCGCTAGTAAGAATAAAGTTCACCGAACCGAAACACGACATTAGCAAGCAATCTAAATAAAATTATATCGCTGTACAGCTTATCAGAAGCTTTTTAAAATCCATATTCTTTTTCGACGGGAAAATGCAAATCAAATATTGTTATTTGGAGTTAAGTATGGATTTCTACATGTAGTAACGCTTTCTTCTATCAATTAATAGCAAGCAATGGCGTTACAAGTACAAGTAATCATTTGTATTTTCTAGCCACCATTTACTGGGGACAACCGTACCAAAACGATAGAGAAAATATTAAAAGGTAAACTAATGCTGCCAGCCTACCTCACACAAGATGCCCGGGATTTGATCCGACGCCTCATGAAACGTTCCGAAATACAGCGCTTGGGGGCGGCCGGCGCGGCCGCCGTGCGGGGACACGCCTTCTTCAAACATGTTCAATGGGACGACGTATTCGCGCGGAGATTGGAACCCCCTATCAAACCTAGATTGGTATGTGTTACTAGGTCACTGTAGTTTTGTAATTTAATTTTGTAGTAATTTATTTGCAATACCAGGTAGATAGGATGCAAAACTGATCACCAGGGATTTTGTTTTGCCGTTTTCTCCTTGACTGTCGGTGGATTGGAGACGGTGGTAGATAGGTAAAATTGAATCACACTATAAAGTTTGTTTTTACTAAATTATGATAATTATTTTGCACACCAAATTCTATAGAATATATAATAATAATAATACTTAAATATTCACAATAAACTACTTTTAAGTTTATTTAATTTACTGGGTTGTTAAAGCTGAAAGCAAGCAAATGTTATGCCTTTTCGTGGGTCTGAGGTAATTGTACTAATATAATAAACACCAAAACACAACATATATATTTTCACGCCAAATTCCTTGTCGGGTAGACAGTTTTGAGTGCCAAATGTCGCGATCTTAGCAGACCTGCCTAGCGTTCTCCACATTCATTACTCTTTTCATACGAATCACAAACATGTTGGTTTTAAAGACTTTTGCAACTACCTTCGAATAATACACAAGCGAATTAGTTGCGAAATGTCCACCATGTACCCTAAGATACCTAGGTCTCCTAACCTACAACGGAACGGACGGACGGACTCCGGACGGACATGCAACGGAGCATGCTCTCTCTCATTTTCCTATGAAAACTTTCTTTGAAAAATACTAATAACTATTTTTGGTTGTTTTGTACATGACTTGCTATTTTCAAGAACTAAATAACAGTTACGTCGAAAATAGGCAGTGTTATTCGCCGACTTACGAGATGGTCTTCAGTTTATTAATACAGTGTAAACTCTCTATAGCGAAACTCAAAGGACTGAGCATTTTTCATCGTTATAGAGAGTTATCGTTATATGGAGTGAACAACAACAACCAAATTTACAATAATGTCTAATAAGTCTGAGATAAAATATGCATATACATGTATGAATGTATGTATATATGTATGTACACATGTTATTTACACATGTAGTCCGTTAACTTTGTCTGACGTTTTTTGCTATGCCAGTACTTGTTTTATATTACAATATATTATATCTTTCCGATTTCAGGCCAGCGAAGACGACGTTTCACAGTTCGATACTAGGTTTACACTACAAACACCCATCGATTCACCAGATGAATCAACACTTAGCGAAAGTGCCAATTTAATGTTCCAGGTATTTATAATATTTTGTGTTTTATTTTATAGTGCAGGAGATAAAAAAGTGAACGCTTCTACTAATGGTAAGTGTACTCTGTCGGTCACAAAAAACTGCAATACTACTAGCCGCAGTCTCAAGGAAACTAAGGTGCAGACGAACTGACTCAGAGGCACTCTCCGTAGGACTAGGGCAGCCTTTCCCAAAGTGGGCGATAACGCCCCCTTGTGGGCGCTGGAAGCCTAGAGGGCGCGGTATAAATCTTGAAAAAATGTTTTTTTTTAAACTAGGCCCAACAAATATGTTATTGAGGTTATTGACAAGAAAAAAACGAGGGGGGGGGGGCGCTACAAAACAACTGATTTTCAAAGTGGGCGTTACATGAAATAAGTTTGGGAACCTCTGGACTAGGGCCACTTTGTGAAGCTGTCAAAACTTAAATGTCTGCACCAAAATTAGATTCGAGCAAATTCGACAAAAGCCATTGACTAGAAGCATACAATCAACATGCAACAAATCTTGGCATAACAGCCCACTGCAAGCTAAAGAAACATCTTAGGAAGATAATTCTTGCACCTAGGGTTGCCAACTATTTTGCCATGAAAAAAGTATATTTAGGTCTTAGATGAAAAGTGAACAGTATTTTAGAAAAATAACAATATTTTACTACTTTATTGATTTAAACACATATTTCCACTGCTTCTTGCAACTGATTAGTTTTCTACCATTTTTAAATAGGTACCTCATAGACCACATCACCACAAGTGTAGCTATAATTAAAGTAGGTCGACGTACCTAAATGAGGAGCTTATCTATACTAATATTATAAAGAGGAAACCTTTGTATTTTTATATGTTTGTATTGAATAGGCTCAAAAACTACTGGACCGATTTCAAAATTTCTTTTACCATTACTTATAGGGATTCTTCCAAATCCGTATAGGCTATATTTTACCCCGGAAAATAGATAGGATTTTTCGTGGTAGTGAAAATTGTGGAGTAAGTCGACGAAAAAACTGCCGTACGTTAACGATTCTCGCGAACGCTGCCTAAATGGTTAGGGTGACTTCTATAGAAAAGTTGTAGAACTCAATGATGCCTACAAAAAAGTCCGCGATAGTAGAAGCCATTTATATTTTAGCCATTATAACCACTTTTCCATAGAATGAAAGTAATTAAAATTATTAGCCTATGTTTATTGATCATATTATCGTCAAATACTAATCCTTATCCAAATAAACTATTTATTGAGCAAGATTTTTTCAATAGCTATAAATTATTTTTTATTTTATTCCAATCGGACAATTTATTCAAAAGGTATTATGAATTTAAAATTGTAATTGGTATTAAAATGAATGATGGCCGCTGGCCGATATGTGTCGCACGACTGCAGTATAACACAAAGTCGCGTTCTCTGTCCCTATGTCACTTTGTATGCTTAAATCTTTCAAACTACGCAACGGATTTTGATGCGGCTTTTTTTAATAGATAAAGTGTCTAAAGAGGAAGGTTTATATGTAAATTTTATAACCATGCGAAGCCGGGGCGGGCCGCTAGTTTTTATTAAATATTTCGAAGCTTTGTTTCAGAGTTGCAAGCAAAGTTGACCATAGATCACTATATTGCAAGTCGACTATCTAATTAGTGTGTAGGAAACAGGGTGTGTAATATTGTTCAAACAGTATAGTTGGCAATCCTACTTGCACCATATTGTAGATTTTGCATTGAAGCAGAAAAGTCAGCTTTGTTTGATCTATGTATTTGCCCCGAATAATTCTGACAGTATTATCTTAGGCGGTACAAATCCGGCGAGTCGTCGCTCGAGTCTGCCAGAACCTACCTAGCTAACTTAGTCTATTTTAAACACAAAGCGAAAAACAGTCCTAAACATTACGTTAGTAGTGGAAGAAATCAAAAGCCTAGTTTTTATTCAAATATTACCATAATGTTAAAAATTACCCAGTAAACAACGCTCACCTTGATTTGCGTCTAGCTAGTTCATTTAGAGATGTTAAACCTGTTATTATCGCGAAATGAGTGAAGGTCTCGTTTTTTTTTAGCTCTGGTTAGTTAGCTGACGTTAATATAATATTAGGTACTATTATTATTAGCTGATGTATTTATAAATTATCTCTCTGCCTAATTTTATTTTTATAAGTTGAATAGTACATAGTTATCGAGGTTACATGATTAATGAGTAAATATGTTTTCGCATACATACATCCGTTGATATTTATAGGAATGTAGAAAGATATTTATAGTAATTTGCATAATTACTACAAGCCCAAAGCTCAATTTTACAGAAAAAAAACTAATTCCGATTTTTTCAAGCTTTTTAAGAAGTGTCGCTTACAACTATTTTGCACTCAAAGATCAATGGCCAATTTTCGTATGGCGTTTGGAACAGACTATAGTCAATAATACTCAATCAGTCAGTCGAGTGCGTTTATTAAATCGTCCTATTTAGCGGGCTCATAGGCCTTTCCATCCCTTTGCCTCAATATGATATACCTGGGCAGGGTTTCACGTACGTGGCGCCGTCGGTGATGGACGAGATCCACAAGCCGCGCGTGATCACCGCTCGCTCCCCGCGCCGGCCGCGGCCGCACCACCACGCCGCCTTCGCCGTGCCCCCCGCCGCGCCGCCCGCCCCCCACCACCTGCAGCAGGAGGACCTCATGGAGGTGCAGGGCCTGCCGATATAGTGAGTACTTGAAGCACCATAGTTCTAATAGATGCGTCGCTGTCCTATTGCCAATGTGTTAGACCGATTGTGCAAATCTATCAGCTACCCTATCCTCCAGGCCGAACACAATATTACCATTATGGTGTCAAAAACAGGTAAGTTGGGAGGCAACTAGATGCATAGCACTCTATCACCAGTGATCTTGTAAGTACTAACCTATTAAACCTATGCTCGCCAGTTACGTATTCCCAAGCAGAGACACAAATGGTCTATTCTACGTAGAAGACCCGGATCAAATCGGGGAAAACTTTGTGACACAGATTGTTATTGCGTATATTATTACATAACCTAACATAACCTCACTTACCCTTATGGAAGTCCGATGTCTACTAATACGTTTTATTGTACTATTAGCTGTGTTCGCGACTTCGTTCGCATAAAATTTAACTAAAATAAAAGTAGCCTACAAGAACTAATGTTAGCAAGAATAGATAGACAAAAAATTAAAAAAGTGGTAATTCTGCTGTTCACAAACTAAACTTATTTGAGAGGCATGATATTTTCTCTGAACATGTCAAATTGTAATGTTTTTAATCGACGTTTTTCGTGTGATACATTAAACGCCTCTGTGGTCTAGCGGTCCGGGTGTTGGACTTGACTGCATGAGGTCCTGGGTTCGAATCCCGGGTCGGCCAACAAAGAAAATTGGATTTTTCTAATAAAAAAAATGTTGGTCGGGATTGGAAATGTGCCCGGTTGGCGATAGACTTGCCACCTATCACATTGTGGGACTTAGGGTCTTCGGCTAGTGGTGGGTGGCTTGGTTGTACCTCTGCCTACCTCTTCGAGGTTATGGGCGTGAAGATACTTTACATTAAACGTTTGTAGAAATGACATGTACGATCTAATTTGACAGCACCAAAAGTGATTTGTCTCTTTCTCTTTCTCTCGTTGAATGAAAACAGTGATAACTTAAAATTAGTTCAGTGAGTGCGTAACAATTTACGCAACAAAATTACCACCAATATATAGCTGCCTAGCTGGAGTTTTGGCGCCATCTAGAGAAAGATGGTCGAAGTTTTTTAATAATTATTGAATTTCGTGTTAATATTGAGTGATATTAGTCAATTTTGGTGGCATTTTGTACAATTTTGTTCAGTAAAAGTGCACAAATGAAATAATCATAAAGAAATTAGCGTATCGTATATTTTCTCGTTGCCGCCAAATCTCGTTACATGAGCTTGTGTAAAAAGGCCACCGCTTTACCCAAGAGCCTGACATGACTTATTGACGACTTACGACTGATGATTTAAATTAATTGAAATTGATATAAAATTTGATGCAAATTTCTACTTGACTAATGGCTAAATACTAACGTGAAGGCCAAAACTTAAAGAAAAAGAAAGAAAAAGCTGCCTAGCTCGCTTGTCACTCTTGAAGCTTTTCACTCGAATAACCACAATTAGTCTGGAGGTTATGCTCTGGTAATTCAATGCAAGAGGCTTCACACCCTGTCCTCAGTTTGACTACACATAACCAATTTGTGTTTTGGGTAAACGACAGGTATTTCTTGCCATCAGGTAATTTGTTTACTTGTTTGTTTTTTGACATTATTAATTCCTGACTTTCTTTTGCAGGCCTAGAATAATTGACATAGTGACATTTTATACAAAAGAAAAATTGAACTACAAACGCTGCCCATATATTTGTCCGTAAATGAAATATGTAATGGTACTGTTTTATACTATTATTATAATGAATAATGTACATTTTATACAAGTTACCGTTTAGTTTAATGTTTTGGTAGGAATTAATCACATGTAACAAATTGTTCTAATATAACTATATTGTGACAGAGTAATAATAATTTACAATATACCTTGTTAACAAGCTTCAAGAATTGAATTAAAAAGTAATTTTTATTTTGTAAATTGAAGTTTGATTTCAGTAGAAATATACATAATAGATCTAATTTAAGTTTGTCTTTAATTATTTTTTTAGATATTTAATTAGTACAATAAATATTTTTTTAATCTATTTAGTTTGAATTACCTTATCATTTTTATGTTAATTATTTAACCGACTGTTCTCAGCTCAAAGTAAGCAAATTTTATGCTTGTATTGTGGATGTTAGTCAACTATTCTAATACATAGAAATACTTAAATATGTACTGGAATAAATTTAATAAATATCCAGACCCGGAAACGCAGAAATCACACATATGCCCGGCCCCTGTAGGGAAACGAACCCGCACCTAGCGGTTGGTTGATGGGGTTAGGCGTGAACCTAGCCCCTCGACCAACGAGGCAATCAAATGTAAAAAAAAGTATGGAAATCCATATGAACAGGCCCGCCGCAAGCGGGCATACAAGGCGTGCACTGCACGCGGGCGGCATGTCTAAGGGGGCGGCAAATCGAGCGACTCATCACGTAATATTCAAAGTCGTTATTTGTATCCATTTGCAAAGTGGATAAAATGGTAACGATCGCACATTAAATTGCAATTATGTTGTTACGTATTAGTTCTTCTAGGAGTAATTAGGTGATCATTGTTAGTATGATTATAATCAAATGTATTATACGGCATGCATCTTTTTTATTTCAATTTAATTTAATCGTAATAACAGAAATGCATTGACATCTTAAATTGTTGTAACTGAAAAGATAAGCGAGACCAGACTTTAACTATAAAATAAATAATAACAGAGAAAGCATGACTGTGAAGGAGCAGAGAATCATCTGCTGAACGTTATATATAGGACTCCGAACATAATATGTAGAGGAACTTATAAGGATATACTTATTGGTTTGTGTTATACTCGTACGTAAATAGCATTTTGTAGATTAAGGCAGTTCAGTCTGAACTTAGTAAAATCGACCTTCGACCCCTTCTTCAATTTCCAACAGGTAAAGTAAGGATTATAATACTGCGCTTTTAGTTAAAAAAAAATGAAAAAGTATGATTTTGGTCACGGTCTTCCCGTAGCTGGCCTTCTAGTTTACTTGGCATCCCATGGGTACAAGCAATTGAGACCAAGTTTTCTTTTAGTTTGAACATAGCGAAGGCCCTTTCATCAATAACATCTTGCAAATTAGTAACACTTATTGAGGTTTTATGCGTATTTGTAGGTATCGAGAAGGCCTTTGATATGGTGGTACGTAAGGAACTTAACTGCTAGATTATGGGACAGATGACTTCAGTGCAGTGCAGTGCTTTGGCAGGCCTAATATTTCTTAGAAACATGATCGCGAAAGCCGGAACCAACTCATATCTGAAGTTGAAAATCTTTTATTTGATATCTCGTACTAAGATGATTCTGTGGTCTGGCGGTCCAGGTGTTGGATTTGACTTGATGAGGTCCCGGTTTCAATTCCCGTGTCGTGCAACAAAAAGAAAAAGGCGTTTTTCCAAATTTTCTAATTCAAAAATGTTGCTCGGGATTGGATATGTGCCTGGTTGGCGATAGGCTTGTCACCTATTACATTGTAGGGCTTAGTGTCTTTGTGTATGGTCGTGAAGATACTTTTCTTTTTATCTCGTATTGAGGAAAGTAGAATTTGGTGCATTTTGACCCCAAAATACACAATTTAGCGCGGTTCCCGCTAAGAAGAGTATACCGTATACCTTCGATTTGAGCTGTGTCGGTACACACCTATATCGGCGATGACATTATGAGTGATGTTCAGTTTCGTGGTCAGACGCGCAGGCTACAATAGCTTCGAAATATCTAAGTGTGCTCAGTAAAGCGAGACGGTTCTTCATGCTGACCCATAGCTTGCAACTTTACAAAGAGCAAATTACGGAGTACTGTTCTCAACTCTGGGTCCCCATAACCAAATCATTTCTTTTAACCACATCCGACAAAGAGCGTTTTATATTGTAAATGACCGTGCAATTACTAATCGCTTTGATCCTTTAGAGTTGCCTAGAGATGTTGAGTCTCTCAGTCTTTTCTATCGGATATAAAATGGGGAATGCTCTGAGGAGTTTTTTTAAGATTTACAGCTCAGTGTAATGACTCGATACCCGTCTGATGGAAAACTTAGGTAGATTCTAAGGTGGAGGCCCACTTAGCTAGAATAATCCAAAAAATCAAAATTTAACTATTCGGGAAAAACGGACTTAAGCAGATAATTCCAGTCCCTTACAGTACGAACAAGAGATAAACTGGCAAATCTCTTTGTACGTGTGAGGGGAATATCTACCATATAAGGGTGGTAGCTTGCAGGACGTCTTGAGTTGCGATATAAAAATAGAGACGGCGGGAAATTTTGCAGAACTTGTGCTCATTCTCCATACTGCATCCTGAAGAAGATCGATAGACACGCAACTCTATGACGATGCGCAAAATGCTAAGCAATCTAGAGTCACATAGTTCAGAGTCTCCGTTTGGCTTTTTTGCACGTGTATCAATTGATTCCAAAACAGCAGATCCAGCCCATTAGTGACAACAGTGACATAACACGTTCGGCCCTTGCTTGATGTAACGTAAACAATTGTCTCGGTGTAAATACTTACTGTTTCACCCTGACTAGAATCCTACTGTTTTAGCTTTGGACTCGAGAACGGTTTCAAAATGGAATTTAGCGGAAACTTCAATACCTTATACTTGGTGGTCCTGCCGTCTGGGACTCTTTCTGGGTTCTTTGGAAGAGCGGCAGAGTACCCGAAGACTGGCGACGTGCGGTCATCGTGCCCTTGTATAAAAGCAAGGGTTCACGCATGGACTGTGCTAGTTACAGGGCCATTAGTTTGATCAGCTTAGCATCAAAAGTGTATGGAAAAATAGTTGAAAGGAGGATGCAAGGGATGTCCGAAGGAACATTGTGGGAGGCTCAAGGCGGTTTCAGGTCTGGAAGAGGATGTACGGATCCGGTGTTTTCGCTCCGCAACATTGTAGAGAAGCATCTGGCTGTTGGTCAGAAGGTTTTCTGCGGTTTTGTGGATCTCGAAAAAGCGTTTGATAGGGTTGTACGTAAGGAAC
>NJDC01000037.1:142887-157545 GCA_002245475.1 Calephelis virginiensis | reverse complement strand
AAAAACTCCAGGTTTTTACTCGTAGTGTTAGAGGTCATGTTGTACCAAGCCAGAGCAGCGTACGCCAGTTTGGATCTGACGTACGTTTTGTAGATCCCCAGCTTGGTTTTATGAGGGAGTCGCGAAGAGAGCATCGGGCGTAGAACGGACATCGCCGCGCGCGCTTTCCCGATTGTGGATGTTCATCGTTAGTCCGGTCTCTATGGTGATCCCGAGGTATTGAACGCTACGGAACCACTCAATTGTTTGAACCCCAAGTTTGAGCAGCGGTAGGCCTTTGGATCTTCTTGGTAATAGAGCCTGCGTCTTACTCGCATTTGCAGACAGCCGCTATTTCCCAAGCCAGACTAGAAATAGGTCCAGACAAGACTGAGCTTTGGCGGCCGCATGCTTCGGATACATGGAAACGGAGAAATAGGCCGCGTCGTTGACATATAAAACTAACGTACAGTCCTTCCCCACGTGTATGTTGTCCATGTACTGGGAGTAAAGAGCAGGCGATAGGCAGTTACCCTGAGGTACTCCAGCAGCGATGGAACGCTCGATAGACAGAGTGTCTTTCACCACCACTCAAAATCGATGGTCTTGGAGAAAGGAGGCTAACACCTTAAGGATGCGTGTGGGGATGTGGTTTTGGGCCAACTTGAATAGAAGACCCACACGCCAAAGACGGTCGAATGCCTTCTCCATGTCCAGTAGCACTGCAAAGGATTGCTCGCGCTTATTAGGCACCGCGATCAAAATATGCAGTTCTCTGCACAGCTGGAGGGTGGTACTATGTTTGGCTCTTAAGCTGAACTGCTCCGGGCGGGTCCGAAAATGGAGATGAACATATGGCAACACCAGTTTCTCGAATATCTTGGATATCGCAGGCAACAGGGTTATAGGCCTGTAGCCAGCAAGGTCTAAGATACTCTTACATTGTTTGGGCTGCATGATGACGAAGCCCGTCTTCCAGGGCACTGAAAATTCCCCGTTGCGCGTGATGGCATTGAACAGGCGCGTCACTGGCGCTACCGTAAGATATGGCTAGTGACGCAGTACCTTGTTCGTAATAGCATCCACACCAGGGGCCTTGTTTGTCTTGGACCTCATGATTTCAGAACAGAGCTCGGCGAGAAAACTATGGGGCCCTCACGTGTCATTGTCCGTGCCAGATAGTCGGCAATAAATTTCACAACTGTTGCCACATGTTCACCGTTGGCAGCCGGGCTGTGTAATGGTTTGCAGTGAGTCTTTTTTAAACATTTGTTGGTTCTTAACAATATTTTTTTTAAATACGAGTTTTTGGTGTCATTTGCAACAAACCATTTAAAAACATTGGCTCATTGTTTAAAAATTTGAAATTTTCAATAGAGAATAAGTAAATCGAAAAGTATGTACAGAATGATTTTTTTAATTACCTAGTCTATCTAAACATTGCCGTGCTTTAGCCTATTACTATAAAATTATCCACACTCAAGAAGAGATGTTTTTTTTTAAATGACAAGAACGCATTAAATGGTTTATTAATATGGAAACATTAATTTTAATTGTCAGATTGATGGAAAAAAACAATGTGAGTGAAGTAAAAATATAGTGTGCAGAAGATAAAAGAAACAAAAATAATTCTGAAAAATTAAGAACTTAATAAGTTAAAATTTAGTAAATGAATATAATAAAATAATGAATAATGTTGAAAAGAGACACAGCCGCCCGGGTAAAGAGGCAATACATTCTGGGCACTTTATGGTGTCGCATTTTGAAGCTGAGGACCAAGATGATTTTGATGATTTAGCAGTCCCTGTACCAGATGAGGAACAAAATGTTCAAAAAGGGTCTACTGTCGCTACATATAGCGTGCCTGCGTCATCCGAAACATTCCCACTTCGTGACAAAGAAGAAAGTAAACAACATCAACAACTTTCTATTGAGATATCTCTCACCAAATTATTTAAGTGTATGACATTAGCTTACAGGTAATTTAAAAATACTTTTAAATTACTCTCATTATTTTTGATTATGTTTCTCCCAGACTTGCAAGATGCATTTACATTTATTTGTCTCATTTCAAACAAATCTTTGTTCTGAACTATATTTTGATTATCTATAGAGCTAAAAATATTCTGAACTATATTATAAAGTGTTGGTTTTATATTCGTTTTTATACATGCATTGATTTGGTCAATATTGCCATTAGAGGTGACTTATACTTAGGATAGCATGATGACATGGTACTGAAAATATCAATTATTTCCCCACTTTTATCGGTCATAGCCAATGATAATGGCTCAACATTCAGAGTATCTATTTTATACTAATACTACTATATTTTAAACTCTATTTGTTCCTATTTTGTGTATGCGATTTTGAGGATCGATCTATAGGCATGTACTTTGAATACCAACTTTATTACAATTGATCTTAAGCACTAAATAGCTACATTTTAGGCTTAACTATTAAATTAAGTTTGAAAATTATATAAATTGTTTACATTTGCAGTTTCTTTTTAAAATTCTTGAAGTCATGCAAACAATTTTGAATCTTCCTTTTATGAACAAGGAAACAGTTTCTATGAGTTTGGTGTTTAATGATAACATAGGGTTAAGACTTAGGTCAATGTTTGTGATAACTCAATCATATATAAATATTTCATACATTAATTACCTTCTGCACAGATTTCTTATTTTTAAAATGTTATGAAATCAAATTAAAAAAGGTAAAAAAGACTCTTATTATAGGAGATTATTTCAAACACATTGTTGAAGTTAATTTTTATGATAAATAAAGTTATCATTAGATAATTTTTTTCATCTGTCTGTTGATATATAATTTGTACAAGAAAAATGTGTTTTTAAAGAAGAGCAAAGAGTAATGTAAAGTTAACTGTTTCAGGTTATTTGCATATTTTTATGTTATATACATTTATCAGAGCAATTAAATGTTGCCCCGTAGATAATAGGACCAAGGATGAATTGGAAACTAGATAAAACATCTAAAAATTGAAACATTTATATTTTTATGTAATGTTTATAAATGACAAACTGATAAATAATCTAAATTATAATACATAGTAATTAATTGGTTCCAAAGTCTAATTCACATTGATTTAAAACTTGAAGCTTTGTTACACTTTCTTGCAACTAAGTAAAATGATAATAGAATTTATCTTGTTTTAACAGCATTAATAATTAAATTAATAGCATGTCTAAAATAATGTATGTCAAAAATCATAATAATATAATAATAACAAGAAAAAATTAATTATGTCTTACATTACGGATTCTATATAAACTCAAGGGATTTAAATAGTTTGTGTGGCAATCTAAAGTCTGTTCTATTCTACTATTATAAATATGCATTTATTGGTTTTTCTAAGGTTCACATATCAAACTTTATGTGGTGTCTGTAAAAGAGCAAAAAATGGTTTAAATACAATGTTGTGGGTATTACTTAAAATATTTTATGATGCTACTACTTATAAATCTACTATTTTTCATAAACAAAATCTTAAAATCAGGCTTGTTACAAGATCCAGATTAGTAATTACATTTTTTTGGTATGACCACTTGAAGTGTACATTTTTGTATATGAGCTAATACAATTAACAAGTTTTTTTTTTATTTTTTATTAAAGTCGGCGAGTCGAAATCATTTAGTAGTAAAGTTACACATGGCACCAATGAAGTTGCGAGACATAACATAAGTATTTTTTAGTAGGTGGGCTTACAAAGACTTAACTATTGGTTATTGTTAGAGTGTTTGCTGACTCTTAATTAAACTGAATTTGTGTTTTTTTTTATGATAGAATGAAAATAAAATTTCCAGTCTTAAACATTTTTTTCTTAAAATTATAGATTATTTAACATAATGCTTCGACATTTATATTGATTAAAAATAAAGAAAATTAGTGCAAAAGTGTCAGGACAACTGTTTAAACTAACTTAAATTACTTGAATAGTTTTGATTAACTTGTTTCTAGGGCTAAACAGTTTTGTGTGCCTAAATTACCAGAGTTATCATGTGAGCTTAGAATGTTGGAACTAAAGATAAGATAGACATGTTTCTTACTTATCAAATTGTTATATATAATAAGCTTAAGATCACTTATTGATAGCAAGCAAGATAAGCAACTATATACCATCGACAATCTGTCTCAGTACGGTTTTAACTTTGGAACTGTACTTGTGTATAGATTTTTATAATCCAATTTTACATAATAATGTTTTGTTTTACTTTGTTTAAAGCAAAAATGTGTCTTTTGAAATCAAGGACTTTTATAGTCAATCCGTTTATGAAAGTGCTTTTATCTAATATTAGTCTGTGACGTTAGTTTAGAAGAAGCATGGTAAGCATATTTTTGTATTAAGTTGTTTTTTATTAAAATTTTCTCAGACAAAAACTAACATCTCCAAAATGGAATCGTTTCAAAGGTATAAAATTACGGTGGAAGGACAAAATCAGATTGAACAACGTCATATGGAGATGCTGGCACATGCAATGTGAGTATGCTTTTACTTTTTTATCATATTTATCTCCTAGTCAGCGAAAAAATTGAGAATCATTAAGATTATTTAATGTTGTTTTATGTGTAGATACATTTTAAAACATGTGGTACACTTTAAAGTTAACTATGAAAAATGTTTAATTAACATTATTTAAAGGTCTATAGGAGACCATTGCCGCTTACTATCTGAAGACAAGTCTGCCTGTTTGCTCATATATAATATTTTGGTTAGGTTATTAAAAAAGGAGTAGGTACATAGAAATTCGTTCAAATTATTACGCCGCGTGACGCGTTTGTGGACGCGAACAAACGAAGCGTCTGTTAGCGGTCTCACGAGGTCTGATTGCTACCATAAAGTGGTGGCCGACACACGTGTTAAACCGCGATAATTTAAAGGCCTTTTTTACATACCAATTTCTATACAGTAACCATAGAGTGTTGAAAGTTTTAGAACTATTTTTGGCTTTCAATAATTAAAATAACTAGATTTTACAGTAGATAAGTAACTAACGTGTCGTATTTTTAAAGTCGTACGTTAAAAAATCCCTTACAGATCTTGCCGAGCTACAAGGTTTTCTGTACAGAATATAACACAACGTTATTACAACATCAATAGCAAAATTGGAGCTTTATTCTTGAGCTTTAATGCCCGCTCCACAACCAGCGTCATTCGTCAATACACATTTAGCTTTAGTAATGTATCGATTATGATTCAATCATCAACAAACTAAAATTGCAACTCCTTAAAGTTACAAGCAGTCGTCACGTGGAAAAGCATAGCATATTTCGCACGTTCGCGTTTCGTTGTTGAAACCATATCAGTTCTATCAAATGGCGGTAGGGTTTTGTGAAGGTTTTTCTTTTCTTTTTCTTTTATGGCTTTTACAACTACCATGCGTAGTTTGATTTCGCCGTGAAGGTTTTTAATGGCGTAATATACCTCATGTCATGAAAAGTAACATGACGCTGTCATTATGACGACAGAAATAGGTAAAGCGATAGTTCTCCGATCGCTGTCAGTGACCGTGTGTCGTGGCATTAGATCTTAAAAGACAGTTTTGCTGTCAGTTAAGTATTTAAAATAAACTTTAGTGAAAATAGTTATGCTAACTAAAAAAAATATGAATAAACTATCTGACCCGACAGACATTATCCTGTCTACATTAATGACTATTATGTGAATCAACTAACAGTTATGTAAAATTTAAGTTTTGCTGTAAGCTTTCTTTAATTTTCAAATGTTTCGCTAATTTAAAAAAAAAAACTTTTATGCGAACCTTCCCCTGGTATAATTAACACAACCAAGCAAGATTTATCAAAGTTGTTCCTTTCGTTTACGCGTGATGCGATGACCAAGCGAAATAGAGATTATTTTTTATATATAGATAGATATAATTACATATATCGGAACAAATAAGACGAATTGACCTAAATTGCTTTATTTTATGTAATCATAAATTTCATCAATCACGATCTTGTTACTGTAAGTCATGATTGATGGCGTTAAGTCCCGCCTGCATGAGCGTCTGTAGAACGCGTTTCTTATCACTATCTGACACATATCGTTAGTTTGTTTAACTGCTAGTAGGCACAGTATAATTCTGCTAAATATTTTACATAATACAGTATTTATCATGTTTGCTACATCATGACGCAAATACCTGTCTTCTATTTACGCAATGTTATTTATCTACAATGCAAATAAAGTTACTTCATACAAATAGCTATATGCGGCTTTTAAGTTTTGCTTTCCGTATTTAAAAAAAATATATTTTCACCCAGTTCAAATTAACCGTTTTAGGATCATTTCATAATCACCATTTTTTTTAGAAAAAATTTTACTTTTAATATTTTTTAAAGTTATCTAAAATCTAGATACCACAGAGTAAAAACCTGAACTTGAAATCTAGCTAAGGTAGACAAAGTTAATGAATGGGATTTTTTTAAATTAATAAGTCGCAAACGTTTTGCGTCCTTTAATTCTGCGAGTCGGTCGTCAACTAGGTATAATACCTAACGATAAATTATTATGATCACGTCGTTTTTATTACGTCGCAACGTGCTTAGTAAAATATTCAAAGCTACCAATGTATTAAATTAATTACAATCATCTCTGTTTCCTGCGAATATGGTCTTGATATTTATTGATCGAGTGTCGATGAACTAGAGAAAACGTGAAATCACTTAAAGGAACTATTATCAACGGGTTGGAATTTTAAATATTCATAAACATATTAGAACATTGTGGTTTCATTAAAATAGAATCATAAATATGCAAATTATTGTACGCGAAAATATTGCGGTGTGATAATGTGATCGAGCGCTTCTATATAAGTCTTTCATATATTTAACCATCGTGGTTTCTCCGATCCTTGCCTGATTTTAGTGAAACATAGCATAGAATTTGAGAAGAATTTTATCTTTCAAATAGCAAAAACGTTAAAAACGGGAACAGTAATAGGGAATATTTAGAGTGCGTGTTCGTTGTGGGTTTTAGACTTCATTAAGTCCAGTAACCTATCCCAATATATATTCTGTAACGTCAACTTACAGTGGAAACGATTTGTGTGTGTGAACTCTGCACACATTTAAGTACTTTATTTATCTCAAACTTATTGACGGGGTTGTCTACCTATATTGATAAAAGATAGATAGTTAGTCTGTGTTGTTCAACTGATTACGGGTTGCGAAGTGGAGCCAAATAGGTAGATAACGACGTTATTAAACGAGGCCTAAATCGATATCATATTTTATATTGGGTACAAATTGTACGTATTTATACTCCGAAATCTTTGTGTGCAAAATGTACCTAAAGTTTATACACTTCCATTTACTTAAAATTAGTATACCTACTTTTGATAAAAATGATTAAGGTGATCTAGCTCTCAGTTTAGAGCAGAGGTTCCCAAACTTATTTCATGTAACGCCCACTTTGAAAATCAGTTGTTTTGTAGAGCCCCCCCCCCTCGTTTTTTTCTTGTCAATAACCTCAATAACATATTTGTTGCGTTAAAAAAAAAACATTTTTTTCAAGATTTATACCGCCCCCCTCTAGGCTTCCAGCGCCCACAAGGAGGCGTTATCGCCCACTTTGGGAAAGGCTGGTGTAGAGTATCTGCCTCGGTAGCTCAAAAGAAACGAGCATAGGTTAAATGGGTTATCGTCAACAAGACTACGGGTGGAAGAGTGCTATGCTGCAACTTAACTGGGCAGGGAGGATCCGTTACCTATTTCCGTTGTCTTAAAGTCAATGTTTGGCAATGTTGTGTTAAACTTTAGGTCTAACATCCCGGCCACAGCACAGCGACGCTTCTTTTACATCTACGGTGATTTCTTACCATCAGGAGAGTCGTATGTTTGTTCGCTCTCGTATCTCGCTGGTTTCCTGATGAGGTAGGCAGGCCTCCCACAATCAACTGAAGGTACTAAGTCCCTAATTACTACTGAGGTAGCAAACATATCGCCACTGATTTGCAGAAAAAAAGTACCTACCGAAAGAATCAATTTTCCTATTAGGTAGTTCAGTTTAATAAATTTAATAAATCAATTAGCATGGAATAGTTTTTATCAGTTTCATCACAATATTTTGATTAAATTACTGATAAATAATGTTGAAATTATATATATAATAACTGGAGCCCTACCATGAACGCTTACAGCAGTATTATTTCCATCCTGCTAAATGTCCACGTTTATAAGCAACTTTATGTTATACGTTATAAGATTGTCTATCCGCTGACAATTATTATTATTGAAATAATACTGTTTTAAGAGTTTATGATATAACCCCCCCCTGATCGTGAAGTGAAAATGAAACAAGTTTTTTTTTCTGAAAAAAAAAACAGATAAAAGTTTAGTATAGGGTGTTACTCCCTCTTGTTAAAATTAAAGCTCGCGTTAGTCTGGGCAGTCCGCCTGGGCAGAGTGGGTCTTTAGCGAGTATATCTGTTAAGTTTCTCAAAGAATGTGTTCTCACTCGCTTTGTATTTACATTATGGTTTAGCTTTCTGATGGTCTGCGGTGCCTGGCACTGATCTCACTCATAGCTTCAGAACGTTCCAAAAATGCGAGTTCGTGATTTTGATCTGGCCAATCTATCTCTAGCACATACCGACGGACGCGAGTGTTTTCGTCCATGAAAATTGACTTATCACCAAAAGCGGGCAATGCAGTTTGTACAGTCAGCATGCCATTTTCTATTAATAAATATATGAATCTATGAATGAATGAATGAATAAATGATTTCTATGAATTATATTTCCTGCTCAAAACATAACAGAACACATATCATATGGTGTGATGTCGACAAATCGTGCCTTTGTAAAGCATTATCATGGTCTTTGTAGCTCACACCGTTAGTATTTACCGTACCCCTTGTTTTAATCGGTGAACAATATCTTAAGCCAGTTTTATAGCTCTATCACTACATAGTATAAAACAAAGTCACTTCCTCTGTCTCTATGTCCCTTTGTATGCTTAAATCTTTAAAACTACGCAACGGATTTTGATGTGGTTTTTTTGTAATAGATCAAGTGATTGAAAAGGAAGGTTTATATGTATATTCATAAGCCGGGGCGGGCGGCTAGTTAAACATAATTATCATATTCGCAACAACGAGATCACATAGAAAGTGGGATTGAAAGAAAGAGTCGACGTAAAAATGAGAAAGGGCATTCCCCGTTGCTTCGTGCATGAGTAAAGAATGGCATATGAAAACATATGTAGATACGTTGCGAATACGGAAATAAGTACCCGGGAAGACCCAAGTTGACATTTCACTACCAAATCGTTCGGTTGCTATCCGAAGGTTGTGTCACGACTGTCTGAAACCGGCGTGTTTGTATGATGAAAAGAGAAATAAATGAATGTAATTTGTGAAGTTAGCTAGGCAGGTCTGCACTGATCGTCACACTTGGCATTCGATACTCTCTGCCTACCTCCCTACCTGCATATAGTATTTATGGATAAATAATTTATGGGTAAACATAATCTACAATTTCGAGTGAATTTAAGCCTGGAAACTTCTTTTTTCAGTTTATTTAATCAAGTAATACTAATACATCAATAAAATGCATTTATACTACAATGAGTTTGTGTTATGGTTTGTTAATTATGGACATTTGTTTAAAATGTATTTTTTTTATCTGTATCTTCACGCCCATATCCCCGAAAAATTGGAAAAATCAAATTTTCTTTTGATTGCCCGACCCGAGAATAGAACCCGGGACCTCATGCAGTCAAGTCCAACACCTGTACCGCTAGACCACAGAGGCGATAATATTTTTGAATAACAATACTTTAAAATGTTGAGTCTATGTTATTTGGTAAAAAAATATAAAGTTACAAAATTATTTAGGGACGATATTAACCTTCGGGAAATGTGGTCACAAAATGTTGTTAAAAGTTAATTTTGTTATCTATAAAAAACAACCTCAGCCAACCATATTAAGATTTAAAATATCTTAAAATCTGCAAAAATACCACTTTAGTAGAACTCATCAAATGTATATTACATATTTATTCTTAATAGTATTTTCATTGACCGTGTATTCATTATTACTCTTATTTGACTAACAATTTGTCATTAACAGTAATTAGTAGTCATTTAAATTATATTCTTAGAAATTTAAGCAATAGGCATATGCAAGCTTCATTAGCTTGTGTCAATACGAGTAATAAAAATAATTTTACTGTGCACAGAGTATGCCATTCTTTTTTAATGGGCCAATGTATATAGTTTTACAATAAACTTCTCAATTGTATGAAAGAACTTCCAATTAATAAATTTAAGAAATGTGTTAAATGTAAATTAAATGAAAAGGGTTATTATACCATTGCTGAATATTTAAAAGCCTGCTGAGTTTCTTGCCGGATTTTCTTAGTGTGAGGCCGCGTTCCGATCCGATGGTAGATTTATTATTATAAAGATGCGTTACAAGTGCCTCTTGTAGGTTAACGTGAAATAAAGACAATTTTGAATTTGAATTTGAAAGACTTGACGAAATTACAAGAGTTCGTTTTTACCATTTTGGTTACGGTCCTCTGAAAATTACGGTTATTTAACTTAAGTTTTCATTCCTATTAAAAGATTTTTGATTAAAAAAAAGGAAATATATATCTGTATTGGGATTAAAATATGTCAAACTAGCTTCCACTCGCGGGTCTCTACCAGTACCAATTTGTTTTTTTTTATAAATTGTATCCTTTATGTTATTCTGATGCATAAACTATATTTCTGTAATGCATTTTCATTAAAGTATAAAGTTTGATGTCTTTTTCCTGGCCGAGGGTAAATCTTTACTCATAAGGCAGATAGATATCCTGGTAAGAAATATACGTCGGCTATAGACAACAAAGGGTCTAGCACGATTAAGTCTTCAGTCTATTCCATTTCCCAGACAGGATCAGGACAGTAACGAACACTGACGTAATGATGGTAAATTTAACCACAATTTTTTTAAATTACGATTATTTCAAACGAATCGACTTTGCCTTTTACTAGCTGCTTGGTAGGAAAGGAATTGTATTTTCACCACCTTATCCCAGAAGAGGAAGGCAGAGGTGACCGAAGCTATTTTAGTCACTCAATGTGATAGGCGGCAAACCTATCGTCAGCCGACCGTTTATTCAATCCCGGGCAACAGATGAAAATATTTCGTGAAGCACGGACTAAAAAGTAGTTTCATCGCATATTATTCTTTGATTGTTTTTTAATCAGCTTTCGTCGTTGTGATTTATAAATAGTTGATACACCCGTCGCCTAGTTATCAAGTAATAAAAGACGAGTCTAAAAATATCTGTACCTTAATAAAATATTAATGATTTAACGATATACTGTAATCAACCTTAGCAATCAGTTTGAGGTTAACGAGATATTCTACTGTGCTGATATACGTGTGTTTATTGGAAATTGCATAAGAGATGATAAAATACTTTAAAGTATTCTTATTATTATGTTTATTATATTTTTTTAACCATGGAAAATGTTAATTTCAGTCATAAAGAAACAAAACACTTTAGTCTGTCAGTTCGCTTCCCCGTTGGATGTTGATACGCACGTGAAACCAGAGGTAAAGTATTTATATTATACTTTTAGAGAGTTGATGTAAGAAATATGGTCCTAAGCATCATGATCTAAACCATATTAGTCTAATTATTCTTGCATTCACTACTTACACTAAGTGCAAGCACAGTTTTGGAAAGTACATTACTTTAAATGTTTCACAGTGTAATTAAAATATTAAAAAGTAATGTACCAAAATACATGTATGGTGGTAAGAGTACATTATTATTACAGAACAGTAGTTTCGCAGAAATGTTCCAATTGTCGTTATGTTTTGTTAATTTTAAATTCGGAATTAATCTTGAATAGTAGTAGGTACCTTACTATTTAAATATTTTCTTAAATAAGTTTTTAAAAACAAAATGCTTACAAATCTGTAAAAATTTTAGACAACTATATTGGAAGGAAAATATTGGAAAAGAAGAGCAGAAGCAGTTATAGCAGAATATAAAAAATGGCGCATGTTTCATATTATGAGGCTCCTTGGAAAGGGGGACTCCTCTGTCCAGGACACGGTGAGTCTGATTACAGGAAATGATAATGCTTTTAACTTTTGCTAGATCTTTAGTGTCATTTTTGGTACGTATTTCTTTTATATAAAGACATTTTGCTTGTTAGTCTAAATATATTGTAAAAAAAATCATGGATGAAAAAACTTGACAATTATAGATCATTAATGGTGAACTTACTTTTATTATAATATAGAGATCATTGTCTTTTGCCTAACTGTATAATGATAAAGATTTATTTAGCTTGTAAAGATAACACTGGGAAAAGTTCTTAGTTTTAGAAATTAATTGATTAAAAGTTAAAACATCATTTTATTAGAATTTTTTATTTACATACAAATAGTCACAACCTGAATTAACAAATTGTTTTTATTTAAATGTACTATTAAATAAGATATTATCTCAACTTGCAGTTAAAAATTAATAAATTATGTATTATTTTTGTGTCAGATTGCACAAAATATGTAAAAAAAAGACACTGTAAAATTCAAAATTGTATAAATTCAAAATTATACGAATTCATTTACCGAGTTATGAAAATATTTCTTCGATTTTATACAAGCAATCGAATGGCCATAGCACTGATTTATATGGGACATCTTCATACCTTGCTTATCATGTTTCAAATTTAGCTAGGAATTTTTCCTAATAAATGTAATAATAAACTGAGCTTGTTTCAGGCATGGTGTGGGTTTCATTTAAGGTATTTGAAGAATCTGTCATATTTCATTGGGATATGGGATCTTATAGACAAGCGGATATTAGATATTTACATACGTTTTCAGATGTCAATGCTATGCGGTTTTCAGATGTCGGACATGGACACAATGGAGTCGCAGTGCAGCGATTTCGCTGCCAATATGCTCACCGATGAGGACTATCTGAACTTCATGAGTGACACACTATTCTCCACAATCACAAATCACCAACCATTCGCTTTCCCCGACTGCAGAGAAATTGGTATTCTTTGTTCGTATTGTCAGTTTGTATGTCACAATTGAAGAAGAAATACTTATTGCTGTCGTTCTATTCCAGCTAGAGGTGCTAGCTTAGCTGATTTTATTCAACCAAGCTTAGGTCCTCTCCAACCTAACCTTGATGATTTTATGGACACATTGGAACCTCTTCATGGTAGGTCTTTTGTTTTCAACTATTATTAACAAACAAATAATTGTTTTGATTTTTTTAATACAATATTTTTTTGATGTTGTAGGATTATTAAATTAAAATTATGAAATCATTGTCAATAATATATTTTTTTTTTCAATGTAAATAGCGGGTTTTAGTGACATATTCCTGAAAAGAGATAACCTAATGAGTGTTGAGACTTTTTCAATGGTCGTCGGTGTTTGACATATCACAGAATTTTTTTAAGACGAAAAACAAATATGTTTGTCAGTAAAATGTATGTCACTTGAGACTAGAAAAAGAATTAGGTCATTCAGAGGTTATATGAGTATTTGATATTTTCAATTTTACTCTTTTAAACACTGACACAATGATTAACGGTTTTCAATTACCGCTTATTTTGTTTCTATAGGATTCAAATTGTGAGAGAGCGGGGGAGAGGTAAGAGGGGGGAAAGGGGTAGGTGAATGCTTAATGGTAGCACAACCGAATTAAAATTTTAATACACTTACGTTTGTTAGATCGGGGATTGATGAACCCGCCTTTTTAAATAGCTGTTCCTGAAGAGATAGAGGCTAAAACAAAAAAGGTAATATGTTGCTTAGATCCACATTAGAACCGCTGTCAACATTCACTAAAATAAATGGAAATATTTGGACTTTAATTGAATAATAATAACATTTTGTTTTATAATTAATTTTAGATCTTCTGTCAACTCCTCGCTTGCCCCCCGTACCAGAAGAGACAGCCATAACTTCAGACGATAATCTGTATAGGAACACTATGTCAATAGATTCCTATAATTCACAAAATTACATATCGGGTAATCAAACCTCCAACACTGTCACAATGCCTACAAGTCAAATGACAATACACGGTAATGTATATTCAAACAATTTTTGTATAAACCAGTTTTAACTTTAATTAAGTGATTAGTAGCTCGTTAATATTAGTACTACTGCCTTATTCCTGCTACTTCAGTTCTGGCTATTGTCTTGTAGAAGGTAGAATTACATAAGTGGCCTAACATCCAGGCTATAAGAAACACACTAGTAATTTATCTTTACTCTGATCTTTAAAAATATTGGATGCCGGTTACCATAAAATGTGCACAACGATAAAATGTTATCCTTTAGAACGAATATGATAGGTGATTTTATTGTTTCAGTAAGTTATAGGCTCAGTAGGTATAAGGCGTGAATATTGCTAATAAAAATTATACTAATATCAATTTGATAGACACAGTGTAATTTTTTAACCCATCCACTTACCGTTTTATTAATAAGCATAGATTAAACTACTGCACGGTTTATGTTAACATTAAAGTCTTTGTGCCACTGTAATATGGACACATGATGTCAACTTAACCTTGGCGTATTTTAGTCTATGTCTTAATAAGACGGCTACGGTCCTATTAATAAACAAATTATAACAAGAGTAAAGTTAGGTTGATATTATAATTGGTATCACAGC
>NJDC01000037.1:105006-134412 GCA_002245475.1 Calephelis virginiensis | reverse complement strand
ATATTCAACATTTGAATTATTTTTATTTTATTAGTGCTGTAAACGCGATCGTTATGAGCAGCGAGAAATAGATTATAATTAAATTAAACCCAAAATATTTTGTTATGTTTGCGGTCAAATTGTTTTGTTAAAAGACAAGAGACTAAACACCAAGGCCGTAAAAAAGAGCCTGTTTCCATAACTTTCAAATCTAGGTTACAAATCTTGATACTCATTTATAATGTGTTCCCAAGGCCGTAAAAAGAGCCTGTTTCCATAACTTTCAAATCTTGGTTACACATCTTAACACCCATTCATAAAGGGTTCTTAAGGCCGTAAAAAGAGCATGTTTCCATAACTTTCAAATCTTGGTTACAAATCTTGACACCCATTTATAATGGGTCCCAAAGGCCGTAAAAAGACCCTGTTTCCATAACTATCAAATCTTGGTTACAAATCTTAACATCCATTTATAATGGGTTCTCAAGGCCGTAAAAAGAGCCTGTTTCCATAACTTTCAAATCTTGGTTACAAATCTTGACACCCATTTATAATGGGTTCCCAAGGCCGTAAAAAGAGCCTGTTTCCATAACTTTCAAATCTTGGTTACACATCTTAACACCCATTTATAATGGGTTCTCAAGGCCGTAAAAAGAGCCTGTTTCCATAACTTTAGAAAAATCTTGGTTACACATCTTAACACTCATTTATAATGGGTTCTCAAGGCCGTAAAAAGAGCCTGTTTCCATAACTTTCAAATCTTGGTTACAAATCTCGACACCCATTTATAATGGGTTCCTGGTATAATGTCTGCAATTTTCAGATGTATGTTATTGAACTGGGCTGTAGAAAAAGAGATTTTTTGCGATTTAGCACAGAGTATTGAATGCCGAATCTCACGATCCTGGCGGACCTGCTTGGATTTCTTCACATTCATTACCCTTGTCATACAAACAAGCCGGTTTCGGAGACTCTTGACTCCATCCTTGAATAATACCCGAGAGATTTAAAAGTGGAATGTCAACCTAGGTCTCCCCGGGTACCTACAGCCATCTACATTCGCATTGTATATCTGCTTTGTACAACTTTTATCTTTATAATTCTCCACACATCAACCAACCAGCGGAGAATGCCCTTAACACCATTTTAACACCAACACTTTTAATCCTACTTTTTCTCGAATGTCACTGTTACAAATGCGCCCAGCGAACTTTATACCACTAATTTTGTGTAGCTCTCATTTCGATCGCATTTATCCTACTCTCATGTTTTGTCTGACATAACCAACTTTCGCTTCCGTATAACAACGTTGGGATAAGCACAGAATTATGCAAAGCGAGTTGAGCACCGTGATTCAAAACCTAACCAAACCAGCGCTCCATTCACATTATTACCTGCACACGTTCTCCTTTCTACATTCGCGGTGCACCTTCCATCCCTGCTAAAAACACAACAAAGATATACAATGTCATTCACTTGTTCCCGCACTACATCATACACTCTTACATCCGTTCTGGTTATTTCTTTTTCAAACGCCATTACTTTGGTTTTTGTCATATTCAAATGTAAACCTCTTTCTTTACAAGCACCTCCTATAACTGTGACCAGTATTTGCAGCTCAGAGCCCATAATTACAGATAGCATCATCTGCTTGAAGGCAGTTCACCACCTGATTCTTTGATCTTAACCCTTGAAGGCATTTATTCAAATGCAAGATAAACAAGTTTGCTGACAACATACTGCTCTGTTTGACGCCAATGTCAACATCAGACCATGGCGATACGTTGCCGTCTAACTGTACACATGCTTTACGATCTAAATTCATAGACTGCACGGCACGCAGCAGGGACCCGTCCATTCCATAATCCGGCAAGATGTTCTAAAGTTCCTTACATACAACCCTCTAAAACGCTTTTTCGAGATCCACAAAACCACAGAAAATCTTCTGGCGCACAGCCTGAAGCTTCTCTTCTAAAAAATACTCAATATATGTTCTGCTGCCTAATTTTAGCCGCCAAGACCTATTTCTTTTTAAATACTTTTACCGCCTTTTATTATCAAAAATAGACTTAAGTACTCCATGGTTCAACTAAGTATAATTATAATCTTTATCACACTGTGATACATACTATAATATCAACATATCTTTACTCTTACTTTAGTATATTTATATTAATAGGACGAAATATGTATATTAGGAAGAATTTACTCTTCTACTTCCTTATGATGTGGAAAGTTAAGTTGATATTATATTCTGTATAACATTGGTATATAGACTATAATACCAGTATGAACCTTGGAGTACTTTATTCTATGTTTTGTAACAAGGCGGTCAGTATTTAGTTACAGGTATTTAGGTACACCGTTACTATAGAAAAAAACATGTTGGTACAATAACTAACCATGCTAAAGCTTTGTGACAGCCATATTTAGGAGAAGACATATTTTATCTTTGAATTATATGTTATTTATTCTGTCGTCTGCTTCATAACTCTCTAAAATCCTAATGTATAATTCATAATTGAAACTAACGTTTTCTGATTCTATTTTAATCATGATGCTGGTCCAAGTATACCATTTTACTGAAATGTTAGTTTTTGTTTAGCTTAGATTAGTTAATAAATATTATTATGATTTTCTTAGCCATACATTGTTTTGTTTGTTCAGAAATATGTATAATCTTACGATGGGACTTGCGTATTCATAATGGATAAAAGTCCCTAAGCAATACAAGAATAAAAAAAATGTGTAATCAAAATAAGTAGGCCTTAAACAATAATCTGTCTCCCAGAGTGACGGTTTAACTCCGTGAGGGATAGAAATAGCCATGCAATAAATCGAATATCTGGAAAATTGTTTTGACAGTAATAGGCGGCAATGAGCTCTTGCTAAGTACAAATCAAACGGATGTAAATAAAATCTTAAGTATTATAAATGCCTATATATTTGATAATAGTATGCAAGCGCTATCTTGGCACGCCCCCTTCCGCCGCGCCCCCGTACGCCTTCCGTAACTTTATTTTTATCAGTACAAATAACTCTGACTTTCAAATAGATGATGTTGATTTAATGAAGCAAATATTCTTGCTTATTATACATCTGTCTAAATAAATTCTAATTAATATAATATGTTTTTATCTTATATATAAAATTCTCGTGCCACAATGTTCGTTCCCGTACTCCTCCGAAACGGCTTGACCGATTCTCATGAAATTTTGTGAGCATATTGAGTAGGTCTGAGAATCGGCCAACATCTATTTTTCTCTCACCCCATTTTTTATTTTTTTATTAAAATCACATTAAAAATACACCAGAACAACGCCGGGTCAGCTAGTAACTTTATAAACTAATATAACTTTTATATCATTGTCTGTATGAGGACTAATAAAATATGTTAGTATGTGTATATATTTTATTTTTTTATTTATAAATGTAACAATTAAAAATAGCGATTTTAACTATGTAAACACACCTTTGTTATTTGTTCACGTTCAAACATATAAGAGAATATGTATTAATTTAATATTATGTATCAGACCTTAATTTATTTACTTACTTATAAAGAATAACTAATAGAAGTGTCAATTCCATTTTTGATCTCCTGAAAAGGCATACTTACATTTTTTTCTAATGTTTCTATTTAAAAATTTAAATAAAGCTACGGTATATGTTTATTTACACTCTTAATAAAAACGACTATGAGTTATAGTAGTTTATGACATCCATAGAAAGTAATAAAAATAATATTCCGCCTAACACCCACCATCTTATCGGCTACTTATGTCTTATCGTAATCGAATGGTGATATTGACGTTTTGTCATTTTGTTTTTCAAACACATCACGCACTTGAATGGTGCACAGTCTTACATCACTTTTGGATCCTGTTATCTTGTTAGCAAATTAATAAAATTTGTACATACCTTGTCTCTTTGTAATTATAGTAGTGATAAAATAACATTGTTTAATTATTAACCGCAAGGGCATTAAACTGTGATAGTGGATATTAATTACTGACTTGTAATATCTGGTTATATTAAAAACAAAACATGGTTACAATATGACAGTAAAACAAATCTTTAAACCCTAGTAATCTCATAATAACATTGCGAGATGTAATAAATGTTTACCTGAAATAACTCACCAATGTTAGTAATTCTGCTCAATATCAACTAAACTTACTTTAACTCTATGCTATCTTTTCATCATAAAACTAAAAGAAATTAGACGATTAGAAATAGACGATTAATATTTAGACAAGTCAACTCGTGACGTTTTTAATAAACGTTTTTTAAGAAATAGATTTAAAGTCTGTAGAAAGGTCATGTATAAACTAAAGTGACAACACTAAGGCTATGTTTCACAATGTCTAAGTAATGTTCTCGGGTCGGGTAGATAAAAAAATTAAGAATTTCTATTTTCAATTTTCTAAGAACGTTATCTACATTGCTCGGGATTGGATATGTGCCTGGTTGGCGATAGTTTTGCCACTTATTACATTGTGTGACTTTTCGGCTAGTCGTGAGTGCCCTGGTTGTACCTCTGCCTACTTATTCGGGGATATGGACGTGAAGATATTCAACATATTGACTATTGAGTATTGACACTTGCCAAAAGACAGATGACATTT
Source organism: Calephelis virginiensis (assembly GCA_002245475.1). Lineage (NCBI taxonomy): Eukaryota > Metazoa > Arthropoda > Insecta > Lepidoptera > Riodinidae > Calephelis > Calephelis virginiensis. Next base: position 129,805 of record NJDC01000037.1, on the reverse strand, counting down.
ACGTTTCGTCAAAAGTGCATTCTCATATTATGCAATCAATTTTATTTGGTTTGGTTGTCATAAACTAAAGTTGCTTAACAATCTCTGTTTTATTTGTAACGTTTCTTTATGTTTTATAAAATGCATATCTTTTTTTACTAAAAACTTGACAAAAAATATATCATGCAATAAAAATGTTAGACAAAAACAGTGGCTAATTTTACAAAACTATGCTTCGAAACCCAAATACTAATTGTTGTTGCCACTTGTCAGCCTCTCTAACTACTCGACACATAAAAATACTGTGAGGACGGTTCTTAAACGCGTTGTAAGTTACTGAAAGGATTTAACCGTTCAGTATTTTACTCAATAAGTAACTACTGATTGCTTTACCGATTCATTGTGAAACATAGCCTAAACGTGTTTTGAAACAAGATAGAGATTAGTTAAAATTAGTTTAGTGAATGCGCAACAAAATTAGCACTAATTTTTGATTTGGAAATATTTATACTTAGTTCCTATTACGGATACGACGTTTAAGATGATAATCGGAATATATAAAAGTAATATGATGTATGTTCGTTCGCGTTAAGGTAATAGTAAAGATAAGAAGAGCAGACGAGATAAGAATATTTCCATATACTCTGTACAAAAATAAATGTAAATAGAAACAATAACCTTTAAGTTTCTATTGCGTTATTTTTAAAAACCTCATTTATTATTGTTAAAACTATTTAAATGTCTGAAATGGGTTAATTGATTTAGCAATATTGCATATTTTTTACAATGATAATTGAGCATTTTATTAATAAAACAAAATACAAATAAGTGACAGGTAAAATACGACATAAATACATCTAACCAGTTTTAACGGCAAGGTTAACGAATTAATTTAAAATATGATACAATTGAGACTGTTGAATTTATAATTTCTGATGTAATTTGATTTATTATTTCGCCTTACATGTTTTAAAATATGTTAAAATTATCTACGCCTTGAATTGATAAATGAGGTTAGTCTTATAGCAAATTAGTGTTTGAACAATGGACTGAAACTCTAGTATTTTCTGTAAGACTTTACTTATGTTATTTAATGATGACGTAACTTTGGCGAGTGGACATTTTTGATTCGGAAGTCATAAAGTTTTTTTTTTATTGATTAAGGTGTTGTCGTGTGCGAACAAGTATTAACATAAGTAAATATTTTCTGGACAAGTTACACAAATTGAATCTAACCCCAAAGTAAGCAAATTATGTGCTTGTTTTATGGGTGATAGTCAAATGATTCTAATACATGGAAATATTTAAATAAATACAAGAATAAATAAATAATTTTAAATAATAAATTAAGTAGTTATTAAGTCGATAATAATAGGTATATTTTGTAACCTTAAATTATTGCTAAGTCGTATCCGGACACCGTTTCTATACTTCTTATCGTCGACCGAGTTATCTATTTTTGATGGCAATTAGACGAAAAAATTATAATTTACTATTTATTCCGCCAAACTGCCTACCGCTCATTTCGTACTATTTATTTTTTTCTTTTATTTTTCGAACGTTTATAATAAGCGGAGACGAATACAACTAATGACAGACAATCAAAATCGATACATCTATTTGTGATTTATAAGCGGTATAACTCCGATTGTTATATACTTATAGATCACTTTGCCGTTGCAATATATCAAAATGACATCATTTTTACCTCTCTGATGTAGAGAGTAGATCATATTTAAACAAGAGAATTTGAGGCTTATTATTTAAATACATTGCTAAATACATATTGCTGGTTATACACAAGTGACTTTTACCACTCTGACAGTATATTTATTTCTTTCATGTGTTATGATGTATGGGTTACAAAAGTCACCCGTGGGTGTTCTGTATAAAAGTGTCGTGTTTGTAGTCGCGTGCGCAGTCCCCGTCGCCGCCGGGGTCGCCGGGGTCGGGCGCGGGGTCGGGCGCGGGCTCGCCGCGGGATCGCGAAGCGCGCCGCACGCACCTGCACGCCGAACAGAAGCGCCGCTACAACATCAAGAACGGCTTCGACACGCTGCAGGCGCTCATACCTCACCTTAACAACAACCCTGCCGCGAAGGTAAACTGCAATTGTATTTTCTGATATTTTACTATCAACTAAAATAAATAGGACTTGTAGCTTAGATGATTTTATTGATTTTTTTCTTCACGTTTTTTGATCAAGGACGTAACGATTCCATTACCTACTGGTGAAATAAGCAATTAGGATAGCTGCATCATACAAATAATGCAGTCAGACTATGTAGTAGATGTTGCAACAGCTTTCTGTTATCGTAACTTTTTATAACTTGTTTGCGTAGAAAAACACTTCCAAATCTAATTTATATCTGAATCAATTTAATTTGCTTGTAGATAAGTAAAGCTGCCATGCTCCAAAAGGGAGCGGAATATATAAAGCAATTGAAAGCGGAGCGAAACCAGATAAAGGAAGAGATGGAAAGTCTTCGGCAACAGATTGAGTGCTTAAATAATTCTATTTCGTAAGTTTTTTTATACTTTTTACAACTTATTTGTTACTAGCGGGCCGCCCCTGCTTCACACGGGTATAAAATAAACATATTCTCCTTCCTCTTCAAGCATTTTATCTATTTAAAAAAATCGCATCAAAATTCGTTGCGTAGTTTTAAAGGTCTAATATACAAAGGGACATAGGGACAGGTGAAGCCACTTTGTTTTATACGATGTAGTGATTTGCATGAATTTTTATGCATTTATTAAAACATTTATCTGTCGGAAGGCTTCTTCCTGACCTAAATGTAACATACATTAAAGAAATATATTTTGAAGTCCTAGTTGACGATAAAATGTACTTTTTTATTAATGGTTGATAATTTCTTCAGGAATACAAAAACAATAAAATATTTCAACCAATTTTAATTACTTATCAACCATAACAGTTGTTGGGAGAGTCAATATTTGTAGCATTACATAACATTGAAGTGAAAGATAGAATTTTTCAAATCATACTGCATTTTATTCGGTCGCATATCACAGGTACCATTAGGTACATACTGTAGGCAGATAGAGTTACTGCAAAAAACTAACTCTAAGTGACCACCTCGGAATTATGGCCAATTCCAAAAAAATAATTATAATTATTGGCTGATACAAAGCCTTCCAGTCGAATTGATAACCTCCTCATTTTTGGAGTTTATTGCTAAAAGTTGCAGGTTTTTTTAAAGTCAAGCTTAACCTTTTCGGCTAATATATTACTCGTAATGATTACAGTGCAAAATTTTCGTCATAAAATTACACAAACTGTCCTCAGGTGAATGTCGTTAAGATAATGAAATAGATATATTTGAAGAATAAAGCAACTTCGCTTAAATGTTTATCACATCCGTCTTATTTTATCTGTATACATTATTTTATTTGGAGATGTTTGTAATTGTTCTGTTAGTTCACTAATTTTTTTATTAAACAAATTCGGGAATGTAGTTTTAGTCGCGTCGTGTTAGTAGTAGGCCATCACACTAACATGCTTTCCATCTTCATCATCAATATCATTATTAAACACTAGCAGTTTCACGCAGCTTTGCCTGCGTAACTTGGCTTTTACTGCACCGATTTTGATGAAACAAAGCCTATGTCACTCAGGGATAATGTAGCATTATAAAGGTGAAAGAATTTCAGAAATCGGTCCAGTAGTTTCGGAGCCAGTTAATTTCAAACAAACAAATAAAAAATCAAACATTTCCTCTTTATAATATTAGTATAGATTTTGAAAATGTAAAAAAATATTTAGTACCAGCTTGTACAATGTTGCAATTTTAATAATAATTATGTTGTAATTTACATAACATGTTTAAGGGTCTGTATTTTAGGGTCTGGTTTATTAAGTTTATACCGGCATGTATTTCTTTGTATTAGTATCGTTGTCTATAAACCGTAACACAAGCATTTAAATTGCTTACTGAGATTAGAGCACGTTTTCAGATTATTCAGGTGTATTTATTATGAGGCATAATCGAAGCCGTCGGGGTGCGAGATAAAAAATCGAGAAATCATTTTATACGTTTCGAATCGTTTAAATATGTTTAGAAATCGACCCCGTTGATAATAAGAACCGAAGACAAACCCGTGCGTCATACAGTTCTTATCTGCAAGTGTCTAGATTTTAAAGCGCCCCAATCATGTACAGGCATATTTAAGTATGATTAATATGTTATATCTACAGCCAGCTAAAGATATTTCATCGTACGTTATAAAACAGTATCCGCAAATTATGCTGACAATGATTAGGACATTATCAGCATAATTTGCGGATTCAACACAAGTTCAATTTATTGCACCGCATTTTTTCGCTCCCAACGATTTCACCTGCACTAATTACACATGAAGGCATTGTTTGATCATTAATAAATAAATTTTATAAAGATTCTGTATTTTAAAAATGTAAATAAAAATTAACAAATCCAGTATACGATTTTGACACTTATTTTTTTTTAATTTGAGACATATTTCCACAACTTTTTATAAAAAATAAATTCACAACGTAATCGATTAGAAGGTAGGTATCTAAACTACAAAAGTTCATCAACAGCGTAGGTAGAAGTTAAAGTCATGTTGAGTTTTTTTCAAATAAGACGTGTTATATTTAAGACTGATCTAGTAAGAAATTCTTTTAAAGTACAATCATCGCCTACAGTATAGATGTTTTTGAAGCGGGGCTATACCTTATCCTTGTTGTACCCCGCATTACAATAAGGAATGTTTGTGTTGCACTGTAGCAACTGCCACTCGCTGCTGCCGGCGACGGGCGCGCCCGTGTCCCGCGCGCGCGCCGGCCGCCTGCGGGAGATGTTCGCCGCACACGTCGCCGCGCGGACCATACACAACTGGAAGTATTGGCTCGTATCCTTTTGGGGAAAAATTATGTTTACTTATTTAACGTGGCAGACTAACAGTTATAAAATTAATAAAGTTAGAAATAAAAAAGCAAGTTCTCACTTTTATACATATTTCAGAAACTCAAAATGTTAACATATTAATTCTTTACATAAAACATACTGTATAACAGAATAAATAGTGAATTAATACAAAACAATTAGGATATAGGACTCAAAATAAAAAAGAACAGTAGTACAAATTAGCATAAGAATGTTGGTTATGCCCTTAACTCGCGGCCAGTTTAGCGTGGTGAGTGCTGCGCTGGTGGAGTCGTTCAGCGCGTGCGTGTCGTGCAGCAGCGCCGCCGACCTCGTGCGGACCACCCTCCTGTGGGCCGAGCAGCACTGCTCGCTCGTCGAGATGCGCCCAGGTAACATGATGCGCCAATATCATGGCGGGGTAGCCGCCTTTAGATCCCGGTCGAGAGATGGCGAGAGTATCATCTCTGGTGTTCCTAGACGACCATTGCCTCTTACCATCGTTTGAGCCGCCCGCTAGCTAGCTGACTTATAACATAAAAACAAATGCATTTTTGTTCTTCGATCTTCAGTTTTTCACTTCTCTATTTTTTTTTTGAATCCATGCAACTGGTTTAACACATTTATATTGCACTGGTTATCAAATGCGCGAAGTGTGAAATTGTTACTATTTTTTCAATTTGGGGACACTTACACTATTTTCTCAGAGTTTGATTGTACTTATACCTTCTGTAAAATATTAGAAAATTTAAGAAAAAATGTTAATGAAACCGCTAACGTTGCTTAAATTATACTTTACAATTACATTAGTTTACAGTATTCACTCAGTACCGTCATTTCTATGTTAATTTTAACTTAATGTCAGTTAAAAATAATGAAAAAATCATAGGCGTTCTTAAATTTTCCCAAATTTTCAAAATACTTTCAGTGCCACCGTCACATTCATCCCCGCTTCGTGTAGATAGGGAACACGTTTATCCTCACCTTCCTCATAGCTAATTTCTGTGTTAAGAGCATGGTAATCTGCATTTTTCAGTTTGAATTACTTCGATATCTATTATTTAAAATTAATAGAAGAAGGGTTGTTTTGCCGAAATGCATACTTAATTCTAAATAAAATTTTAATTAGATTTTTTATATATATTTAAATAATTTTATTTAGAATCTATTATTTATTCTGAATCTAGACTACTACCACACCAGCGTACAATTTATTTGCTTTTACTTGTGTATTTTTCCTGGAATATTAACACTGTAAAATTCGACAGTTTACAGTGCTAATAATACATAATACAAATAATTTGTTTAAATGACTTAAAACGGGTCTAAACGTGTAAAACATTTACGTTACGAGAAGACCTTTCCAGTTCCTTAAGTCTTCTCGTACCCTGGTCCTCGCAAGGAGACCGGAACGTTGTAAGGTGTAAAAAGAAGTGTTCGGACCCGTTCAAAGTAATGATGGCTCGGTCCGTCCCGCAGCGGTGCTGAACTCGCTGCGCGTGCTGTGCACGACGACGGAGATCCTCAGCAGCCCCGAGCGGCTGGCGGACGAGGCCCGTCTGGCCGCCGCCGCCGCCGCCGCACACCACCTCAAGCGGGAGCCCACCTAACACGCACACGCACACACACACGCATCACACGCATCACACATCTCCGCGAACGTGCATGTGGGGATATGCGTATCGATTGAGCAAGCCTTGGTCTAGTTCGTGTTTGTCTGGTTTTGATTAAAATGTGAAATTCGTGCGAGTTAAGAAAATAGTGACGTCAACAACCCGACTGTGCGTCGACCGATTTTATCGTAGAAAATTAGATATTCGAAATGTTTAGGTTTATGAAGCTACTATTTTCTTGAACAAACTATGCACCTAACTTGAATCCTATTAAATGATTGGGCGAGAAGACGAATTTATTATGTTACTATGGACATCTAATACAAATTTGTGGGTATTTAGAAAAAAAATGTTGGGAACCGTTGCCACCATTGACTAGTAATCGAAATAGCTGGGTATAATTCCTTAAATTTTAGGCACAACACACAAAAATATTATTTCTCTGCAATTGGAGTTGAGAAGGTATATACAGAGCGACACAATTTGAGCGTTTTAACAAAAAAAAAATATAAACCCCTCCTAGCCTAGTATACTTTCCTCAATCCTTAACTCTTCATTAATAGATTTATACAACAGCATCAATAATTTTTATTACACTATTTATATTAATACACTGCGTTCACAATTACGAGGGGCAATTGAAGCGTACAACTATTTGTATTAGAATTTTAAACACTATGTTTTCCTTCGTTGTTGCGATTCTTAAATATTCTTCGTGTCGCTTTCTAAGTTACTACTTATGTAGTAAATTACTACAAGCCTTAACACACCGTTACAATTTAATAAAATTGTCAAATATAATCTAAAAATAAAACTGAATTACATTTGTAATTAATCCAAATATGTAATTGTTAAATATGTAAATGTTTCGCTTGTTTTATAATCTTCTATATTTATAAAATCAAATTATAATGGTGAACTTGTCTAGTTGGTAATATTAGAATCAAATGTCAATATAGAATTTTCCGTATATTTTTTTTTATAAATTTATGTATGTATTTATATTTAAAAGTGATCCTACATCGTTTTAAATCAGATAATTAAATCTGAAACTTTGCAAAAAAGAAACTTTAGTAAATTTTAGATTCTATACCGAAAATATTTCCAGGGTATACGTAATACATATCTTTCTTTGTTTTATGTACCGATCTTACAATAATCTTGCATGCACTATAAGTTCTAAAAAGTATTTTTCTTTGGCATGCACGTTTAATGCGAACGCAGACTGTACGTCTGTTTTTGTCCATTTCTACCATAGAATCATATATCAAATTTTAAAAAGTCGATACCTATTAAATCGGAACAAACTGCCTATCCGAAATGTATACTTAAAGATTCTTCAGATTCCTCCACTTTGAAGGCTTTATAGTGTGCTTTGATTGACCTCTTATCCTGTACTCTGTATACTTAACCCTACCAGACTCGAAGCTTGAAATATCATAAATGTATTCTTAAACGAAACCGAATAAAGACACCATATATTTTAATACATTGTTTTTAGAAATCTCTTTGGACTCAAGTAAAAACATTTGTATATTAAAATCCAAGACTCAACTTCTCCTTCATTCAATGTAGAGTAACCGTTCTCTTCGAACTGGTTACACAAAAATTAATGCGATGTTGATTGAATTTGTTATACGTGCTTGAAGCAGGAATCAAGTGTAACATTTCTCCAGCGGATTCTGTACTTGTATCAGGCGGTCTAAGATGGATGTTTCGGCTCATCTTTCGAGCGAGCGAACAAATATTAGTTCTTCGTCCACAATCATGCGCGTACCTTTCCAATCACACGTAGCCAAGTGCGCTACTTGTTTATACGCCAATTTTAAGTAATTCGTCTCTTTTTGGTATTGTCGTTAGTCTACGTTGTTAACAATGTAGAGTCGATATAATGTTCCCTATGTGCGCATCTTGGCCCCGATGAAAAGTTTTCCGCCTTTATCCCCAATAGACTTATAGATGTTTGACATGGTGGCAAAAGTGTGTATAATGCGTTTCTTGTAAATGTGGCCGGGGCTAATAGACCATTTTGTGACCGTTAATTCCATACTAAAATTATGGCCACTCGGACCATTATGATCTATTGATTACTTTGTGCAATGTGTTAATGGTGTTCACGAGGTTATTTTTGAACGCACAAAATTTTAAATTGTGGAAGGGTTACCCCTAAGACGCCCACGTGTGGTTTAATGTTTCCATATGTGTTGTATTATTGTTAAATGAAATGGATTGTTATATTTGTCTTGATGTTTGGCTAACTCTATAAATCAACACGGGTATCAAATTTAAATGAACTAATCCGACGTGCCTTATTGTAAATAAAATGTAAAAATATGTACATTAAAGGTTTGATTAACCAAAGATTTATGATGTTCACTTGCACTTTTAGAGGTTATATAGTAACAGTGCGGTGGACGTCGTTTATACAACCCGTCCGTCGGTTTCACAACACTACGATAGTCGGTAGGTGATAAAGTGAATTTATTGAATTCGACATGTCGAGATTTATTATAGATTTACTATAAGTATATTTACCTAAGTTAAGTGACTATTTTTATATGGTTTGTGATTTTACACAAATGTTTTTATAAACTATATGAATCGTGCCAACGTAATATTTGTTGTAATTGTTATGTAGTGAAATAATTTTATGATGTATCGTTGACTCTGGTGACACGTCGTGTGCTCGCGATGCAAGCTTTAAGTAAATTGTTTGCAATTGTTGTTCTATTGGAAATACAAATTGAAATTTAACTTTCTTGTTTTAATTATTTTATTTCGATCCTTAAGTCCATATCTAGCTATTGTTACACAATAAATAATAAATAACATACTGTATCATTGGTGGTATAAAATATTTATTACAATTTACAAATGGATCGACTTCTGCAATTAGGAACCTACATAATTTTTTTTAAGAAAAAACAGTTTTTTTTGATAAAAAATACATCAAAATCAAATTACCCACTTCTTTGCTTACTATGCTTATTAGTGATAGAGTGTAAATATTTAAATAGTTGTATTGTGTACTTCCTTATCAATAAACTAATTTTAGCATTTTGTTTAGAATTTAAAACAGCTAATAGTTGATATTAAAAAAAACACGACTCATGGACACATATTTAAAACAGTAAATCAATAAGTTTATCAATTTTTATATTATTCGTTGTTTAGTGGGTTGGTGACTGTTACTATAGTTATTTATTAGGTTTAAATTATGTATTAACTAAATTTTATTATCAAATGGCTTATAGAAGTTTTTTTGGCTATTTTTAGTACCAAAACTGGATTGTATGTTGGCATGTGTCTGGGTTGGTTCCTGTTTGCAGAAGTCCAAATATCATAGTCAGTCTTCTTAACAATGAGAGCATGAGTACCAGCTACGGAGGACTATTATACCTAAATAATTTCTCCCTTCTGCAAAAACCAGTTCAGTTTAAAATTCTTAGCTACTTGTATGTATGACTGGGTTTGTATATCAGCCTCTCGTTTTTAAGAGATTTGTAATTTTTTCATTGTAAAAATAGTGGCCACTCTGGTCAAAACATTTTCCGTTTCATCTTTTTCAAACTATTGTAGTTCACATCATCTATAGCGGCTTGAATGTTGTCTTTATTACGCGGGTAGTGTTGTGATGTTCGGTCACGCGGGACGATGGATGGGGGCGAGCATGCGCGTCAGCTGCGAGGTAGGTACAGCGAGCAAGTTGTCGATGTTGCCCTGTTCAACCACTTGCCCGTCTTCTAGCACGATGGCGGCGTCGTATCCACGGACGGAAGGAATGCGATGCTGTAAAATATTAAAACTGCAAAACTATTTCGCTTTCGAGTGTCATCTAGGTACACAAAAACATAATATTTGTACTTCTTACGGATTCCATCATCAGATCTAGACTTGTCAGTAATGGGACCACTTTCGAAGTACGCTCTTTTAAATAACAATAGTTTTTAAAATCGATTCAAAATTATTGAGAAATTGTTTAACATGCATAAATAAAAATGTAGAAGTTGTAGTTTTGTTACAAATCGAACAAAAACACACCTCTATTTATGACATATGTAAGGATTTACATTTTATTCATTGTTTAATTATTACAAGTTTTCGGTCATAATATTAATTGCTGATATTATAATTATTAGTGTTAAATGTATAGAAATAGATCATATTTTGTTAAAATTATAAAAGGTAAACCTAGACAAGAATTAAAAATGTATATTTTAAAGGAAATTGTTCTACGCCCATACATTGTTCGCCCCGGAGCCTACACCACAGAAAAAATCATTTTATATTATTAAATTTCTCTTAGTAGACCATACGAACAAAGTTTCCTGACGCACAATTTAGAAAATAGATATTTAAAAAAAGGAAGAGATTTGAAGTTTTTTTTCAACAAAAAAAAAACTTAAAAATTTCTTCTTAAATCGCTATTTCTAGTTTCTACAGAGCATTAAACTTCTAATACAGTAGTAAACTTAGTGTTGTGTAGTGTTAGCGTCGTAAATTACATTACAATCATTCGACGAGCGATCTATCAAGTGAAAAAACATAGTTCAATATAATAATAATAATAATGGCGTGGGTAAAAAATACGTCTTTGTCTTACGACGACATTTTACGACGATATCTAGTGAGATATCGTCGTCAATATCGATATTTATGTAATATGAGCGAGAGCGACTTTGTAAAATCTTTTGTGGCATTCACATTGACAATTCCGTGAAAGATGGCGGGTTTACTTGGTAATAAAATAAAAAAAATGTTATTTTTAAAAATCTATCTAAAGTATATTAACCTATAAGTTTGTTGGTTATAGAGTGGTCAAGAACAATCTCCTTTAATATATTCACACGTTTATATCGGTAGTTGTTGTAACACTTGTAACGCGACTACACATATAATCTAGTAATGTGAGGTGGGTAGGTAGTTACCGCGACAGTGAGTATGGTGGTGTTGGGCGCGCAGACGGCGAGCGCGGCGAGCAGCGCCCGCTCGGCGGCGGGGTCGAGCGCGGCGGCCGGCTCGTCCAGCAGCAGCGCCGCCGCCGTCCGCGCGTGCAGTGCCGCCCGCGCGCCGCACACCCGCGCGCGCCGTCCGCCTGCCCACCCGCGCACGCCGCACACGCCGCACTCTGCACATGCGGAAACGTTCAACACTTCTTTAACACGATTTCAATTCTATCACAACTTTCTTACCGCCGCTCTTTCATAACAATTTTAACCCTCGGTGGATAAAGAGGGGTGTTCAAAATTCATGATAGTGAACCCTGTGCGGACGCACACGGATTGGAGTCACTGCCTTACCTTTTTCTGTCAAAGTTACAAGGCTTATCGTATTTTAATTTGGTAGTAATATCATAGTTGTTTGTAGGCGACCTGTATATAATATTAGGAAACCAACTGTATTTTGTCAGCGACACTAAAAATACAATGATACGTAGTTAACTTGAGACTGAAAAGTTTAGCCACTCACGTAAGTATCTTCACGCACGTATCCCCATAATAAAGGTTGATAGAGGTGCTACCAGGGCAACACTAGCCGAAGACACTATGTTATAGGTTTGCCACATATCTCCCACCGGGCAAATATTCAATTCCGGGCAATGATTGTTTTTATTACGTAAAAGCTAACGTAACATAGGTACTTAAGCTTCTATTGGCTACACTGGCTACATAAGCTTCTGTACTGGAATACTACGATAACTTTATTACAAAAAGAAGGTATGGATCATTAACGTTTATAAAAATCTATGTAACCTAAACCAGCCGGCTGTGCATGTACGAAGTCGTATAGTCCTACTGCCTTCAAACTCTGCCATATCTCTTCATCCGTGTGGACGCCGAGCGGGTCAAGATTCTCTCGTAGAGTTCCAGTAAACATGATGTTTTCTTGTGGGAGTACAACTATCCTGTGGCGTAAAGCTCGCAGTGGGACTCCTGTGATGTCTTGTCCGTCGACCAAAACACGCCCACATTTAATCCTAGTCGCACCTACACATGTCAGTAATAGAGTCGACTTTCCGCTACCACTGCGACCGCAAATAGCAATCTGAAAAAGATCACAAACAATAATTTATTTTGTTGCTTGGCAAGACAAATTTCGTGACTGGTTACAATATTGACGAGTCTTAAAACGTTGCTTGGACGGCCTGACATATCTACATAAATACTCGAAGTATTTTTGGCAATACACACGTATTGCAGTCAAATTATCATATGCCGTAGATTTCAAAGTGATTTGAATACAATCTTTGGAATTTGATATGATCAATACCTTTTGTCCAGACTCGATAGTCAAGTTGATGTTTTTGAGCACAGGCGGAAATGTTTCTTGATGCTGTACATTCACATTTTGAAATTCTATTTTGCCATTCCTCTGCCATCCAGAAGGAATTGGACCTGAAACGTAAAATCCATAGGTCATTTACTAAATATAAAACTCAAAAGATTTTTTCAAAGTTTCACAACAAAAGGTACATATTTTAACATTTTAACTGAGACCAATTAAGAATAGCTTATTTAATACTTGCTCGTAAGAGGCACGTTGCTAGTAACACCTTGAACAGTTGGATTTTATAAATAATCATGTATATAAATATATTATTTCTAGTTTTGTTTAATACTTTTCTTCAATTATAAGCTGGTAATTTTAATTACATGGTGCCCCATCTTTGCGTATTTGTCATAATTATGTATCTAAATTAAACCGAGAGAAAGTGCTTCTTGGCATTACGTGAAGAATTTTGAACAAAAATGAACCTATATGTGCAATGATTCAACTTACAGTCTTCCCGATAATCCTCTTGGGGTACCGTGGTATCAGTTAATATTCGCTCGACCGCAGACAGCTGTAGATCGAGGTCGGCTCTACATTTGGCCAGGTGAGCGAGATATAGCGGCAGCAGGAGAGAGTAGGTGCCTGCTAAACCTGTCATTGGTCCTGTACTGCCGCTGACTAATGCTACTAGTAGTGATATAAACACGCAACTGGCACCAAGTAAGTCCTGAAATAGAAAAAAGGTCATGTTGTTTACGTATTACAAAAAATATACCATATTAGTCCCACTCGCGGTAAAACTATATTTATTCTATATCTTTTTCAATGAAAACTTCTCTATCTGCGTTGTGCATTGTTGTGACATATGTATAAAATGTTAAATTAGCGTCAGTACACGTGACACTATCGAAAATTCGTAAGACAGTGGGAGAGTAAAACCACTATGTTTTCACCGCATTTCATACCGTTATTTTCGTTTATTCGACTGTCGATTGTTGTGTAGATCGACGTACGGCATCGCTGTGAGCTATATAGAAGGTCTCGCGAAGTGATTGCATTGATATATATTTATTTTTTGTTCTCGAACAAAATCAATTAAATGAATAGGTATTGTAATTTACCACTTAAATAACTTATATCATAATATTAATACGTGAAGCAAAAAACTTTATACGAAAATTGCGCAGACGGCGGCGTATGAAATTGGGCACACTTATAGTTTATGTGTAGGGGAAGTGCAGAAAGCCAATATTTTTCCATAATATTGATTACAAAGTTTTCATAATATTATACTACCACGCATTTGACAAACACAAACAAATATATTGATAATGAAATAAGATCACGGATGGCGCACAAACTATATTCATATTGTTTGGAAACAAGCATGAAGACTGGGATTGAAAGAAAATGTTGTAAGAATGAAGAAAGAATATGTCCCGTTGATTCGATCAATATTAGATAAAATATTCACAAAACTTGCTAATGTAGATGGATATAGATACCTGGGGTTTGTTTGTATGAAAAGAGTAATGAATGTGGAAGAAGCTAGGCAGGTCTGCAAGGACTGTGCTATTTGGCACTCAATACTTTTTATTTACTCTGTAAGGGACTAGGCATAAAAATATGTATGTGTGATGTATTTATTTTATTAACAACATATTTATTAAGCATAATTTTAAATAAGTATTAATCTTTGATTAGGGGATAGCGAGCTTAATACCCGCAAGGTAAATTTAATAAGGTTAGCTTTTAGTTGTACAAATAATATACTTTGCCACCTGAGATAAACCAAGCCAACGGTTAGACGAGTTGATGAGCAGCAGAGCATTGTAGTTTTCATCTAAGCTGCGATAAAATGCCGCGCGCATGCGGGGTTGTAGGCGGCCCGCCCGCACTGTGGCCGCACCTGCAAACGTTTGCGCTGCTAGCGAGAGTACGCGAGTCGCACTCTCCGCTTCAGCGTGTTGTAATTCTCTGAAATAAGATATTAATAAAATAAAACAAGTTATTGCTTAAAACATTCCTTATTACATTTTTATGATTAAAATATTTCTTGTTATAATATATAACTGGTGGTAGAGTGTGCAGCTACTTGCCCGTATAGAGATATACCGCCTTATTTATTATAATAATGCCTCCATAATGACTGTCATGTTGAGGTCTGGAGGGTAGGGTAGCCGGTAATCTTACACAATTGGCCCCGGCCACAGTGTCACATACAGTGTGTAACTTCAATGGTGTTACAAGCCATGGTTGTCGTTTACGATCAGGAGACCCGTGTGCTTGTTCACTGACCTCCATTCTAAAAAAAATATAAATTCTAAAGTAATTAATGTTTTAATGTATAGGTAGGTATATTTATTGGTACGAAATAAAATATTCAATCTTATTTTAATAATAATTAATATATAAAAACACTTAAGATCCATGTGTAAATAAAACAACAACTCACCTCGCATTCCGTAAATAAACAGATTGTAAAATGCAATAGATGATAAATGCGGGTATGAGTGCGAGTAAGGTCCAAGGCGAAGTTACTGCGTTTACTACTAGTGCTGCTGCACACAGCAAAGTCAGTTGTATCCAACGGGAGATAGCAATCGGTAATTTCTAAAACAAAATATTCATTTTTGGAATTTAAATTTTTAGGTAACATAACATGAGCTTCTTTTTATCCAAATAGTAAAACTATCAATTATGTTAATACTTAAATTATGTTTAATATATTTTATAACAATAGATTAGTAATTTAATTTTAACATTTATATAATTGATAGTTATACGATTTGGATAAGGAGCTCATGCTTTACGTTTCGACTAATTTCGTTATATGTCCTTATATCATACTTTGTCAACAATATGTATATCAGCGGAGAAGCGGTGTAAGGTGGGCGAGGGTGTGAGGTGCAGGTGCAGCGGCTTGTGCAGCGTGGCGTGCAGCAGCCGCTCGTGCAGGCGCCGACGGGCCGCCGCCCCCGCCGCCGCGCCCGCCGCCAGCGCGCCCGCGCCCGCCGCGCACCCGCCCGCGCACCACCACGCGTACACCACCACCAGTCCCCACATCTGGAACAGGCGCATTACAACTGGCTTACATACAAATGCATCTCTCTGTTAAGCGTCTAGCCCCAAGTCCCAACCACATCGATTTACGTTATTTGCTGACACGATTAAGTCTAAATTAAACAGTAGAAAAATGTCTTCTTCTTTGTATTCGTTCGTCGACGTTTTAGAAAGAGAAGAGGAAAAAACCACTGAGAAAAAAACTTGTTATTTAGCTTAGTTTCTCAGTATGGTATTATGATATGTTGATACGATATACCTACTTACCTACATAAGTGGGCGTTAACTCGTTAATCTGTTTATCGTTAATTAACGGAGTTAATATTTGCAATACTAATTAAATTTATTAACTAAAAAAAATAAACGGATTCGTTAACGTCCTTCAAAATTTCCTCGTCACTCCATTGCTACCATTTACCTTTACCAATGTTAAAATCAAGTCAAAATGTGGTTAGACATAAAACCAAAGACTTGTTCAGCAAAGCAGGGTTCCTCTGGGAACTGGTCTACAGAAATCTGCTTATTGATATATTATAATATGTACTGCTATAACCTCAAGCACTGTAGTTGAACTCTGTGTAAAATAGACCACCTGCCTATTAACTCGGTCAAAGGACAGCGGCACACCTATAATATCTATGGTGTCTTCAAGCCACAGTTGTCTCTTACAATCAGGAAAGCGTGTGCTTGTTCGTGACTGACTGACAAACTGACTGCACATATTGCTTTCTGAGTCGCCGATTGCTACTCAATCCATTAAGTATAAAACCATCCAGCTAAGTTACTTGCAACTTTTAATTTCGATTTTTTTTTTCAAAAATTTCAAAAATTTAAACAATCTCTTATAACTTATTTGGTTTATTTTCAACTAGCGGCCCGCCTCGGCTTCGCACGGGTATAAAATATACATATAAACCTTCCGCTTCAAATGTCAACGCGCACTAAAACCATTTGTATGGTTCAAGTGAATAAAGATTTTTCTGATTCTGACTTTATCTTATTCAATAAAACCGTATCAAGATCCGTTGTGTAGTTTTAAAGATTTAAGCATACAAAGGGACAGAGGAAGCGACTTTGTTTTATACTATGTAGTGACTAGAACACTTTTACTTCCACTACCTACTATTAACAGAAAACTCGCAAAACACGACTTACCTTTTCATCAGAAGGAGAACCGGTAACGTTTTCGGCAGCCAGATGAGACAGCCAATAGTCAGCTGCTAATGCGAGAGCCTGTGCACAGGCGGCAGCCAGAACATATGTCACGCCCCACCAGCCGCACGCACACGCGTAATGCTGCACTACTTTGCACTGAAGTATTAAGAAAACACATAGGTACTGTAAGGCTTTTAAACTTAATGAAATTTATTTACGCAACACACAACAGTACCCAAAAAGTAAATAAATAAATATCCCTGGACTAGCCACACAAATTGAATCTATGACCAAAGTGAGCAAATTATGTAGGTGTATATGGTTGTGTTATGAGTGCTAGTCAGCGATACCAATACAAAGTAATATAATAGGAACCTACCAGAATAAATTTTGATAAAAACCCAGACCCGGAAATTCAGACATCTCTCTGCTCAAGCTTCGAGGAGTGCAGTCGAATTCTCCTGATGATGCTTCGGTTACGAAGCGAAACGTACGTTGAATTTTTAGTAGTGTGTGTATTGCTAATAAAACAGTTTAGTGGTGTGTGTTGTGTGGAGCTGGATATATTTGGAAGTTTTAGCTTCCGGTAAGTCCAATTCATTCATAGCGCACTATTTTGCCTATTTTGTCACACCAAAATACGTAAAAAAATTTTGTCTGGAAATTGCATATTAAATAATTTTATTTGCATCTTAATATTTATCATAGAAATACCTGCCCCCTCGGTAAACGCGACCCTTTCGGTTGGTCGGTGGAGCTAGGCGCGTACCTTACATTAATAAGAATAACTAAATAAGGATTTTTCCATACCTTTAAAGCAAAAAGAATCATCAAAATGTATCTATTCATAATTCGCGGAGTAATATCATAGCAAACGTACAGAAAAACTCCAATTGAATTGATAATCTACTCCCTTTTGGAGATGTTTAAAAAGCTTATAGAAGCTAACCTAAGATAGATATAACAATTTGTTTGTAAAATGTAATTATAAAAATCTAATTAATTCTTTGTACCTATTACATGTTTAATTTGTTTATAATTAGTCGAATTTATTACCGATAGTGGGAAGGACTGGGATTAGGAAGGGATCCTTTTAAAAAAAAGAGGAGTGTTTGATGCCCTCATCATGATTTGATACGTATCTTAAAAATAATGGATCTTACTTATCCCTGCCGCCGTAACGTCAATGTTCGCCATTATCGTGTATGAAGAATAAAATTGCAGGTAAATTTTCGCTCACACTCAAGCCGTCTTATTAATATCTATATCTCCAAAGCTTAGGTTGACACTACAGTTTGTATTACCGCGTAATAAAACTATAATTTTAAGTTAAACCATGAAGTACTTTAGTCTATGTTTATAATAAGACGGAAGAGGTTTAAGCGACTTCAGTACGGTATCAGACGATTACATTTGTTTGTTTAGTTTTTAGTATCCATTATCGGTCCATTCGTTTACTTCCTCAAAAAAAATACGATAGATGAATTTGACAAACTAGTATGTCTTAGAAATAATGTTTACATGCTTAGGTAAATACGTACAGGTTCATATGAAGTTAGGTTAGGTTAGGCTATTAATAATATTCAAACATGTTTACAACTTGCCTCGGTTGGAACTGGTTCTGCTTCGCCTTCATTAGCCTGAGGATCGTCTGAAGTGGGCATTGCCGTTATTTCAATGCCATTTGAAGTCAGCGAAGTTAGCGTTGTCTCAAGGGGAGTTTCCGGCGGACTACCTGATAGGACCGGTCACATTTTTAAAATACGCACCTTCATAGCGATATTGACGTAACTCAAAATACAACAACACATACAAGTCACGGTCACAGAAACCTGTTTGTTTTTGTTTGTAATATAAACAAATATAATTAAAATGAATTACGAAAAAAGCGCCTAAAGCATTTCACACACGGCAGCTATAATGTAAAAATATATATTACAGCACGATACATCTCATTACATCTTTCTATAGAAATCGTCAGGAGACCACACACGACAGCTATAATGTACATCTTTACATCTTCGTATGTAAAGTTGCAGAAAGATACCAAAACATACATTTACATTCCGATACATCTCGATACATCTTAATACATCTCAATACATTTCCTTACGAACAGGATGTTCAATAAATTGCTGTTACAGACAGAGACACCACATAAAGGGTTTCGTTAGCGTTCCATCTCCAAGAGAGTAGGATAGAACCCATTTTCTGGCGTTTGTCCGGTGTACTGTGTAGGTACAAACCAAACTTGTACAAACAGTCTGTCTGTTCCCTTCCATTTTTCAATTTTCTGTTTTTGGCACATGTGGCAATACGTACATCAAAGTTACAATACGAATCATCTTCTGATGAACTATCTAGTAAATCTAATTGTAAGTAACTGGACGGGTCCATGTAAATATAATATAAAAGCCTGTATAACAGATCCATGTCTAAAAAGTGCGTCAATCGGGGCGTATGCTAATGAAATGAAGGGAAAGATACATTACGATATCTGCTGTGTGTGTGATACATTGATGTAATGTAAAGCTGTACATCCCGGGATGTAATGTATATTAAAGTATCTTCACGCCCATATCCCCGAAGAGGTAGGCAGAGGTACAACCAAGGCACCCACGACTAGCCGAAGACACTAAGTCCCACAATGTGATAGGTGGCAAGCCTATCGCCAACCGGGCACATTTCCAATTCCGACCAACATATATTTTTTATTAGAAAATTGGAAAAATCCAATTTGCTTTTTGTTGGTCCACCCGGGATTCGAACCCGGGACCTCATGCAGTCAAGTCCAACACCCGGACTGCTAGACCACAGAGGCGAGGTATATTAATGTACATTATAGCTGCCGTGTGTGAAATGCTTAAGTGTGAGTCGCCGGCCGACGTTAGTCTGAACCGTAGTTTCCGGTATGGTAGTATTTTGTACGAATGGTAAAGAATCTAACTACGGTATTTGTAACATTTTGAGTTACCCTTGATAAGCAACCTTTTGCTACTTTGAGGCAAACTACAAATAGTTCGGTATACTAACGCATAACGATTCGTTGATTGTAGGGACCGAGTTATAGTAGGTAAGCTTGAATTAAACAAATTTATTTTTCGTAAAATACGTTGAAATCGCCAAGTTTTATTTGCGGCTTTATAAAATATGCTACATGCATCTCAAAAACTTGTAACAATTTTCATTGAAGGTGTTTATTTACTTATCCACAGATAAAAAAAACCTCAATTTTATTCGCCTCTGTGATCTAACGGTCTGGCGTTGGACTTGAATTCTGGAAGTCCCGGGTTCAATCCCCGTGTCGGGCAACATAAAACTGAAAATTGTGTATTTTCAATTTTCTAATAAAGATAACGTTGCCCGGGATTGGATGTGTCCGGTTGGTGCTAGACTTGCCACTTATTACTTTGTGTTCTGGTTGTGCCTCTACCTACCTACTATCGGGGATATGGACGTGAAGATACTTTTAAATGTTGTTTTTTAAAACCCTTTAAAACCCTTAAAAATATTAAACCTTGCATATAAAGGTTTGATAATTATTTTTTATTTCCAATTGGGAGCATCCCCTTATTTTATTCGTTTTTGTATAAAAGTCGCCAGGCGGGTAACAAAAACTACCATGTTCCTACTGTGTAGGTAGTCCTAATGTTTGTGAATAAAATGGTAATGACGACATACAGACGGACGGACATGACTACTCTATAAGGCCTATTTTGCCGTTCGGATATGGAACCTTAAAAAACAAATGATAATGGTTTCGTAAAACACTAATTATATTAAAACAAAATGCGAAGTCAGAAGTTTATAATTCTAGAACCACATATTTTTAAAACCTTACGGCAAAAAACAATTTATTAGTTTGCGCTTATGACTTTGAGCACTTTGAATAAGTAAGTACAGTAGTACTATTTAAATTATGCGCTTCGGCTTTATTCGTCAAGTTTCGGAAATCCCGATGTAATTTAAAGATATCTATAAGTATAGAGATATTACACATAATTAATATTTTCGCTTAAATTTAGATTAGGTCAGCCAATTTAAAAATAAAAGTATAAAGTGTAAAAAGTGTAAAACCGAAGAGCATAACTTAAATAGTAGTACTATATATCTACCAATAAATCAGTGATTCGGCATCGCTGACCTTAATAGAATTTAAGTTCGATTTAAAATTGCATTAAATTTCGTGTTACATCACCGTGATATACCTACAAATATACAACAAAGGCTAAAAAATTCTTAGATACAACATAAACATAAGCTTATGCAGCTTTATCATTCCATTACAATATATTTTCTAAATAGTAAAATTAAAAATCAAACCAAAGTTATCGAAAAATTTCTTTTAAGTATATAGAAAATATTGTCTCGAAAGCCATGTATTTCTCATTATCGATTAATGACTACGACTTATAACTGTAAAATGAAAATCGTATAAACTTACCGTTGTATTGAGTTTCCTGACTTTCGACGTCTGATTTTGAAACTCGACCTAGAGATTTCGATGTCCACCTACGACAACAAATAAATAAATAAAGTAAAATAATTTAAAATAAAATAAAAATATTTCTTGAAAAACTATTTTGTCAAAATCTTTAAATATAAAGGAAAGTCGTATTAGTTACACTATCTATTTATGAATCTAAAACGGCTCAACCAATTTGGCTGAAAATTAAAGGGGAGGTAGCTTAGAACCAGGAGGCAGACTATGTCCGTCTACTTCACTTTTTATCTCGTTCAACTTCGAGGAATCTCGAAAAAAGAACACTAACTTTTCCCATACCAACTGAATGGCTGGAACGAAGTTCGCCGGAACAGCTAGTGTTAATTGACTTGATATGATTACAGAACGTTGTTAAACGTGTCTGTGTGTATGCATACCGATCTCATTTATAAGTTTATTAACCTACCTATCAACCTAACCTAACAAGAACAGAAAAATAAAGAGTTCGACATTAAGGTGATATCAGTAGGGTTACTCTGGAATCTCGATATCATGCGAATTGGAAATTGGAATCGTATATGTCACTTTAGGTACATGTAAACACAGAATTAGAGGATTATTAACATTTAGTTACAAATAAATTCAACGAATAGGATAAAATAATTTACTATTTACTATTAACTAAATGGTAATAATTCGTCAGTATTGTGTTCAAAAGTACCTAAAATGACATATTCGATTCCAATTTCCAATAATGCATGAATCGAGCTTCGAGAGTAACCCTACTGGGCTTAGAACCGTTTTTGGATTTTTGAGCAGGTATTTTTATTACTCATTTTTAGTTTTTTTTTATTTAGGTAGCCATTCAAGGCTTTGTCCAAAATTAAAATATATTCAATATCCCTTTGGAGGTTTTGTCTCTTTCAATTGAATTCAAACTATTTTTTTTAATTCTTTACAAATAAGATACATTTTTATGCCACCTTTGCACAGAACAACGGCGGATAGCATATTGAAAATGATGAGTATTTATTTTCATATACAAATATCATTTCGAATAGAAAACGCTATTCTACTAGTGAAACAACAGAAATTTCTATGTCTATAAAAAATGATGGTCTGGTTTAGTACAGGATAATCGAGATTTTTTTTTATGATATTGGAAGGCAAACAAGCAGACGGATTTCCTGATGGTAAGAAATTCACGCCGCCTAGAGACACCAAAGGTGGTAATGGTGCGTTGCCAACCTGAGGTCGGGATGTTAGGCCTCGAGCAAAAGTAAGTTTACCGGCTACCTTACCCTCCAAACAGGAACACGTCATGACGATATGGCGGCAGGAATAGGTAAGGCGGTGGTACCAATCCGGGTGAGTCGCTGCGAAACTCTACCACCAAGTCAGATGTCACGGTTTTAATGACGGTAAGCCTATGCTCGCTTTTTACGAGCTGCCTGGTAGGACGGCAGATAGTCTATTCTGCAAAGGAGCCCGGACCAACACGGGGAAAAATTTCTTAAATTTTTAACTTATAATAGGTACTCACCCTAAAAGTGTGCGAGACAATGTTGGTCGGAAAATTCGTTGTAATGTGCTGGTATCTTGCTGACGAGCATCAGGTGCATCTGCGCTTACAGCACGTCGTATTTCCCGACTGTTAATAGATAAAAAACATGAATGCAAAAATGAAAAAATGCAGAAAAGGTTCATGCATACCTGCGAATTTAAAATATATCAACATTAGTTAATTAAACATGAATTAAAGCATACTCAGGTTTTTTTTTTATATCAGCAACTAGCTCAAATGAGTTCCGTTTTACTCTTGGCTTGCTGGTGCTGATCAACGAATGGTTTTGCATGATGAGCCTAGTAAACGTATCTCTTTGACAACAATAATGTGAAGTGCTAGCCAGTGGTAGTAGACATATGAGGAATAGCAATGATGTCGGTACTACAGTTTATAAAAGACATCACCTTTTTGCAAAACATTTTACACCAGGATTACTTAAAATGACAGCTTGATTAGAACCTTGTAATTCACTGTTTCTATTTTTCGTCAATAAAATAATTAGAAAACTTTCCAGGATATTTCTGGCTTAATAGTTAAAATTTAACTAAAATAATATATAATATGGGAAATCAGCTATTTGAACTAAAGATATTTCTTTAAATAATTCCACTTCACAAATTCTGCTTTGGCTTTTGAGTATCGGTATATATAGGTATACCTACCTATTCATACTCGGTAATGGATATGTCATACTTACTTGAACTGTTTTAAAGATTGTGGGGGCGAGGAGAACTGCCTGTGTAATGAACCGCGTGTCGTGCTGGTTCTTCTGCGCCAAGTGCCCGAGGTGCAGGTGGGCACTTCTGTCAGAAGATGCGCCCCCACTACTCCGTGAATTTCAATCCCAGGAGATATTAACTAAAATAAAATTAAAAATTAAAAAAATATTAAATATTTTTGTTATCAGTTTTAATAAAAATCTTCATTATCCTTAAAAAAACGACGGGTTGCACTCCGGGAGTGCCGGCATAAGTCAAAACTTGAATATTAACGTTGTGCATTTTTGATATTTTGCAATGGTTAGGTCCATAAATTACGTGAGGTGTTTTTTTACATTTTTTGACCCTCCCTCCCCCCTCGTGAGATGTCGTGAGATTTTATTAAACCCCCTCCCCCACCCCCCTATCTCACGAGAGAATTTTCGAAATGTGGGTTTCTTATTTAAATGTATTGGATTTTTATAGCAAAGGCTTTTTTTAGGCTCAAAAGATACTATTGGAACCAACATGCCCGTATGATTTTCAGTAAAATCATCTGCTCCTTCAACTTCGTTCTGGTTGAATTGGTAAGCAGTGTCGTATTAAAAATGGAGCAAATGACTTTCGGTAATTATCTTTAAAGTCCGGAATTGTCAAATGTCCATCAACCCTCTTGTTGGTCCGAGCTTCTTTGCAGAATAGACCATCTGCTTTCGTGCCAGGCAGTGTGTAAAAGGCGAGCAGAGGTATTTGCAACAAACCCTTGCTTAATCCTGTCGCTATAACGTCAGTGCTTGCCGTTGACGTGTTCCGGTTGGAGTATAAGGTACACTCGCTTTTACACGAGGCCTAACCTCCCAATGTTAGGTTTGCAACGCACCATTACCACCTTTGGTGTCTATAGACGGTGTGAATTTTTTACCATCAGGAAATCCTTGTTTGCAATCCAATAACATAAAAAAACCTAATTGATTAATTAAGTGAATTGAGGTATTTGGTACAAAACAAATCTACGGTGGTTTGACAGTCAGTAGATGTATAAAGTCGAGTATGAATGAAATTATTTTCTTTTGAAGGAATTACTGAATGATCTTCAT
>NJDC01000037.1:88874-104241 GCA_002245475.1 Calephelis virginiensis | reverse complement strand
GCTTGCCGTTGACGTGTTCCGGTTGGAGTATAAGGTACACTCGCTTTTACACGAGGCCTAACCTCCCAATGTTAGGTTTGCAACGCACCATTACCACCTTTGGTGTCTATAGACGGTGTGAATTTTTTACCATCAGGAAATCCTTGTTTGCAATCCAATAACATAAAAAAACCTAATTGATTAATTAAGTGAATTGAGGTATTTGGTACAAAACAAATCTACGGTGGTTTGACAGTCAGTAGATGTATAAAGTCGAGTATGAATGAAATTATTTTCTTTTGAAGGAATTAGTGAATGATCTTCATTGTGTTACGATTATGCTTAAGATTAAATCTTAAGCATGTACAGTATGGATGAAATGGACCACAATAGCATTTTTTTTGTGATTGAAGCAAAAAAAAATGCGTGATATTTGGACTCGCCCGGATTGGTACCACCGCCTTACCTATTCCTGCCACCATAACGTCATGACGTGTTCCGGTTCGCAGGGTAAGGTAGCCGGTAAACTTCCTTTTGCTCGAGGCCTAACATGCTGGCCTCAGGTTGGCAACGCACCATTACCACCTTTGGTTTCTCTAGGCGGCATGAATTTCTTTCCTTCAGGAATTCCGTCTGCTTGTTTGCCTTCCAATATCATTAAAAAAAACCCCCGTGTTGGTCCGGGCTTCTTTGCAAAATAGACCATCTGCTTTCGTGCCAGGCAGCTTTTAAAAGGCGAACATAGGTTTTGGTATTGGCACCACCGCCTTGTCTAATCCTGCCACTATAACGTCAGTGCTTTCTGTTGACGTGTTCAAGTTTGGAGGATAAGGTACACTTACTTTTAGACGAGGCCTAACCTCACAACCTCAGGTTGGCTACGCACCATTACCATCTTTGGTGTCTGTAGGCGGCGTGAATTTTTTGCCATCAGGAAATCCTTGTTTGACTTCTAATGACATGAAAAATTGCGTGATATTGGCCGAGACCCCCCTCTCTCCAACGTAAGATTAGGTGAGACTTGAATTGATCCCCTCCCCTCCTAAAACATCTCTCGTAACTTGTGGGCGCCCCCTTAGGGAATAATTTTGCACGAATTGCTTTAATATTATCAGTATGAAAGTACTACCATTTATGGGGTAGAATACAATATTCATTTATTGCGCTATCGTACACAAACATGACAACACGAACATTACGAATACGAATACGTTTTACAAATTTTTGTCTTACGAATCAGGTCACGTGTCCTGACACGAGTTTAGAAGTTTTTACCCATTCCAAAAAAAGTGCACAAAGCCGCTATAGAAGTTTTCACTTCAAAAAAACGTCGATGTTATCCTTCAGCGCCATGTATTTCTTCAATTTATTGGTAAATTTGTGTAATTTTGCCTTCTTATATGAAAAACAAAAACAATTTTGCTGTACCTATACCTATAATATATTCTCTAGCTTTTCTGTCCGCCAACGTATTGCAGCGCAGGTGCACACCATTCAGGAATTAGAAATATACCAAGTTCATTATTTTATTGGAGTCATTACAAGATATATTATTAAGGAAGAACTACTGCGAAACAAACTTTGGACTGTAGCAAGCGATTGACATGGCCCAAAATGATTTTTATAATGTCTAAGCGTAGACGACTTTTACTTCTTATCATTAGGAAATTCAATTATTGAATTTCAATAGTATGTAACAAGTTAATCATGTAAATGGTACCTAATAATGTGTACCTAGGTATTTCATTCATTAAATACCTAGGTAAATTCGTGTAATATGTGTAATATTGATTTTAAATGTTAATTTTAATTTTCATTGTCTTAAACATGCTACGATAAAATTAAATTGCATCATAATGATAGAATTCCTCTAAGTGCCAAGAATAAAAAGTGTAAAACCCGTTTTATTTTATTTATTTCGAAAAAAAAACGGGGATATCATATTACCTAATGACTAGCTAAACATTATCTTAATACCATTATCATGTTTTCTCATATAAGATCTGATTTTATAAGACAGTTACAGAAATGTACCTATGTTAAAAATTTATCTTAACTTTAAAGCTGGGAAAAAGATAGAAAAAAAAGTGTGTGTGTACGTACACGCGTTAAAAGTTATACTTATTCGGCGTAATAAGATAAAAATCTTTTTAAAAACTAAAATGTTATCTATATCTAACTTCATAGCTAACTTCATCCTGTCGGTTTTTCGTGACGGTATGCGCGCGCATCGTAAAAAATTACCCTCATAATTTTTTCCTAACGCGCCAAAAGAAGTATAACTTCAATAAAGAATATGTGTAATGTGACTATGTGTGAGTATGAGTACATGTGTTAATATTGTTACCGTAGTTTCTTCAGATTTCTGTTGTTGGAACTTGTGCCTGCTGATAGATCTGAGCAGCTGCGACCGCTCCCTGGCCGTGCCGCCGGGCGGGCCCGCGCTGCCTCGTGCTGCGGCCGCGCGCGCCTCGCCCGCCAGCCGCGCCCACTGGCTGATTACTCCCTCACACATACTGTTGGCCTTGCCGACTCCACTCACTCTCCCATCTTCCATCACCATTACCTGATATAAATAATTTAATGGATTCGTTAAGGATAAATTAACAACCCAACATCTTCAGATAACTCAATTCAATACAAAATATATTTATTCTCGTAGATACAAAGATTCTTGTGACGCGTCTATATAATTCTAAAAACTACCACCGGATCGGAACGCGGTCACACACAGAGTAGAATCGGCGAAAGAAACTCAGAGGACTTGTCTTTTTTCATGAAAATCTAATTTACAAAAGTATATAACATATATAATTAATTTGTAGAGTTTGGTATGAGGAGCAATTAGTCCTAAGCGTTTCTGTCTTCTAAATAATCTGAAGTGCTAATAACAATTACCATGCAACTTTAATAGACACAATTTTTAAATTTATTAAATGGTAAGTCTTTAATATACTCGGGAAGTTCTTTTCGAAAACGAATACATTGGCCCTTGAAAGAATAACTGATTAAGTTAAAATTCTATACACATACCATATCTGCATAATGCAATAATTCCAATCGGTTTGTAGCAATGACGATAGTGCGTCCAGCTCGCGCAGCAGGGAGCAGACCACGCACGACCACATGACGAGCTAGGGGTGCGTCCAGCGCGGCGAGTGGCTCGTCGAGCAACACGAGCCTCGCACGGGAGTACAACGCTCGCGCTACACACACTCGAACACGTTGACCACCTGACAGCGGCGCTCCAGAGTTACCCAATTGAGTATTGTCTCCATCTAGAGAGCAAGGTTTTTATGAATTACTAGCCGACCCAGCTAACTTCGTTCACTTGGCACTCGAAACACTCTGCCTCTTCTGCAAGCGGAATTGGTGTGAAGATATGTATGTTTATGTAAGACGTTAACTTTCAAATTTTTCTTTACATTCCAGGTTTAAAGTTATAATGAGCGTTGTCCTGTCTGAAATTTTTGAACTACATAAGTTAGAACCCGAAAACAATAAGGAACAATCTGTAGACTACAAACAACAAAACAATAAAATTAGTCAAGTGTACGTCGGAATCACTCATGAAGAGTTCCGTAGCAGCAATAACCAACCATAATGTTAGTTATTTCAGTTATTTTCATACAACCTATATACCTAATGGTTGCGGTTTACGTCGCTGCTGCAATTTGTGCGAATTCTTAATATAAAAGACATTATGTTAAAAGGCATAAGCTGAACAGTTGTGCTATTCTAAACTAAATTGCAACAGCTATTTTAAGTGTTGGTGTTTCAGTACCTATAAAAACTACTTACTAGATCTCGTTCAAACCCGTTTTCGGTGGAATTTTAATGATAATGTACTACATCATATATTTTTTTAGTTTTATCGTTCTCTTATATTAGAAGTTTACCGATTTGGAAGTATGTCTCCCGCAAACTATTCAGTTTAGAAAATATATATTAGAAACCTTATAAAAATTTTTGAAGATCTATCCACAGATGCCTACCACTTGTGGATTTGGTTAAGAAAAAATGAGTTTTAGTTTAGTATGGGGAACCCGCAAAATTTATTGCTATTTTTATATTTTCGTGTGAGAAAATCTTAGTGCGGTTCTCAGAATACATCTTCTTACCAAGTTTCAACAGCATAGCATATATAGTTTCGGAAAAAAGTGGCTGTGACATACGGACGGACATGACGAATCTATAGGGGTTCCGTTTTTGGCGTTTGGCTAAACCTTATAAAGAATAAATAAAATCGAACTACGCGCTTATGATATATTGCCAAATCTACATTTTGACTTACTACTCTCCCACTGGAAATGCTTCTGTAAACGGTATAAAAGTGTAGACCTGTATCCAGCAGCCTATGTCTAACCTTCCTCGGAACATAAAGTACCTACCTGCCAAAATTCATTACAATCGGTTTAGTATATTAGGTGTGAATAGCAGTTGGGATGCGGACAGACAAAAATTCTAAAAGTGTGCTATTTTTATCGCCCCTGTGGTCTAGCAGTCCGATGTTCACGTCGCGTCGGTTAAATGAGTCCAGTTTGCTACCTATTACATTATAAGACTCGGAGCATCTTTGGTTAATCGTGGGTGCCCTGGCTACTGCTTGATATCTCCATAACACATAACACAAAGTTGCCTGGAAGAGATCGTTGTATTGGGGATAAGGCCGCCTTTGTTGTATCACTTAGTTTTCGTTTTATTTATAGCGTATTTATTTTTTACATATTTTGGTGAACAATGAAGAGCTATTATTCTATTCTAAAAATATTTTTTTTTACCTGGTAAAAGAAGAAGGTCGGGTCGTAGACCGCTAGCTCGAACAACACGATTGTACCTCCTTTGACACCAGGCACTGTCCATGACTATATTGTCTCTGATGGACCTTTCCAACACCCAGGGCGGCTGACCCGCGTACCACATTGTACAGTGACTAAAACATAAAATATTATTTAAGTACCCATAAGTCCAATATCAGCAATAAAAGAAATGTGTAATACTTAAATTTACTGAATACATTTCGAAGAAATAGAAATAAGGTATGTTCTAAATACGATTTCAAAACACGGAACGCGAAACTAAAGGGATATTGACAAAATATGACAATAACGACAAGGAAAATAATAAGATTTTTATAAAGCTTAGTAAGTACCATTATATAGGTACGTATTATTATATAAGTACAACATACTAGATTGAAAGTGGCGTAGACTTGACTGACGACTTTGTTACTAAGTTAATAGAAACCTATTCACTCTTTTTTGAAAGACCTCTAACTCTAACAGCTTTAAAATTAGCCTTTATTTTGTTAATTCCGCGTAAGCAGTGTGACTATTGTGGCGAGAAATGATACATAATGTGACAAGCCTAACTAATGTTTCCTCCGCCCAGTAACGCAACCAGACCACGAAGAAAGCAAGAGTTCGGGAAACAATAGAAATTGTCACATTCATTGTCATAAGAAATACTGAGTAGGTATAGCCACTTTGCGATGAAGTAAAGAAAAAATGCTAAACATTTTTTATTTTTATTATTATTACTAGCCCACCAGGCGAACTTCGTTTACTTGTCACTCAATAATCTCTGCCATATGTAGGATGACCTGTAGCTTTAAATGTTTTTCGACATTCCGGATTTCATGTTAGCCTGGTCATGAATAAAAATATTTCTTCATTCTTGCAAGTACGGTTCCAAAACACGACAAATTCGTTGAATGTGACACCAATAAAATGTTACACTCGTATTCAAGAAGCTTACTTGGCTAAGTATCTGGCTATGCGTTTCTTACGTCATGCCATCCAATTCATGAGCAATACTTAAGGCCCCACACTTAGTCAGCCAGAAGAGCCAATCAGCGCACTCCCCCGTTCCATGATTACTATGAAATATTGCGCTCTAAAGTAAATGTCTTAAGTGCCAAATCACTATTTTTAACACTATAAAAGTAAAAAAAAATATAAAAACTGAAACAGTTATCTTTTAGGTATAATACTTATCTATGTTTATGTTAAATCTGGTGTCGATATTTTCATAATTGAAGTAGACAAATGGGTTTAACTTTCAAAAAAGGGTTAACTTTTTGATTTTTTTCTATCGAGCAAAGTGAAATGAATCGTGTTTTGGAAACACTAGTCTTATAAAGCATAATATTAATGTTAATCTTGTGTATTTTTGTCGCCAAGATCCATAATTGCTTTGTATGAAAAAAACAGTATATTGCTGAAGTAGTTTAGCATACATGGCCCCTTAATTGAAACGCAAAGCTAACTGCTATACTTCTCGCAACGTTTTTTCATTACTTAGCCGAGTAAGCTTGTTGAATACGGGTGTTAATGAAGGAAAAAACTACATATAAAAATAATATAACACCAATGTGTAAAAGAAAAATAAAATAGACTTCGTAATCTGCGACAACTTGACTGAATTTCTGTTTACCGACTTACATATTTCTTACGATAATACTGATAACGTCAGTATGCGACACGTCGTGTTCCAGTTTTGTGGATAACATAACCGGTTAAGAAAACAAAAATCTGGTAAACAAAAGACAGACTTTATATAATCAGAAGCTCCTCAATTTTTTTTAATCTTTCAGCAATGGAGTTATTTTACAGTTCTAAAATTTTAACAAAAGATACGAACCTGTTTACATGAATGTCACCTCTTTCTTGATGCATTTCTCCCAAAATGGCAGATAACAGGGATGACTTTCCCGAACCAGATAATCCAACAATCATAATTAACTTGCCTGAAATATATCGCTGTTATAATACTAAATTAACAACAGAAGTACAACATAACAATTAAATTGAAAGTCAAATAAAGTCAACATTTTTTCAGTTGTTTTTACAAAGTTTGTAACTTTAAGTGGCTTGACCATTTTTCTTGATATTTTATAAAATTCACAAAATTTATAAATATTTTTTGGGTAATATTTGTTGGTTTTTTTCACGATAGCGAGAATTATCATGAAACCCAACATATTCGCAGAAAGAAAATAATCTATGTGAAATGAATGTAAAGTATCTTGAATCTAAATTTGGAAGATATAACCAAATAGTATTTTCACGTCCATATCCCCGCAAAGGTAGGCAGAGGCACAACCAACTACTACAACTAGCCGGAGACACTAAGACCCAAAATGTGATAGGTGGCAAGCCTATCGCCAACCAGGCACATATCCAATCCCGAGCATTTTTTATTAGAAAATTTGGAAAAACCCATTTTATTTACATACAACCAATTCCTCACTTACCGGCAGGGATGTCTAAATCATCAATTTCAAGCCAAAAGTTTTCTTTCAACCTCCATGAAAATGTGGCATTCCTAAATCTGATTAAATACTCCTGTCCCGTTAAAAACGTATTCATCTCATCGTCAGACATCTGCTCAGAGCTTTCCATATTTGATTCATTCTTCTCACATAGCGGATTATCTTCTGGACTCATGTCCATAATCATGTCGTTTACCTTTTCCGAGTTTTTTCTTATGTTACATTCAACATCATCATCTTTTACATTACCCGCTTCTGGTAGTTCAAGAAAATCGTGTATTCTTTTAGTACTGACCTATAACATAGTAATTCCTTTTATTTCTTGGTAGTGTCACGTTTAGTCAAAATATGTATTTTATTTTTTTTATCGCAAAAAGACTCTGCTTACCACAGCTTGAATTATCATTAAGACGGTGATTGGCAAAATGAGGAAAGACAGTGTTAATTGATTGAAGAGAGCGAGTCCAGCGAAGATGTTAACAGCGGTAAGATTTCCGCTGCCATCAGTAATGTAATGTAGAGTAAACGTTACCACTGTAATTAGGACAGTGGATACTTGTGTTGTGAATGCTGCAATTAAATTTCAGTATTATTGTGTGGCAGAAATTTAAACATATTTCACGGCAACATTTTCAATTCTCTAGATCAGGAGCGTTTCAAAATTATGGGTACTAAATAAAATTTTCGTTTAAAATAATTAAAGATACAATATTTACAAACTACATGATATTTTTTATTGTTGTGGGTCATTTTTTGAAGTAGCTTATTTGTTAACAGCAAGAAATAATATTAAATTAACATTTTATTCGATAAAAGACCGTGTAATGTACTTACTTAGAAATCCCCAGAAGACTGAATCTTTGACAAGGAGCTTCAGCTCCACTTCTCGCAACTGTAGTATTTTTTCATTAAACAAATCTTCCCACACGTATAATTTTATTACACTTATACCTTGTAGTATTTCGGACATTTTGGATATTCTATGATCGGAGCATTTAGATGTGCCTTTGGCATTCTCAGACATTCTATAGCCTATATAAAATTGTATTGGAGTAATAACTAATAGACTTGCAAATGTGCCCACCAATGCACTTACACCTAGCTTTGTATATAGTAAATATAAAATTGCTGATACCTAAAAATAAAAAGTAAACTAAGAAAGTGTAATATATATAAAGTTAATTATAAGTATTAGATTCAAAGACTTACTTTCAACGGTATCGTCCAAACGTAATGACATATCCAAACTGAAGACATAATATTGTATGTATCCTGTGACATTAAATTCAGTAGCAACCCAGATTGTGAAGCTGAAGTGTCTTCTTGGTTCTGGAGTAAAGGCGACTGGTCGTTGATTTCTTGTTCCGGTGACCAAGAAGCCAAACGCATACATTTGTTGTACACCATGTTCTGAAATCATTCTATGTTGGAGACTTAAACATGGTCTTATTTGACTTCACATATTATCTCATACAGAACGTTACTTACTTGTATGGCTATTTTTAGTTTCGTCCCTTCAACTGTAACCAGGTGTGTTGAATTTTGTGATAATAATGCTTGCAGGATCAGCGATAAAAGAATAACAACTAGTAGAACATAACTATTGGACAGAAACTCTTCTATGGTAACATCAGATTTGGTATCATATGAAGCCTTGGAGTCGTCTATATGTTCTATTATTTTACTTAGGCCTATTGCTGGTATAATGGCACAAATATCACCAAAAAGTTTAAATATACCAGCTATATAAAAATTTGGCCAAACACTGTATAAAAAACAGTACCATATACTGCCCTTTTTTGTACATGTCGACTTCTGAAATACAAAATAAGTTTTTATTAGTATACCTTTGAAAAGACTGTGATCACTACGATTGCGTTTTGTAATTATTTACAGAACGTACCTATCCATGACTAATTCAACGACAGGGAGGTGGTGTAAAAAATATAGATTAAAAGAGTTTAGATATAGTATAGTACCTATATAAGAAGAACTTCTTCTTACATAGGTAATATATTTTAAAGGAAGGAAAGAAAAAGTATCTTCACGCCCATATCCCCGAAGTGGTAGGCAGAGGTACAACCAAGGCACCCACGACTAGCCAAAGACACTAAGTCCCACAATGTGATAGGTGGCAAGCCTATCGCCAACCGGGTACATTTCCAATCCCGACCAACATTTTTTTATTAGAAAATTGGAAAAATCCAAATTTCTTTGTGTTGGCCGACCCGGTATTCGAACCCGGGACCTCATGCAGTCAAGTCCAACACCCGGACCGCTAGACCACAGAGGCGATAGGAAAGAAAAAACTTTAAAAAATGAGACAGGGTAGTAAAAGCGTAGTATAACAAGCAACGGAGTGTGAGTAAATTCGTTTATACTAGAATAAGATACCAATAAAATTACCTTTGTTTGTTTGTATATTGTTCTAAACCTGTCGCAAAACTGTTTACATTGTTCGGACTCTGGTACTTCCCCCAGATCATTTTTTTCTAAAGGTAGCTTATAACCTCTATATAATAATGGTATCAACCAGAAAAAAGTGATTCTAGAATAGAAATGCGTTTCGATGTGTTTGTATGAATTATTACTTGAGTCTGGTGAAGACTTTGGCGAATTTTTTTTTCTGACCTGAAATATAAATTTGAAGTAAGAGCCGGAAGAATGTTCACTTTACCCATTAGTCATTAGATATAGCTCTCATTCTTTCACCTCCGACACGATAGGATTTATTGAAAAATGTGCGATAAAACTGTAAATAACTGATATATTGAAATGAGATACCATATAATAACATAATCAAGTTCCCTTCTCATTTTGCTACTACATGTCATGGTTTCAAGTTCATAAAATAATCCTTTTCATAAAAATTCATTTAATAGCTAGCTTTTAGGACAATAATTTAAGCGAAGTTGCATGTTAGATGTAGACGGGCGCCGGAGATCGTGTTCGTCGACGGCGGCTGCGGTCAGGCTAGGGTTGTTAACTTTGTATATGTATTGAGAAGAATTAGAGAAGTGTCAGGATTAAAGGCATCTCTGTTAGCTTATCATGGGTATGTTTCTTCCGTTTTGCAGTATGGTATTCCTATTTGGGGGAATTCTGTAGAATTAACTAGACTCTTTCGAGTTCAGAAGAAGTGTATACGTGCTATATGTAGTGTCAATCAATTACATTCATGCAAGCCACTTTTTAAGTCACTTAAAATATTGCCTTTACCTTGCTTATATATATTGGCTGTATGTGTATTTGTAAGAAAACATCATTATTTGTTTCATACAAATGCTGATGTCCTAGGTTTGTCTCATTTTAGAAATAGTGAGAAACTACATGTGCCCAACCAAAAACTCAACATTTACAAAAATAACGTGTATTGCATGTCCATTCGTATATACAACCAAATTCCTGATAATCTTAAATCACTTCCATTAAACAGATTTCGAAAAAAGGTATTCAACTTACTTTTAGAGAAAAATTATTATAATGTCAAAGATTTTCTTGCAGATAAGAATAAATAATACAGTATTTTTAATATGATTAATATAATTGCAGAATGTTGGGTGCGCAGGAGTTTGTTTTGCCGTTTCTTCTCCTGTCTGGCTAGGTTTGGAAACGGTGGTAGTTTACGGTAGATAGGGATAAATTAATTTACATTTTAAAATTTGTTTGTAATAATAAATAATCATGTAATCTCAAAACAAACAAAAAACAGTGTGTAAATACTAATTGCGAATAATTAATTAAAAACATATTAAAATATTTGCACACCACAAGTTGGTAGAATATGTAGGAAGGCTTAAATAATTTTGTAACATCTTTGTAACACTCATATTCCGCAAATAAATATTTTTTCTTTTCTTTTTCTTTTCTTTCTTTTGAATATCCTTTTTTATGGTATTTGAAGGCAAACTAGCATACGGATTTCTTGATGGTTTCGAAATGCGCGACGCCTAGAGGCACCAAAGGTGGTAATGGTGCGTTGCTAACTTGAAGCCGGGATGATAAGCCTCGAGCAAAAGCAAGTATACCGGCTACCTTATCCTCCGAACCGGAATACGTCAAAGGCAAGCGCTGACGTTATGGCGGCAGGAATAGTTAAGGCGGTGGTACCAATCCTTTAAAACTACGATGAAATTTTACAATAGATTACAAGACAACAAGACAAGAATTACAAGATTACAATAAATTAACATGCAAGAAATACTCCTATCTCACACTCGCAATGTTCGTTAATTAATGCTTTTCTTAAAATGTCAATAAATAATTTAATATTACAACATTTTTTTTTTATTAACTGCTTTATATTTAATATTTTTCCATAATTGGTTTACATTTCAATTAAGACTGTTTTAGTAATTAAAAAAAATCCGTATAAAGTACATTTATTAAAAATAATCTAGGATTAATAATTGTATAATAATAGTGGCATATTATCATAAAATTTGTTTGGCAACCCTAGTTCTGGCGTCTCAAATGTATGTGATGTCTGGCCATAGGAGTAATAATACTATGTGGTCTGGCTTTGAACATATTATCATGATTCCACATCCCAATTTGGGGAAAAATATTGGAAATATTACACAATTTATAAATTAATAACATTTCTAACACATTTTTGCCTACAAATTAATATCACACATAAGTATCTACATATAACTGTCCCCGTAAATAACCATAACCATCTTCTATCGTGTTTTTTTAAGATCTTTTCGATCAAAACACAGCTATTATTTACTAAAATTTTATTTCAATCAAATAAATAAATATGAAAGTATAAGATTGAATATAAAACATAATAATATGCTCTTCTAAATTTGGCGTCGTGCCATGCAGCGGCAGACGGAAAAAGAAAAAAATGACGTTAAAATATCCTTTCCTGGGACGGTAGGTACAGTGATGTCATAGAGCAGTATTTTTTAAAACTACATTTATTGTGCCTGCAATAACGTGATCTCTGTGGGTTGAAACATTATATTATCGAAATAAGGAAATAGCTACATTAGAATAAATATAATTTGTGTTAAACCAAAATTTACAATAAAAGCTGTCGGATTTAAAAAAAAACTTTATAGCGACACTGTAAGGCCCTAGCATTAAAATATTATGTTAAACTTTCTAGTTTCTACAACCATGTAAGAAATAATAGATTATGACAGATGCAGTATAGTCATTTGTATGTGAAAAGCTACTTTCATGTGAAAGAGAACATTGTTTGAAAAATTACGATGACAAGACTTTTGCAAAAGTTTTATTTTGTGTTTTTTGTTAAGGCCCCATACTTAGTCAGTCCGAATAGCCAATCAGCGCACTCCCCCGTTCCATGATTACTATGAAATATTGCGCTCTAAAGTAAATGTCTTAAGCGACAAATCACTATTTTTGACACTATAAAAGTAATTTGAAAAAAAATATAAAAACTGAAACAGTTATCTTTTATGAATAATACTTATCTATGTTTATGTTAAATCTGGTGTCGATATTTTCGTAATTGAAGTAGACAGTTGGGTTTGGCTTTCAAAAAAGGGTTAACTTTTTGATTTTTTTCTATCGAGCAAAGTTAAATGAATCGTGTTTTGGAAACACTAGTCTTATAAAGCATATTAATGTTAATCTTGTGTATTTTTGTCGCCAAGATCCATAATGCTTTGTATAAAAATAAAAACAGTATATTGCTGACGTATTTTAGCATACATGTCCCCTTAAATATAAGATAGAAAATAGTGAACACCCGGTAGGCCAATGGCCACAGCCTATCGTCGCGTAAAACACCATAGATGTTATTGTTATAACGTCACTGTCTTAAGGCCGGCTGCCTACAAAAAGTTTTTAATACGTCAATCTCTTTGTTTTTTCCAGATTTTCTGCGTAATTTTCTATAATTTTACTCCGTAAGTATACTTGAACAATTTGAGTATTTACTGCAAAATTGATATTTAAGTGTTATTTTCGTAAAAATGCTAAAACAAAAAGTCCTTATGAAAATGTGTTCGAAATAATATATTACTTAAAAATATAATAGTGTATAGTTAAGTACAATTACCCAATACAAACAGTATTTTTATTACATAAAAGATACAAATGATTTGCTTCGTCTTAAATAATTTCAGCGAAAGTTTTTGAGAAACCGTTCACATGTAACGGGTTCAAAGTATTGAGGTCAACAAACAGAAAGGGGACGGCCATATTGTTTTACTTCGTGCTCTGTTTATAGTAATTAACCATATCGTCTATTGACATGGTATGAATTCTGCTCATTATTGTTAGAAATTATTTACTAAATGTCATCCGTGGTTGCGTCTGCGTATTAAAGTACATAGAGGAGTCAGGACGCTAAATGTGTAGTCACTATGTCATAGCCCAGAGGGACCTGTGGATTTTGTAGATTAGTTGGTGGAGAGTAAAGAGATAACGTTTCTTTTATATTCTAAAGTAAATTATCTTTATAGACGCATGAAAGAAATTTAAGGTCTCATTTTTCTGTTATCCTTATTAACCTCTAGTTACACTCCAAAACAAAACAATATCTGTATCTGTATCTTATCCCGGATTTTCATACTGCGTTCTTTGGAATTTTTGTTTAGCCGGCCGCTAAGCTCACAGCAAGGCCACAGACCAAGCTGTGAGGTAGCTTGAAGACCTCGAGAGGTGCTTGCACTTCGCGCAACGCGCGATAGGTAAAGTTATTTTTGGAGTAAAATTTGTTTTCTGTTTCGATCCACGAAAAATCATATCATACAGAAGTTTCTCTTATTACGTGAGTACACTAACGCACATACTTTTTTGTTTCTGATCCTCCTACCCTTGAACATAGTGCAAATCGTCAGAAAATTTAGACATGCTCTATCAGCATCCATAAGCCCACCAACATGCTCGAGTATATTTTTAAGCCAAAAATATTTAGGCAGACTACCATAAACGCACGCCTCTACATCCAGAGATTTAATGCGTAATGGAGGTGTTGACCCAAGGGATACAAGGTATCCCCTATGATAATCTGACACGTCGAAGTACTTAATTGAGCAAATACCGTCTTGGGCTCCCCCACCATTCTATTATAGCTCAGCATACTATTTTAATTAACAATCATTACATGAGCGCACCATAACATCGGTCCGTTGCAACGTTAATTAAAAACAAACAAACAAATATTAAAACACGTTTACATCTTTATAAATATTTTATACATTGCTAAGGATTTACATATTTTTTCTGACAATGTCAGTATTCGTCACTGTCGTGTTAAGAGGTTGCAACTCCGATCTCAGTCTCGACTATGGCAACATATGCACCTTTGGCGTCTCTCGGTCTACTTGTTTGTATTCCAAAGTCCAAACCCATAAAAAATATAAAACGCAGAACTTACCTCATCATAGAAACATATCATATCAACTCCAGACGTTATCAGCGCAAGTACAGCTGTTAAACTTTGGAGGTATATTTCCAGGTGGTACGCATCTAAACCCGTACTCAAAAACTGCAGAATGGTGGCAACTGATGATGCCGAAGTTAAAAGCCAGTAAACTGCAAGATATAGGATTGGCGCTGTAGAGAGGTGAGTCCATATTGCGACGTGGAGTGCTGCTGCAGCTAGCCATGATAGCGGTGCAACTAGTGCAGACACTAATGAGACAGTTTCTGTTGGCCTCAACGTAGCAGCTACAGCACCACAGCACCACGTTACTGCCAGAGCGATGTTAGCTATTCCTCGAATATTCTGTCCTCGCCATTTTTTGATAGCCCTAGAATCATTTTTTATGCTTAAGAACATTACACAAATTTGCTAAAATTTCTTATAGC
The DNA here is from genome assembly GCA_002245475.1 of Calephelis virginiensis. Classification (NCBI taxonomy): domain Eukaryota; kingdom Metazoa; phylum Arthropoda; class Insecta; order Lepidoptera; family Riodinidae; genus Calephelis; species Calephelis virginiensis. The sequence goes on along the minus strand of NJDC01000037.1, from coordinate 89,192 downwards.
GGAGCTATTTGGAAAGTACAAAACTATAGAAGACACTAACTACAACAGGCTGATTGTAATAAATGTAGGAGATTACTGAAGTGCATGTATACAATAATTTAATAATTATTGCGAAATAATCTTATACATACATACATACACACAAACGCACCCTCGCACACAACAACTCACACATACAAACACAAATACACACACGCACACGCACACACACACACACACGCACACTCACACACACACACACATAATTTATTATTGATAATTTTTTTTTATTTTAATATTGTACTTGAGGAAACGTAATTTGAATGCATCATAATGTAT
>NJDC01000037.1:57542-74622 GCA_002245475.1 Calephelis virginiensis | reverse complement strand
TTACTGTGTCAATCATTAAAGTATAATGAAACTGCAAAAAAATCGACTCCAATGTCATGATCAAGTTGCAAATCGATAATTCCTTTTTGAAAGGTCATAACTGCTAAGTGGTCTCCCATATTATTTTTTATAATCGGACCACTAAGTTCTATTAAAAAATGCATAGGTTTTTGTTTTCACAAACATGAAAAATAAACTACTATGGTCAGATCTTAATAATATATTTAAGTAACTTTGGTCAGAGTCCCCTGGTCTTTTGAGAATAGCCGAGCGGAAATATGTTTCATACCCAAATTAGGTATTAGGTGAAATGATACAGATTGATTCGCTATGTTATGTTTGTAAATCTTAAGTAAATAAATTTTAAAGTAGTATAGTAACCTGTGTATGTGTAAGTAACCTGTGTAAGTATGGTCGCCTCTGTGGTCTAGCGGTCCGGGTCCGGGCGGTCCGGACTTGACTGCATGAGGTCCCGAGTTCGAATCCCGGGTCGGCCAACACAAAGAAAATTGTATTTTTCCAATTTTCTAATAAAAAAATGTTGGTCGGGATTGGAAATGTGCCCGGTTGGCGATAGGCTTGCCACCTATCACATTGTGGGTCTTAGTGTCATCGGCTAGTCGTGGGTGCCTTGGTTGTACCTCTGCCTACCTCTTCGGGGATATGCGCGTGAAGATACTTTTATAGTAACCAGAATAAAAAAAAACATGTGTTCGTGAACACAAATTACTACCTAGGCCTAGGTCGTTGACTTCCAAAATTCCAGTTGTACATAAAATCTTTCATTGCTTTTAGACGAATACTTTAGGCCCGATATTGTACTGTTATAACGATTAATAATCTTAGAGTTTCTCCCAAATATTTTTATTGTGTGCAAGCTGGTGACTAAATGTGACTGTGAACGTGAGTTCCCACATGTGGTAATTGGACCGGAATTTTCCCAGAGAAATGCTTAAATTTTGGGTTTTTTGCCTCCAAACTTTTATTTTTTGCATTCGACATTCGAGGAACAAGAATTAACCTTTCGTAACAATCTGTTATTTTGTTTGTATTTTGTTGGATTTATAGCCACTATAAATTATTGATTTCATTTGTTTTTTTATATACATTTTGACTCAATGGTTTTTTTTTTTATAAAATAGGTACCTACCTTCAAGTCAGTTGAGTTATTTGCGAAAAATCATTTAAAAACTTGGTTTCCTTGATGTGAAATTTGAAATTTGCGGATAAATCTAAAAGCCTTAATATTAGAAAGAGACGTAGCCAGAACGGATGTAAGAGTTTTGGTTAATGATGTAATGTTGGAGCAAATGAATGAAATTGTATATCTTGGTTGTGCTTTTAGCAAAGATGGAAGGTACACCGCGAATGTAGAGAGGAGAGTGTGCAGCTATTTCAAAGCTAAGTTTGAGTTAGAAAGCTAGACTCGCTTTGCATAATTATGTGCTATGTTAGTGTATAGAAGCGAGAGTTGAGTAGGTATGTCAGAAAAGACATGAAAGTAGGATAAATGCGGTCGAAATGAGAGCGCTACGTAAAATCTGTGGTGTAACGCTCGCTGACCGCATTCGTAACAGCGAGATCTGAAAAAGAGTGGAATTGAAAGAAAGTGTTAGTGTTAAAATGCGATAGGGCGTACTCCGTTGGTTCGGTCATTTGGAAAGAATGACAGATGAAAAATTGACAAAGCAGATATACAATGCGAATGTGGATGGATGTAGGTACCCGGGGAGACCAAGGTTGACCTTCCACGATCATATCACTCCGATATTATCCGAGGGTGGTGTCAAGAGTCTCCGAAACCGGCGAGTTTGTATAAAAAGGATAATGAATATGAAGGAAGCCAGACAGCTTTTTCAGGATCGTGAGGTCTGCCACTCGATACTCTCTGCCTACCACGTAAGGAACTTGACGTGAATATATGTTTGTGTGCAGAAAAAGTCTTAATAATGACCAATCTATATATTACCGTAGTTTCTTTTTTAAATCCTACCAAAACCAGAAGCATCCACCGCAAATCCTTATTTGATGAGATAACAAGATTTTTTTGAATTTTTTAACTACTTAGATGACGTTATATTTTGAATTAGTAATAAATATTCGTCAGATATACTAATGGTAAAAGAATTATTCAAATTGGGCCAGTAGCTTCGGAGCCTATTCTTGCTTCTTCATTTCTTTCCTCTTTATTTCTAAATGCAGACTTCACGCCAAGTCAGTTGTGCAGTAGGCAGATTCTATTATGTTACTTTACATACATACATACAGTCTTCAGTATATAAGAATGCAAACAAATGATAAAGTTTAAAAGTAAATTTATATCTAAAAAGATATACCTAGGTATCTTAGAAAAATACAAATAAAGAGATATAGGAAGAGTGTGTACCTATTAACTAAACATATCAGGAGATAACATAATGTTTTATACTCTACAATCATACTAAAGTGTAATAGCAACAACTTATTAAAATTTCAGTAGAAAATATTACCAACAATAATTAGATATCCTAATTATTCTACGGGATTAGAAACCTAGGGAAAAGTAATATTGTTTTAATTATTAGTAAATAGCATTTTAATTAAAATTTATTCCAAATACCTTGAAACATTATGTATCTTCATTATTATATTCATTATGTTGGGCGCAGCCAAGTACGGGCAGAGGGGGGCGGGCAGAAGAGCGTTCACAATTCACATAGAACTGCAACTGTGACAATGACCGAAAACCGCTTCAACGGCCTATGTAAAAGGTAGGACAAGAAAGAGAGAGAAGTTTTTAAAAAAAATGAGAAGAACCAAGCAGAATATTTGTCAAAAATAGCTATTTATGGTTATTATATTTTGTTTTAAATTAGTTATGACATAGCCGAACATCTCTATTGCTTCTTTTATTTTTGGTAGTAAGTAGGTAGGTAGGTGTAGCATTATTAAGTAATCTGAGTAGGTATGATGAGTCGTATGATATCCGCATAGACCATTTCAATTTCTGAGTAGATAATTAGGTAGTTAATCATTATTTAGCAGATGCGTTTTTCTCAAATTGCTCCGTAAATGTGTTTGATCTAATTAACTAGGTACCTACCTACTGGACGGCCGTTTTTGTGTTACACATTCAAAAATGATAAATTAACCCCTCAGACCAAAGAAAAGACTTTTTATTGGTCTGAGATTTAACCCAATCGAACAAACTCTTAACAACAAGTTATTAAGCCTAGCTATAGCATATAGGTATCTTACAAAAGTTTCGTGCGTCTGCCGATGTTAAAAATATTGTACCTATCGTAACACACACAGCGACATAAGAACGGATGTATTTCCTGCCGCACCTAATTATTGAAATTAATCTTAATTAAAACAAATGCAACTATTACACTTGGAATCAGATAGCTAACGTTTTAGCAAAATGTACTAGCTACCTATTTTGTTTTTAATTGAGAAATTATTTGAAGCTAAACTTTGATTTTTTACTGATTTAGCGAAAATCACTTACTAGATATATATATATATCTACAGCATATAACAGCTACCATCTTAATAATTTATGAAAAAAAGTAGTTTAACCCAGATAGCATGCAAACTTGGGGCAAATTTGATTTTTCTTTTATTCTAAATTGCCGCGTCAAATATGACGAGGCAAGTTTGCGATTTTTGCTAGAATATTGATATAGCAAAGATAATGTTTTAAGTAAAAACTTGAAGCAAGCCTTCTTTTTTTATGTATCCAACTTGTTGCAAGTTTGAAACAATATTATATTGTTATCTGGGAAGTGAATAAACCATTTTATTCCTATTTTAAAGATCTTTTTTTTATTGATCTGGGTTTAGAGCTTGAGGTAAAAAGATGGCAGATTTTATGTAAAAAATTAGTACCTATCTCATACCCCTGCTTTCCAGTTAGGTATGTAAGGTATTTCCGACCTACTATCACAAAAAGTTGCCATCGTCTAGATCGCGCTTAAGGAAAAGTAGGCTACGGAATACTGGTTCAATTTGCACATTTAATTGAATTAAAATTAGTGAGGATTTCTATTTTCGTCATTCGATTAAAGAACATTGGTCGAGTGATAACTGATTGCGTATTTAAAACTAAATGCAAGTTTTGATAATATGAATTTTAAAATTAAATTAAAGGCCTTCACACACGGCAGCTATAATATACATTAATATACATTACATCCCGGGATGTACAGCTTTACATTACATCAATGTATCACACAAACAGCAGGTAATGTAATGTATCTTTCCCTTCATTTCATTAGCATACGTCCCGATTGACGCACTTTTTAGACATTGATCAACAGATACAGGCTGTTCTTATTTTTATATTATATTTATATGGACCCGTCTAGTTACTTACAATTAGATTTACTAGATAGTTCATCAGAAGATGATTCGTATTGTAACTTTGATGTACGTATTGCCACATGTGCCAAAAACAGAAAATTGAAAAATGGAAGGGAACAGACAGACTGTTTAAACAAGTTTGGTTTGTACCTACATAGTACACCGGACAAACGCCAGAAAATGGGTTCTGTCCTACTCTTTTGAAAATGGAACGCCAACGAAACCCTTTATGTGGTGTCTCTGTCTATAACAGCAATTTTTTGAACATCCTGTTCGTAAGGAAATATATTGAGATGTATTAAGATGTATCGACATGTATCGGAATGTAAATGTATATTTTGGTATCTTTCTGCAACTTTAGATACGAAGATGTAAAAATGTACATTATAGCTGCCGTGTGTGAAGGCCTTCAGGAGAGTTTAGGCCGTTGTGTAATGATGATGAAGTAAAGCGTGACTCGCTTTGAACTTGTAAAATTAAAAAATCTTTAAGCCCTACTAGAAACGCACGAAGTTGGATAACCTGACTCACGGGAAGAATATCTAATTATTAGATTTTGCTACGTAGAGTTAGATTGTAATAAGCCTATGTAACAAATTCTCTGTTCACTGGCTTTAAAGATATTTTCTGCTACTATACGAATAAATACCTACATAAAACATCGCTTAACTGCTTACGTACTACCAGTTTCAAATTTAAATAAAACATAGTTAATCCTTGATTTACCTACCTAGGTATGTAAATTAATTTTATTACATTTTAGTCTATTAAACCAGAAGCTTTCAATAATGGAAACTCTTATATTGGGAGTACAGGATAAATTCTAATATTAATCGAATTCAAAAATTTTGTCAGGTTTCTGACTTCAAACTTTTTCTTACCTAGGCAAGGAGAAGAAATATCTTTGAATTTATGATGTTAGTGTGGAATAATCTTTGAAGTTCTAAAATCAGATAATACTCTTTACAAGGGCATCTGTGTTTTACTCTTTAATAAAAGGTAGGCAGGCGCAGGCAAAAAAATCTAGCTTAATATGGTCAAGATAACCATTTCCCATTCCTAGAAAGTAATGTTAAAGAGTCTATACCTAATTTAGGTACAAACTATAAAATTTATTTCTATAAATTGAACCGCAATCAAAATTTTCAAGATCATGTAGGTAGGTAGTGAATTTTAGGCAAGGCAAGTGTGTGAAACTAATTTTGTTTTCACCTCAAGCAAGGTGCTGTTTTTTTTAAGGGAAGTACCTACTACGGGTATACCTACGTACCTACTTTGAAAATATCTAGTGCCTAATGAAATTTGTAAGTTAGTGAAAAATCGAACTAAAAGACAGGTAGGTACCGTGGCGTTGCTGAACTTCTTTGACCTCTGCCTAATGGAATACCAACCGGTAGCAAACGTTATAGGTATGTAGATACCTATGTTACAGAACATAAACAGATTACAAAAAAAAGGAACAAAAATTCTAAACCCTTAGATTAAGACTACATTATAGAGTGCCAAAAGATCTTACATTAAAGTGGACCTTTCACGATTACTATTTTTGTCCGTTACACAGATAAGACTTTGTGTTTTATAATTTTAAAATGTTAAATAATAAGTAGGTAGGTAGATATATGCGAATTGCGAAGCGTTAAATACATTTGCATAATAGCCACGCATTTATTTAAAATTATGTATACTACATTAAAATAAATGGCACAACATTGAGTGAATTTTTAGAAACAATACATTTTACCTATTTAATACACGCGAAGAAATATTTGAACTGCCTTCAAATATGACCAGAGAACACTTCACGTAGACACTGTTTCGCAATCATAAAACCATTTTCCAGTCGGAACAGAATCAATTACAATATTTTAAATACAATCCATTGTTTGTGATGGTCGGATAACTTAATATCGTTAATATTTTACGAGACGTTGGTGGCGGTTAGATCGAAGTGGCGCGCCAAGTGAGACGCCAACCTTTCGCACACACTCGCGAACGACTGAATTATTCAATGGCTATCGTACTCCAAGTTGTTGGGAGTTGGGACCAGGTTTGAATCAAGTTTACGTGCAGTTACGACCTTGTCATTGAAATGCCCTAAACGTACATAACCTACCGTTTCGCTAGAAGTTTTGGCACATTCAAACGTATGAGAAACAACCGCGTAATGGGGTGTCTGATTGAGGTTATACATATTACTTATCAAAAATTGTAGTGGTAGTAACTAGTAGTAGGATTAGACAGACAACGTCTGCATGACTTGTTAAATAGACCAATGTACGTTCACGTGTTTACTACTTGCTTCAACTATCAAATGTTCTCTTCCAGATGTTCAAAACAACATAAAAGTCAAAGTTTGATCAGTGAAAGTGATGTTGTTAAAGTTTATGAGATTATTGCGAAAAAGACACCAAATTCCGTAAATACCCTTTTAAGTGTTACCCTTGCGGACTGATCACAGGTCACAGCTATTTACTTACATTGCGTGACAACTTCCAAACTGGATTTGTACCTCTCTACTTACGGCCAATGTTAATAATGTTTCTCTAAAGATATGGATTTCAAGCAATCTAAATAGCTGCGTATCCGCCGGCCTATCCTATACTTAATTTCCATATGTATTATGTCCACAGATATGTTATTGGCAAGCGATAACATAAAAATGGATCAAAATATCAATCTTGGACATCAAGTTTTGGATTAGGATTGATTATTAATATTGGGCGTTAATCAGTTTTATGCGATTACGCAAGTGAATGCAGTCACCATCTATATAAATAAAAATCAATTGCTGTTCGTTAGTCTTGCTAAAACTCGAGAACGGCTAAATGGATTTGGCCAATTCTGTTTTTGAATTATTTGTTCAAGTCCAGGGAAGGTTTAAAAGATAAGAATAAGGAAAAAAAACTTCTCGGAAACTAGGAAAAACAACATTTAATTTTTTTCAACACAAACTGAACGGGTGGAACGAAGTTCGCCGGGACAGCTAGTCTCTAATATAAATTAACAATTTATATTACTTCGTCCTTGCATTTCCTATTGGAATAGAAGGCAAATGGACTTCCCAATGAAAAATATTTACAAGTAAGTTAATTTACAAGGTAGGTAGGTAGGTATACCTTTGTTTACAGACGACGGGACGGAAACCTCAAACCTCTTGCATACCTAAGTAAGTTTGCTGGCTATCATAATATGCTCAATGCTGTAACACGACAGCCGCTATCGTTGACGTTGTCTATGATTGTCACAAAAATGTCCCCACTAATCATGGTCACCATTTGAGTGCTAAGCAAACTGCCACTCGTCTCTTACGAGGTGTTTGACAGGAAAGTGGTTGGCCTACATTCTTATAAGGAGTCTGGCACCAACACGGTGTCTACCCTACTTAAACTACCTACAACATTTACCAACATGCAAAATGTTTCATGTAGTGATTTCTTGCCTTATTTCCATGACATTTGGCTTAGTTTTCCATTGGTTTTTTTTTTCGTTAAATTGTCAGTTTTGTATTTTTTAAATAAATTAAATCTTATATCGTAGTTGACGGGTTGTGACGACCCCAGCAACAGCTGTTGCTAAGATAGTTGGTGCGCCAGTGCAGACTGCCATAACATGATAGTAAAGTACTACTATGCAGCAGCTCATTCGGATTTCGGATTGGTAGGTAGCTACCTACAAGTTACCTATTTCTTTCATCATATCGTCAGTGCTCGTTATTGTCGTATCCTGTATTGGGGTAGCTGAGCGAGTAGACTTTCACATTTAGCATATAGGATAGCGACACACTAATAACAATTATAATGTCTTTAGTTGACAATGGTTTCGCATCACCAGGAGCCGCTTACACACTTTAGACCCGGCTGCTTTTTCGCTTTCTTTCTTGTTCGCTCTCTTTCAACCTACAGAAATATATTTTACTAATAACTAGATTGAGTTTTCACTACTGCGACGCAGTGGAATTAGAAACGCTGGCCACGAGGTCAACACATAACCTACATTTTTGCTTATCGTGTACCGACTACCGCGTGTCCTCCTTTCTGTGTGTACATGCAACTTCTTTCAAGCGGTGAAAAACGTGAGAAAATTAATTATAGACACTTTGTTTCGTATCTTCTGATGGTATTTACTAACAATAAACAAAGCGTGAAATACCTATTTAAATTCTTTATCTCACGTAGGTATCTACATATGGACAATGAAAGAAAAGAAAAATATGACATGGGACATTTTTCGCAAGTGTAAATTGAATAATGTATATTTCACTTATTTTAGAAACTGGTACTCGATACTCTCTGCCTACCCCGTAAGGGACTTGGTGTGTATGTAGAAAGATTACAAAAAAAAAGTCGAGTTACACTCCGGGAGTGCCGGCAGAAGTGAAAATTTAAATATTAATGTTGTGCATTTTTGATATTTTGGAATGGTTAGGGAATAGGTAACTTTGCACGAATTGCTTTAATTATCAGTATGAAAGTACTATCATTTATGTTGTATAACACAATAGTCTTGTGCTTAATCGGATATTTTTGGATTCGCACTGCAATCGTACAATCCGTAAAATGTACTAGTACACCTTATTAGTAGTATTAGTACCTACCTACAAGTATTCTGTGCTAAACCATGAAACTTCAGTACGCTACCTACCTACTAGTAGGGCCACTTCATAATTTACCTCGGCCAGTTAAAATAGTGCTTATTACATATGAGATAAAATATAATGAAATATTTAATTTTTTAATCTTATACATAATCAATTCAATAAAATATATATGTATCGATTTTCCTTCTACTATTATTTCCTTTGTTAAAGTTACAACTTTTTCGAAAACAGCAGAACTTCTTCACAATTTTGTACTGTAATTTCTATTAACTGAGAAACTATGATATACCTAGAAGTCGCAAACAAATTAAAACATGTTTTACTAAACTAATATCTATTTTATCTACCACAAACTGCAAAGCACTCAAAGCAAGAAACAGTTTACACTTTACAGTACATTATTTAATACTGCAGAACAACGCGAGAGGCCGAATCGCAGTAGTTTTTGCAATTGTTTTACACTCACTCGTACTGGTATTATCCATTGCGAATCCTATACTGTTCGCAAATATGTAAGCAATACAAAAACAGCAATGAATCTACGTTTTATTTTAGATCTCGCGCAAGTGACCTGCGCCGCCGTCTTGTTCGCGCATGTGCAGTTCGCCGTGTTACGTTCTGACGATCTGACGCGAAGTTAGAAGTTTTTACCCATTACAAAAAAAGTGCGTCTACCTCTTCGATAGCTGAGGTCCGATTAAGATATTTAATTAAATTGTTTATATAAATAAAATAGTGTCAGCCTTGTCAGAGTCCAGTTTAATCAATAAAATATCACTTGTGACTTTACCGTCTTTATTCGGTTCCAAAGCTATCGCTGGCTAACAACCAAGATGCGCAAAAACATTTAAATGAACACACAACGACGAAACTAAATCACAAAGCTATATCACTAACCAAATTTACGCTATGTCAAATTACACTTAAAATTAGATAATCTAAAGCACCAGTCAAATTTTGGGAAACGGTTCTGGATCGATAACATTTTCAATCTATGAAAAAACTGAAAATTAAAAAAATCTATGTACAATTTTTATCTAACGCTTAAATATAGCAACATACCCCAATAAATATTCAGAATAAACATGTAATTTAAAGTGCAACTGCCTATTTAAATAAACAAATAACTATTAACTGTGTATTATTTTATTCATTCACGTCACATAAACAACATTTTCGTATTATTAAATATTGATTATGGGGTTTGTTTTCTTCTCCTAACTGACTAGAAAATAAAAAGTTGATTTTTATAGCATTCCTCCAGTGTCGAAATTATGAAATTGTTTTAATAAGTTATGAAATGTGAAAGAAATATGAGAAATTAATATGTTTAAATATCTAAATATTTGCACGCCACAATGTAGTATGTTGATATGATAAAATATTTATGTGGCAACTTATAGTATATATTTTCATCTAATACTTACCAGTAGTAAAGTTATCCCTTACATTTACTCTCGTATAACTCAACTTACGTTTCACGAGATCTATTCTCCGTGTATCAATTCTTGGATTAACTATTCTGTAGAATAACGTTTTGCTCTATCTGTGGCATCTTCTAGTACGGCCAAAGTATGTACGCTGTTTCTTGTAAGCGTTACGGCCCACTAGCGTGTATTTTACTTTAGTAGGTTTATCATACGTCATTTCTTGCTTGTCTGTTGTGAATTAATGTCAGTAATCGTTAATGATTAGAATTTGAACTGACTTGTGAGATGATGCACTGCTTTATGTTTTATTTTGTATTGCGTCATGACGCAAAATACAAGATGAATGGTTATAACGTAAATAAAATATAAAACTGGTTCCCATTGAACACGGTCGCAATTGCGGGCTAGTGACGTCATGACTCGTACCAGGTACAACATAGCGTGACAACAAGTGAAGCATTTTTGCGGACTGATCTAAATTAATATTTATGAAAGTAAATATTACAATTGGACAATGATATTTAAAATGTATTACAATTTAAGTCTATACCCATTTACATTAGTATTTGGCCGGTCTTCTCAAAGTTATCCTGTATATGTCTAGCAAATAAAACTTTACACAGAAAACAAAAATTTCCCTTTTTTCTGTGTCATGAATTATCTAGTAGATTACCTACTTGCAAACAATTCCATTGTTTACTGTGGCAGGAAATGTTTGCTAGAATGTTCTTTAAACTAGAAACTTCGGAAGGTATTAATCAAAATACAAAAGTTGGTCAGAATGTGATTATTTGCTAAAGGAAAAACACTAAACAGTCATGGTAATATTGGAGTTTCGAAATATCTTTAGGCAATTAAAAAGCAATAAGGTATTTCAAAACACGAAAAGATGATGATTACCTTGAGCGTAGGTAATATTAACAAAATACTTAGGTATGTAATTATATACTGACTAAATATTATGACTAAGTTGAATTATATCTTTTAAAGTTGCGCCTTAAGTACTTACGTTACGCATGATTAAAAAAAACTGTTTTATGTTTATGTTTTATGTTTTTAATACAAGTACAAGCAGGCAAATCTCCTGATGGTAAGACACAACTGTATGGTTATAGTAGACACCATAAATGCTACTGATGGTAATGCACACCTATCTGAGAAATTTTACATTTTTTTAAGCAAATGCGGTGATCGAAAATATATGAAGCGGTAAAAATATATTAAAATCTTTTTATACTACATGAAGAGCTTTCAAGCTGTATTTAAAAAAACACACAGTTTATTTCGAATCAATTTGGTTTCAATAAAATATAAACGATTTATCTTCAAATCGCTCTCCTGTGAAAATACTATACTATTAGTTGACTCATTAGTTTTTTTTTCATTATACTTAGGAGGCATAGAATATGAATACTTCTTATCTAAACAACATGGTTTTTATGTTTTGGTAGAGCTTTATGTTTGTGACTTTTACCTCAGATCATTAAAAACATCATATTACGTAAGAAGGTACCCACTTTATATTTTTTGAGCGCCGGTAAGCCTAGTGGTTAGCGTACACATCTAACTTCATTGACAACTACGAGGCTCGGGTTCGTTTCCCTACGGGGGCAAGCAATTATGTCATGAACTAGATGTCTGTATTTCCGGGTCTGGGTGTTTCTTAAATTAATACTGATTATTTATTTAGGTATTTCTACTTGGAATTTAATATATATCCTTGACCTACACCCATGACACAAGCATATAATTTGTTTTTTTGGAGTTAAATTAATTCGTGCAATTTGTCCAGGATTAGTTTTGTTTAAGTTACGAGTATATAGGTAATCCACATCCTACGTGTTCGTATACATCTTCGTACCTAACTCCTGAGCCACTGTTGTAACAATAGCGAGCAGTGACGTTATACGTGCCAGGAAAAGGCTTTTGTAATTAGGTAAGGGTGAGCTGTTAGGTATATAGCACTTTACCCCTTGGTACACACTAGTCGTTATCTGTATACAACTAAAAAAAAAGTACTGAGTATTGAATTGTATTTTTTTTCTCCGGTAGCATACGTATCGTATTATATTAAATCCTGCCTACCCATAACTCGGTCGTCCGTCGGTTTAACCGCATTTCATTGTGGACTGACCGCATTGTGGTCAATCGAATAACATAATATAACAGTTGCACTGACATACAAGTTACTAGGTACGTCTTTGTTATTAGAGTTTAGTAGAATTTCGACATATTTTTACATTCGGAAAATTTTGACACATGTTATGCAACGCAAAACACGTAAGTATATATCTACGCGTTTCCGTCCGTTTGATGAAGATAGCATACTGTATATTTCATATCGTGCCTCGAAAAATCCTGTATATGATTTAGCAAGGAACCATATCGCTTACGTCAGCAATTCAACAAAAAAATCGCAACATAGGTTTGCATACGTGTGTGGATTTTTTTGTTTCGGCTTTCGTTTTGTATAAATGTAACGTAGACCCCTCTAAAGGTGTTAAAAATGGCTCCAAATTACTTCACCTTAAACTCGAATGCGCACTCAGACGTGGTCACCTTCTGCCCGACACGGGGCTGATATCTTTGGGTAAATGTAATCGTCAAAGTCTTTTGGTCACCAGTTTTATAAGTTACAAATATTTATTGGCAATTAAATCTACGTGCACCATCAACAGCAATGTAATAGTTACTATGGTGTCTGACGTACGGTTATTGGTAAATATTGCAAAACTTTTAAACCGGTAATGTCTTTATTTGCTGCCTATATTTTTTTTGTAGAAGGTATAAAAGTGAAAAGAGGAAACGTATACTTAATAGTAGAATTTTTATTCTGTACCCTTATTTTGGAATAAATATTATTACAGCAATAAAAACGACGATAAAATTCATGTAGGTATAACTTGCTAACAAACTGTTGGTAAAATTGAATTAGCAACATTTATGTTTCAACATATTTATCACAATAATTTCCTCCTTGTAGCTAAGGCTTAAAAATTGATATCCCATCCTGAAGTTTCATCTGGCGGTAGTTTTTCTTTCGGATACTTCTCAAAGTTTGAGAGATCCAAATCATTAGCGATAGGCTGTATTAAAGGTGCCTTGAGTTTTCCTTCTCGAAGATTCTCCCAGTCAAAGCCAAGGAACCACCTACGAAGAGAAATATAGATATGTATTGTATAATACTTGTAGTTGCCGACGGCCTCACAAGTAGGTGAAACTTGAGTTCTACTGAAAGTATTGTTAAAACCCTTACATGGCACACAACGGTAAACAGCTAACGCCTAGAATGTGTAGGCTGTGTCTGTCGCCAAAATAACAGTGTTTGAAATGCCGTATTCCGATCCGGAGTGTAGAATATCCGTGGGATGTGATGAATTGCACATGACATACCATCCCGGCTACAATACAGCGACGCATCTATGACATCTACCGAGTCTATAGGCCAATATTAGCTCTTACCATCAGGGGACTGATTGCGTATCATTTTAGAGATGACCTCTGTTAAAGTGTAATGAAATAGCCACCGAATGACGTGTTTGTATTTGCCACATTTATATAGTTTTGTATTTTTTTTGGCCACTGGAGATACGCAATCATCCCCCAAGACAGTCGTGTGTATGTTTGCTGTCTTACATCATAAAAATCAGTGCAGTATGTAATGTAGCTACATTGTACTCCCAATAATAATATATAATATAGATACAGATAAACACTGAAAAACAATAACTCAATTAGTATCTGTATGTACTAGGGAAAAATATTTGTAAAAATTATTATTTACTTGTTAAAACGATGTACTAACAGAAAGAAAGTAGATAATGAATTTTAAATGCTCATTTATAGGTTTTAAATATTATGAACGAATATATATGTAGGTACTATCTAATAAAGACTAAATGTCAATGTCAGTAAAGTGATTCAATAAATTATAATTGTTTTTTATGAACTTGTAGTGTAATAACTGTAGTCTATTTTTAGTCTTAAATCAGAATGTGTACGTCGTTTTAATTAAAAATGCAACCAGCACATGTAACGACCTTGACATTAATTATTTGCTGGATTAATTATCTACAATGTCTCTCGAACAATTAATTAAACTATTTAAACATCTGAAACACATGTCAGGAAGCTGAAATAAAAAAAATATATTAAATACAATGGTAAATTAAATAACCTCGTATTTATAAAATTCCCGTGTCACAATGTTAGTTCCCGTACTCCTCCGTAACGGCTTGACCGATTCTCATGAAATTTTGTGAGCATATTGAGTAGGTCTGAAAATCGGCCAACATCTATGTTTCATACCCCTAAGTGATAAGGGTGACTCATTCCATTTTTTTACTAAAATCACATTAAAAAATAGCAGAACAACGTCTGCCGGGTCAGATAGTTCTATTATTAAATAATGTAAGAAGGTATTAGATACTGAATATTGTATCTAACATAACAATGTATCGTAGTGATACATTATTGGATATATAACCTATGCAAGTTTTGGTGATTTAATAAGTACATACGATGTGAGAGTAAATATTTCAAAAACCTTACTTGTAATTTTTGATGTCGGTGATACCATTCTTAAGATAGCCCAAACGTTCTGCAGGAACCGCTCGACAGAGCTTTTTAATAAGCATCTGCGCAGATTTAGGAACTCGTGGGTGGAAGGCCACAGCGTCGATACCGCGAAGTATCAGTGTGTATGTCTTCATGTGGTCACCACCAGCAGCTCGGAATGGCGGTTTGCCCACGAGCAATTCGTGGATAAGGACTCCCAGAGCCCAACAATCGACTGCGCGATCGTGTCCCTGTTGTAATATGTGAGTTTTAATATTTTTAAAGTATATTAATTATTTCATCTGACAATTTGATATAGATAAAACATCCAACAAACAAACAGCTCTGTTCATGTACCTAAAGAGAGCCGTGCACTGACTACTGGGCATCGTTGTTCTGTGGGTGAGATGTTTGGGCAAATGTGCAAATCTCATGCTGTCCTATCCTCCGGCACATGACTGTATTATTACGAGGTATAGGTAACGCGGTGGATCCTTACCGAGACAAATTGGCAAGCACTCTATCGCCTGTTGTCTTCTTGTTAATGATCAAGCTCGCCTCTCACGAGCTGCTAAGCCAAGAGGAAGAGCAGATATTGTACAGAGTCTTGTACATATGTTTCTATGATATGTTTCTTCCTTAAGCATAATTTGCAATTATGACTATCTTTTTCATATAAAAATAAATCCCAATTTTCTTGGGCATCGCATCACGCATGGATAGATGGACCAATTTTGAATTTTTTTGTTGTGTTAGTTATTGTCAGAAGGTTCATATGACAAAATTATCAATTTATAATAAGGCCTAGATTATCGGATACGTTCCAACTCACGCGATGTTTGTTTTGAGCTGCAATTTTTTTAACTTTGTATTGTCACGTCTTGGAGAGATATTTTAATTTAAGTTAACAATAATCGAAAGTAATTTAATATACCTATACCTATTTAGGTATTAAAATTACAAATGTTATTTAAGGGGCTATGTATGCTAAAATACGTCAGCAATATACTGTTTTTTTCATACAAAGCAATAATGGATCTTGGCGACAAAAATACACAAGATTAACATTAATATGCTTCATAAGACTAGTGTTTCCAAAACACGATTCATTTCACTTTGCTCGATAGAAAAAAAATCAAAATGTTAACCCTTTTTTGAAAGCAAAACCCATCTGTCTACTTCAATTATGAAAATATCGACACCAGATTTAACATAAACATAGATAAGTATTATACCTAAAAGATAACTGTTTCAGTTTTTATATTTTTACAAATAAGTACTATTTAGTATTCAAAATGTAAAAAAGGTCATGGAATATTTTGTTGTGGGTTGAAACGTTTTTTTAAAAATTTACGTCCAAGCAGCTTATGGACAGGATGGACTTTTAGTCAAATTTGCACAAGGCAACTTCTGAGCTAGTTTATAACAAAATGTCTTCACGCTCATATCCCCGAAGAGGTAGGCTGAGCCATAACCAGGGCACCAATGATTAGCAGAAGACACTAAGTCCCACAATGTGATAGGTGGGAAACCTCGATAGGCTTCTCACCTATCACATTGGCGATCCAACCAGTCCAACCCCGGACAACGTTATGGTTACTAAAAAAAATACACCAGTCCTTATATTTTTTTGTTCCCGATGATGGATCTCAAGAAGTCAAATCGGACGCCGGACCACTGGACTTCAGAGGTGATTCATATAGTTTATAACAAACGGATACCTTATTTAGAACGATTTCAGGTGCAACATACTCCGGTGTACCCGCAAACGTCCAGGTTTTGTTGTTTGGTGACAGTCGTTTGGCGAAACCGAAATCCACCTGAAATTAAAGCTAGGTCAGTATAAATTCTTAAAACAATTTTAAACATTTATTACAACTTACAACTATATTTGCAACATTGTGTGATACCATTATTTTTTCGCGTTTAATGTGTACAATTATTGAGTTATTTAAGTGGTTAAAAATTGAGAAAATGAAGATATATATTAATATTAATTTTCTATTGTTTCGCTGAGCGAGAATTCAGCTATTTTTGTCAAGTTTTCTTTGAAGAACGAGGATGATTCTCACAGTGTATTATAGAGATAATCTAGAATTATTGTAAGGAAAAATTAAACATTAAATTTTTCCATCCAAACTGCTTTAAGCTG